>JAZARR010000164.1:377500-922500 GCA_037389465.1 Baylisascaris procyonis
TGAATAATGTCGTTTCAGTAATGACGAGAGCGGTCCTCAATTACTTTACGCATTATGCTTCTAATGCATTTAATTTCATATAACCCTATCATATTAGCGAACAAGGAGATGTAGGCTAGCCATAAACGGTCGAATAAACATGCAAACAGACATCGCGGAAATAATAGAATAGGCTGACAAGATGGACGACTGAAGTTAGACTGAGGAAAACTTGAGTTAATATGAACGCTCCTAAGATGGATTAGTTTAAGTTTAAAATTAGTTTTATGCCTTTGCCGAATCGGTTTACGAGCAAACGTGGGATTTTGAGGTGGAGATTCTTGAGTTCCACTTACAGTACGATCTCATTTCAACCCCAGAATTATACTTCCACAGGATAAAATTTCACAAAACTACGAAATTTGTTTGCCAACCGCACTCTTCTACGTATCCGATTGTTTGCTGATATCCTTCAGCTTGGCGATCACTAAGACTAAAATCACAAAATTTGATAGGAGTGATGTGCGTCTGAATTTGCTCCTATACCTTATTTCACAACAATCCATTAACTGAAAAGGAAGCTATAAGAAATTTAAAGAGCTCAAAAGTTGCATCTATCTACCAGCGATCGGGTTCTCAGTTCTGCAGTGGTCTGATCACAAAAATGACCTTTTTTTCAGATTATTCGCGGCGGGTTGGTGAAAATGCTAGAGTTAAAATGTTGTGTATTTTGTCAATAGACTCTGAACCAGTTGATCAAATTGGCATCTGTTAGCTTTTTCCATTCAGTAGAATGTATAGATGCTTCAATTGCACTATACTTACAACATTATGGTTTCCACAGTTTGAGTTGAAGGCTTCCATAAAATTCACCAGTGTCTTGAAATGTTCATTTTTTGAGTTCTCTAAAGCAATGATAACAATTACTTTATCATCATGATTGCTCGGACAGCAGCACGAAAAATCTTACTTAAAAATCCAACGGACGAAATTAACACAGAATGTAGCACAAGCCAGCGCATATATCAGAAAGCAAAGTGCATACTGTTCAGCGTTATCCCTTCACTAATGCTGGTTAGTTGTTATAATGTGATATATGAGCGAAACGAAAGAAATAGTAGCGCACATACGACTTCGTGGAGTAATTAGCTATACAATGCTCACTTAGGCATTACCAACTGTGCAATGCGTTCGTCTGCCTACCTGTTGGCGAATTGCTCGGTGAGCGAACGATTTTGGAAGTTCACTTTGCATATCAAACTTAAGTATTCCTTCCGGTCAGTCATCCACTTATCAATAGCCACGCCGACTACAGAATCCAAAAATATAAATGACCTCTATAAATATCGGTTTGAAGGAACTCCATAGATCAACTTGAGTTGATTGGAAATACAAACGGATCAATTGTTCTCATGAAGCATTTTAATGAATATGCGCTCGTGGTTGATGAAAGCCGAATATCTTACACACCAACTCGGGGGTCTCATGTGTAACAGGAGAGACGCTCCTTGGTGTTGCCCTCAATCAGATCCACGCTGCTAGTCAACTCTCTGGCGCAAGAAATTCTGACCGTATTTGTAAAAACGACATGAGAAAGCAATGCAAGTTGAACAATTCTTCTCAAAAATAACATGCATTTATGTTTAATTAAACACTAAATATTCTATCGGGAATCACTAAAAATTAGTTGCAATGAAGGGAAACTATGATGGCTGCATCAAGCAATAAAAAAGACTAGGCGAGAAACAACTCCTGCAAATAGTCGGCATGTTGAGTGTCAAATCAAGAGGAAGGACAGCCAAAATACTTTTTCTATCATAAGAATAACCCCTAAATATTAAATCACCAAGGAACCTGACATATTATGTCCTTTTTTGCGTTTCCACCTCCTGAAGTAAATTGATGCGGAAGTATTCAAAAAGACTGCAAATGATTGCTGGTTCGTTTGACTATGCCACTAAATATTTGCACGATTCTTCAGTAAAAAATTCGCCCTTAGTCCAAACGCAGATAGTCGAAGAGAAAAGTTTGCACATGCAAATCTCATTCACAGTGGTAAGATCGTCCTGGATGTAAATCCGTATTAAATTCGACGAATTAGGCTTCAATGGTTAGCAATTTGAAGATAGCAGACAAACATAGACAGACAAACCATCTTTAGTCTACGCGATAGACAAGATACAACGTCGAGAACAAGTGGCTAATAATATGAGCTCAGCGTCTAAAATCTTTTTCCACGACCACCGTCCTTCGCAAATAACTTAGTTACCAAGCGATTAAACGTTACTAAAAATGACTATATAGGTGAATTTCTTCAACTCTTCAGGATGACTGATTACTATGCCTATAGAAATATTTGGGCGAATAAAATGAACAGCGACAACTTATTTTTTCATAACATGTGGAATAAGTTGTGGAATGGCATATATTTACAGCTATGCAGTAGAATTATACTGCGTGTGCAATGATGCTTTAATTTTTTAAACGAACTGTTGGCTCACAGAACCATGAAATTTTTCCTTGTGACTCGGTTAGCCCACAATGAAAAAAAATCTTATCAGTGCAAAATTACTTGTAAATGGTAAAGAGTCTTATTGTGCATAATCTCAGCAAATTTCGTAACGTTAGCTTCACTGCTTCTCGAGGCAATACTACTTTGCAGACGGACAAACTCACAGACAGACACGCATATTCAAACATGATGACGTCATGAAGCATCTTGCGAGATGCTAATTTTAGATGCTGCGAATAACATTGAATAATGTATCAGGAGTGTGGCGCAATAACGCATCGATCATCCGATGAAATATCGATGAAAATAACGAGAGTGTTGACTGATGGTGTAATATACTCCGATATATTTAGAGGATTCATAGCTGCAAATAACGCAAACATCAAGCGGTTTCCCTTCACTATGAGCGAAAGTGAAAAGCTCATTGAAGAACTTCATCCTTAACCGTTGTTCGTCGCTGAAAAAATTCCTGAGATGATTTGCTTATAGAAAGGTAATTTACCAAAAGAACGCCCATACTTTTGGAATTTATCGCAAAAATTTGCATACTTAAAAATTAGTAAGCCTCGAGAAATGCTGTCAAAATATCAATGGCAATAATATGACGAAAGGCAAGAACGGCAAAAAAAAAAATTGCGAAATCGACACGATTGTGCTGCGTGAGCAATTTCATATATATTTAGAAGGCCACTTTTCGAGTACCACTAGTATTTCAAAAATGATATAACTCGTTGAAAAATATGCAGTAGTTCCTTTGAAAATCAACCCTTACTCCTCAAGAGTTTGATCATTGACTTACTGTGGCTCAACATTACGGATCAACTGAACATGAAATTTTGATGGGAGAAATTTGAATTATTCGACCTCTATTTGTAGACTGCGACCCATGCGACATTCTCCTTTTCCCACCTCCCCGCCCCCTGGTGACCAAACCCTGCAAGATCGACTTCCACGGCCACTGTCGTGGAGACTGCTCAGTACTCCGTTCACCCCACGATGGCTGTCATTTATAGACAAAGTTTGAACAACTGAGGTTCACTGAAAAAAGACTAACTAGTTCAAACGTTTGACCGCTGTTTAGTTTTCGAACTTCATGGAGCATTGTTAAAGTGAACGCGTTCCCCACAAATAACTCATCCATTTCGTTGGGTCTTTGAAGAGAAAATTCTTTTGAAGAACGAAGAGTAAATGTTTCCAAAGAAAAATATTGAAAAAATAGTGTCATTTTTCTGGCTAAACAAAACTCTACTGGAAATGAAAACACGAAAGAAAGATTTAACATTATAATGAGGAAGATATAGTAATCTCAGAGAAGCTTTTGCTTAGTCCCGATCGAGAATGTTTTCTCCACCTCTTTCGAAACCAAAAAATATTCAAATGCTTCAGTCGCTTCGATTCAATGTTGACTTGGAGAGTAAATCCATCGAATTCGTCAAGCGGAACGCTTCTGACAATGAAACGCCGCTGCTGATGTGTCAACGATCGGCTTTGTAGTTGCTAGGATAAGAGAACAGAACAATTGCAACTTATACTGGTGCGGTGAAATAGGATGATTCACTGCCAACAGAAGAGGATGCATATAATAAGATGGTTTAACTAGAATAAATAATAAAATGAGAAAATATAATAATATATTTATATTCATTAGACGATATCATAGAAACGAACGAAAAATTAAACAAGTTATCGACGCTGGAGCACATCTATAAGAGTTACATTTTGGCGATCCTATCAGCGACTATAATACTTTTTGAGGACTTCGTCCTCTAATTTTGTCCAAAATTTTGTTGCTTGGTTGCTTCATGGAAACCTTTTATACTTTACTTCCCTCTGTTACGGCGGAAATTACAAAGTATATCGGAACTCTCGCAATCAAAAGATATTCTTATCGATGAATACTTTTAGAGCTCACAATCATTCCGCAGTTCTTAAGTGCATAGTTAGTAGGCAAAATTTGAAGCTGAGGAGGTTCTGTGCCTAGAAATTTTATTTTTCAGCAGTCAATGACGTCATCCTCAAACAACAAAAAATGCCCAATCTTTGCGCTGACTGTGAAGATATAATTGTGCAATAACTTTCGCATAGCATGAGCTCTTAAGCAAACGCGGTTAAATGAGCCTAGGGTCGGTCTTAAGCTAATGCCAATATAGGCAATGTGCTCTTTGAAGCTTCACTACAAAACTGTAAGCTCGGGCCATCGTATTGTATACAGAAATTGCTGATACTGACTAATCTGAATATGTAAACAATCGAATGCAATCTCACTTACTGAACAACAAAATATCATGAGCTAACAACAAATAATAGAATATGCGCAATAACATATTTACCTCGTAACTCGTCTGAACTCGGCAATGAAATTTCTGAAAAAGGCTCGTTTTTAGGCGAACTAATCGATGCGAATTAGAAATCCGATCGCTTTCAAAATGTATGCAAATTTTTTGACATCCTTAAATTATTTCAAAGATTCTTGAATATGACAGTTTGTCTTGAATGGTGATACTGGACACTAAACTCATCCTATGGGTGCACATTTTACTCATCGAAATACGTGGTTTGACACAGTGAACTATGTAACACATATCTGGACCACACTGTAAACTATGAAACATATACTTGGTCTTCCACATGATGACAGCACTAACGAGCATAGACTTTGATATGTTCGGGTAACTAGCGAAAAGGTGGAGAGGCTATCGGTGTTGAATGAAAAAAAAAATGCATTAAATACTAAAAAAAAGCATTTGCGCCTGCCAACAATGACACCGTAGATTCGAACTGAACCTTAATATTTTAATCGAACTTAGGAATCACCGATCCATTTTACAGCTTTTCCAACAAAAGTCCAAACTTACCGGTTACACAACCGTCGGATGGGGAAAAAAAACGGTAGGGCAACTTCGACCAAAGTTCTAAGCAAAAACCCGAATAGTTGTAGTGATGGCTTACAATAATGCTCAATTCGTGAAGTTTCTATAAAACATTTGAAGCTATTTATGTCTACTTTGATGAAATAAGCAGTACGATCGATAATGAAATAAGGAATATCAACGACTTTCATTTGCATTCAAAGTGCTGCTAAATGAGTTATCCAATCGCTTCCACTAAAATAAGTAATTTACAAATAGAGCGCAATATTTTACAAATATTTCCGCATTTTCTCATAGTTAGTTCTTGCTTACCCGTTAGAATAGTTTTGATAGGAAACAGCACAAAATGTTGTTTAGATATATTCCAGAAATATACACCCCAGTACAATGAAACATTGAATTATTAATCGAAGCAATTTTCAACTGCTTCGAAGTTTTGATGAAGCTAAATTTGGTAATAAGAAATAGCCATATTCCACTGTGACAAGTCAAATGAAATAAGAAAGCAAAGCAGAAAACTTAAAAAATCTGTTTTTTTTTCATTCAAAAAAAGGCGGAATTCACTTTGCAATAAAATATTCTCATTTTTGACGTTTCTTTGAATATGAGGTTTCCTTTGAGTATGGGAGAAATTCTAGGAGAGAGACCGCAAATGTCAGGCTTGAAAAAATTGAAAACTCTTCTCGCACAGAAAAATCTCCTCCCCAGAATATTCCTCCTCTGTTATAACAGAAATTACCCATTTTGAGACATGCACTGATCTGTGATAAGCTTTTCAGAACATGAAGTCGGTTTGACAATACCAGCAATTAAACGAGCCCTACTGTGAACGGTATAATTTAGCTGAACCCAGCCAGTGAATGAAAACTGTCGAAATGGAAACCTGAGAATATTTTGTGCACTTACTTTAGTGAAATGAGCCGATCCATGATTTGCTCCAATCGAAGAAAATTTTGCGTAAAAACTGAACTCGAATCCGACTCAAAATACACTTCGTAGCAGTAATTTCAGGTGGCAATATAATAAAGCAGAAAACGCGTCAGCGCTTTCAAGAGGATTGAAGCCTGTTTATTTGTCAACCGTGGCAACCCGATGAGAGTAGCAAAGAAAATATCGTGCACACTTGATCCTTTAATAGAAATCTCTAAAAATGAGTAGCTGCAATTTTCCCACTTGCATATCTACAAGCAAAGACGAAAAAAGGCGAGTCAGTGAAACACCGTATTTCCTCTTCATAAGCTCACTCATATAATATCTCTTGTAATATCATTTATTCGCTTGAATACTAATCCATCAGCGATGCGAATATATGACCAACCAATATAAGCTCATCGATTGCGCAAAAAATCTAACCCTGATAGGATCAGTCACTTTCTTTTTTCTAATATACTCCAATTTTGAAAAGTTCCAAATGGTATAAGCACCTACCTCACAAATCAGGAAATACGGTATCAAAGGAAAAATAATAGCAAATTAAGCACGTCAGTTAATTCGTTTCATAGATCAACAAATAACTAGTGATACACCAATTATTGGACCTCGAAGATTTGATAAAAGCGAGAAGCAGAAGTGGTCACAGAAGAAAAACTATTACTCCGACATAATCTCAAATATATCACTATAGGAATCAATATATTTAGTCGACATAACCACTTTTTAATCGTTATTTTATCCTCTATGAGCTAATTGCAAAATAGCACTATCAGAGAGGGATCTTCAATTAACTTGCAGCCCCAAACATGAAACAAGAGTTAAGCAGAAATACAATCAAATGCGTCAGCGAGCTTCATTAAGCACCCATATCCCTTTCGGTTCCTTTTTCCTCCCATTTATACGGCTCCCCTCACCTCTCAAAGCGGAAGTGTTGCTGATACTGTATGACAGATAAACTGGTATGACAAAATATGCAATTTGAACAACAAACTAAGTTGCTGTAAAATCAAGAAATTGCAGGCAAACTGTGTGAACGCAATTCGATAGTGAACTGCTAAGTAGTGATATTATTAAGTGTGACATTGCAAGTACACTTCGTTAAATCAAAACACTCCAAATAGTGCCAAACAAGCAAATATATGGACAAAAAAAAACCAACATAAATAAATAAACAAACAAACACATCAAAAAAAGCGCCTTGTTGCTCATTCAGTGACGTTCAGAAAATCTCCACAATTCCACATATCAAAGTCGGTGAGTTCAATTTTCTTCACTGTTGACCTCCTCTTCTAATATACCTCTACTGTGATTGTGCGTCATTGCTTTCATCAAGCTTATTTTCTGTCTCTCTCTCCATTTCCCTGGTTCTCTAGTGGCATACTAACTCTTCTAGTTAGCGCACTCATCTCTTTGTGTAACATTCACTTCAAATATAATAATTCACCATCTGTCTTTTAGAGCTCGCCTTTCCTTCTCTAATATTAAACGAATTTTGATGGATGATATGCATCACTGTGACGATGGTGCATCGTGCGTGACTGACGTGTTTATCTCAGTAACTGAGGTTGAAACACTAATACATCAAAGGTTCTCATTTCTGTGCATGTTGTCGCATTGCTTGCACTTCATTCTCCATTGCACTACGCACAGGGTGGTCTTCAGCATAAGTCTTCCGCTACATTTTGTTTTATATAAATTCATTTCAAGTTTCTATAAAAAATGAACTATTTTGCAGCTTATATAACAAAGAAAAGCTTAGAAAATGAAAACGAACATTGCAAAGAAGTAGAGCAATGTGCCACAAGCGTTGCAATAGTGAACACACTTGCATTTCAGTCACCTCATTAACCAATTTCACTCTCACATGTGCACGATGAATTGAAAGGCTATGTGGAATAGTGCCTTTGTACCATAATTCAACTCATACGACCACTCTAGAAAATGTATTTGCAAAATTCCATTTCCTTGCAATTCGATCAATGCAAAGCGAAAGTTCGATCAATGCAAAATACACATACACTCTTAAATAATCTACTTCTACTCAGCAGTACCTCGTGGAAAACAACGAAAAAGTGATTTGACGAAAGCGCCTTGTCATGATGTGGTTTTGGCAGGTAAATGTGGATGGGGGAGAGGGGATGCAAATACATCCTCTATGAAATTGTTAAGAAAAGAATCAAGTGAGTTGCTTTCCATCAGGAAGTGAAGTTGCCGCCATGCAACACCTTAACTATAGCAAAATTAAACATTTAAAGGAAACAAAGGTAGTTCCGAGGTGATGGTGGTAAAAAAGTGATGAAGGGGTTAAATAGTAGAGCTGAACACGAAACGATAACAAAGCCGATGATTCCATTGCATTGAGAATAGCGACCACCGATTTGCGCTTTAAATACGATTGCAAACAGCAGAGATCATTGTTGACATACTCAAAAAAAAAAAAAAAAAACTCCGAAACCAAAGCAGATCTTACTGCCAACAATGTGATAATCAGCCGAAAAAATTTTTGATAGCTGATTTATTCCAACCTTCCTCTGCTACAATGTTTTCTTACATACTCTGCATCACGCGGAAGAGTTATTTTTTTTACAAATTTGTCTTCAATTTTTGGCCTCCTGAAAACACTTATACAACTTCTCTAATATCAAAATAACTAGGCCATTTTCTTTCGCCTAGAATTGGCTGCATGCATGCTGATCCCTCTCCTCCACTGCTTGTTGCGGGATGTGTCAAAATACCCTGTGGAAATATTATGATTGTTGCAGAATACCGCTTTGCAACAATTTTTGTATTTTCAGTACTTTTCTACCGTATAGCTAAAGTTCCACAACATCGAAACATCCTATCTTTAAATATGTGTACGTCTCTTCGCGAATGCCAATGTTCACATCTATTCAGAACTTAGCAGCTTTTGGGATTATAACCTTAGACAGCTGACATTGTCATTGTTTTCGTCCATTGAGTTCAACTTCCTACGACGACAGTTGGTCTGATTGTGGCACTACTGAAGTTCCCTCAAACTCAACAACTAACAAAAACTGCTATGTGATGAATACGAAAGAACTTCTCTCTGCAGATATGGCCTATGCAATTTTTATTACAATTATACTGATTCGTCAATTAGTAATTGGGACGAATCTAAGACGATGAGTAACGAAATGGAAGTCGCTCGTTTTGTGTCAATTATGCTTTTTAGCTGAATGATGAAGTCGGCGATTACTGAATGAAATGTTATTGAATATGCAAGTTCGGCTGATTGAGAAACGAACTCATATAAGTAGGTAAAAATAGACAAGCGGACACAATACACTTATTACAAATTACAATATACTATAGGTCAATATGTAAAACGCATTATGGCGAAGTTATTTTTGCGTGCATATTTTCACATATGTCTATGTGTAGGCATGTAGTTACAGCCCGAAGCAATTGATATTAAAATCATAAAATTGCGTTGAGACAATCAGGATGTAGTAACCTAACAGCAGTACAACTTGTCGAGTCCAAAGACCGAATAACTCTATATAAGTAACAACTGCGAGTGGTAGCCGTAAGATGCTACATTTTAAGACAGTTTGAAGTGGAGCTTGTTATTGCAAAAGTGCGCTCTTTGAAGTGTAGTAAAGAAGCGTAAACAACATCTGAAAGCTGACAAAAGTAATAGGATACAATGTGAAATGTTTTTCTTTCTCGTTGGCACCGCTCAAATGAAATTTGAGAAGAGCGGCGCCACGAATTGGTGAACCGAGAAGCGTTCCACAGCTAAATGAGTTCATCCATGGTGCGCTAATGCTTTCACCTCCTTCTACTAAGAGAACCTATGGCGGTATGAATAATGATGTGATACTCTTCGAAAGATAATAAATTTACATATCCAATGCGCTGAAGAACATGATAGATTTTTCACATGTACGTGACGACTGAAACAAAAATACTACTGGATAAGATAAACTCATACAAGCTTATCCTCGACCTAAAACCTTCAACTAAAAAATCTCTTTTTCAAATGTCAGCGCATTTAAAATTGGCATATAAATGAATGACGTCACTGTTTTTGTTATAACGCAATCATCAATGCATAAGGTGCTATGTTAAATTGAATTTCTCACCCACTTCATTTTTAACTGAAATTGTGGTAGGGGTATTTCTTTCCTTGGAAACTGAAACTGAAGCAATGAAGACGCATACTCCCTCGTTCTGGCTTTTTCTAAATTTGCATGTTGAAGGTTACGTCATCGAATCGATAATCGCTGAAGATAGAGTGGCGAAATCTGGTGCAGGTATCATTTCCGGCATTCATTAAGTCCCGATGCAATCAATCAAATTCCTGCAGCAATTTCTCAAGACTCTCGATTTTGCGTTCACATTCTACCAATCAGATTTGCATTTCACATCGATCGCCACTCATTTTCAATCATTGGACCTATATTTTACACCAGTCGGATGATAGACAATTTCATCGGACAGCTTTTCACCTTGCTAGACGCTTTTGCAAATTTGTTTTGCAAAAGTGAATTGTAGTAATGACGTGTGTATGCGTTCGTACCATCGAATTTTGAAAACATAACTGCGTGTAGGTTTCAACTTAAATTTTATAGAAACTATTGTTTTTCTTCGATAAATCAACGACAAATTCACAAATTCACGTTCTTTGATAATAATGAACAATTGGCGTTGATCCATCAATCTTGAAGATTTGATTCGATAGAAGATTGATACAAGTGGTCGGGTCAATTCAAATATGAAACCATTATCCCCCATACTTTATTTTTTATTGGTGATTTGTGAAAATGACCAGCAAAACGAGGGAGATTGGCAAACGCATATTGTGCCAGTTCCTGTAATTTGTTTCACCAATGTTAAAATTAGAGAATGGAGATTAATGAAAGTATTAAGAACTATGTGATGGAGATGAGGAAGACATAAACGTTTGATAATATTGTATCTGTTAATAAAGCAAATTGCGATATGCTACTCATGTATCTCATCAAACACGTACATATAGAATATTTTACGTTGGAACTACCTAAAGCTATTTTACATGCATTTCGGGTTCTATATGCCAAACCCGCTTCGCCTCTCATTTAATAGTCTCGCTCATCTTTTAGATATCACCGACGGCGATGCCTAGAAAACATGTGAATTAAGGCTGACTAAGCACGAACATTTCTTGAAATAGATACTGAAAGCTGAGTGATTGTCAGTAAGTGAATCTGATAAGCTTGAATCACATGCTAGTTGAAAGAAAAACCTGAACAACAATTTATTACAACAACAGCATTGACTTGCACTAAACGCTGATTCAACACTATCGTATAATACACTTCAACGTTTTTAGTGCACACTTCTAATGAGACATGTGTGGATCACGTTCCTCACTAATCAACACAATATGTCTACTCGCTTCAATCCACTGAATCATATAATTCGGCTTGTCTCAAAATAGCCGGCAACATTCATCAGCGGGGCCAACAAAACAACATCATCAATATTATTCAGGTTATTTTAGCCCTTAGTTTAGGAAATTCTAGAGCGAATAGTGGTGGAAAGGGACGAGGAAAGAAGGCGGTAAAAGAGAATAGGATGAGGAAATCAACATAATCCAGAGATGTTGCTGAGCAAAAATGGGCATAAATCGAAAACAGAACACTTATGCCTATCTTAGAATCGCATAAATCAAAAGTAAAACGACTCTATTTCCGTATATCTCCAGGACCGCCCTTGCACCATATCTTGACTTGTTCGCCTCAGGTCGTTCTTGCATGCTCCTAATACGCCTCAGATTATCCCTGTTCCATTGAGAATATGCCTTTACGCCCAGAATCTACGCATATACGCATCATACTGCACCTATATCTTTCAGACAGCGTCCCTCACTCTTCACTTTCCACTTTATAGAATGCCAAGGATATGGAATGCAAAAAAAAAGTCTCTGATATCTTAAGCAAGCATCCCTCAAAAAACCTTTTATAGCAATATGTATTAAGCCGTAAACTGCGATTTACAAAACAAAACAACAAGGGTCCCTGGATAACGTGTTAAGTGTTTAGAGTATTTATTGAAAAAAAAAAGCCTTTCTTGCCTCAAAAGCACTCCCATTTCGCTCTGTTTTATTTTATGTCAACTTTTTTTGAAAAAAGTGGGCAAAAATAAAAATTAACTAAACTTATACAAAGAAGTGAATTGAAGACTCTCCCTTTAAGTTTAGAACACCTCGCTCTCTCTCTATTGAATGATGTGCACCCTTAGAAGGACTAGGAACGCTGCAGACAGATTTGTGTTGATAAACCTTTTTCGTTAATCATTCAACCGAACGAGATCATTTCGAAATGAAGTGAACAAGAAAAACAAATTTACGATTCGAAGCATTCTTCGTATGAAGAATTTGAAACTCTTCTTCACATAACGAGTCTTCTACAGAAATGTGGGGAAAATTTGCAGGCAACTGCAATAAGTATTACTTCGGTTGTTTTCAATAAGAAATCTTTGGAAGCAACAAAAGTTTGCTTAGCAAAGTGAAATGCGTTGCCATAAATCAATCTCAATGAGACGACTACATCACTTTTTTTATTTGCAAATCTCAGCCAGTGACGCCACTGAACCATATGGATCGTCTGCAATAGCAAAGACTTTGCAATAAGCTACACTTTCAATGAAAAAATGTTCTTCACAGATCGCTGGACAATTTATCTCACAATTTTTTAACGAGGAAATGATATAAAGGTGGAAAGTGGCATCCTTGGCTGGAATCGGAACTTTAAATGCAATAATGCTATAAGGGCAAATAGGGGATGGAAGCTGGATTACCGTAATCCAAACGTTCTAAAAGGAAGAGACAACAGCACTTCCTGCGTTCGTGATGATCTGACTGATGCTGTTCTCTTATTGTAGCACAAATAAAGCAATAATATCTATTGCAGCTATATATCCTACTGCAGCTAGTCGGTTTAAATGTTATTCACCGTAATATTACCATCAATTATTGATAGAATGACGGCATTGTTACTCTGAACTATGACAATTAACAAAAGAAATGCTAGCTCACTTTCAATAACCTGACTTTTTACCCGCTTCTCTACTCCATCGAGAAAAAGTCGACAAAACAGATAACATGGATTTAAAAAAGGATATATATTCTAGGAAGCGCAATGTTCCTATAACGCAGCTCGCCAGAAACTTAGCTTCTCAATAAGTACCTCCTTAAAATCTCGGGAAATTTATAGTCCCATAGCTTCATTCTACGGTATTTGAAAAACGGTGCGAAATCCATCTTATTCATTCGAATACATCTGCACGACGCGAAGATAAATTGAGATAAACATTATAAGTTCGAAAGCCGAAAAAAAAATCTATTTGCGTAACGAATACGCAGACGTTGAGCAATTGATTTAGTTGACTTATGCCAGTAGTGATTTATCGTAACAAGTCGGTGTGGGCGTTGCACTGCTGTGAAAAACTCCTAAAATCATATCTCCGCAGGCTTTTAATTTGCAACTTGCTACGACTTATATAGAAGGACCCTACAGTATACATATAACTCCCACACCTGCAGCCTATTTATCATAAAAGACAAGTGAAATATACCCGATTCTTGTTCTGCACCGCTGATTGCTGTTTACACTCTCTTCTTATCTGCAAATCGGCAAAAGTTGGCTTAAGCAGAAATTTCACGCCAGAACATTGAGTGGCGGAACGTTTGATGACGATAATGGATTTCTGTGAGCGGAAAAATTATGATGCAAAAAGTAACGACTGCTTTACACTGAGGAGCCATCGGTACCGCCAAGCCTGAAATTTGAAGAGCTCGTCTCACAGCATTTTCGCTTTTCTTGGGAATTCAAGAGTCGCTGTAAAACCAATGGAAAGCAGAGCAATATAATGAAGTTTTTATAAGTGGCGTCTCAAATGATGCTTCAAAAATGAAAATATTCGGTCACTGAAACGTTCTGAAATGTTTTTTTTTTTTTTGCAGCAAGACTCAGCACCTTCAAGGTTAGCCGCTAAAACTTTATAGAGATAGTCCCCTTTCCAGCAAGTGACAGTTAAAATGAGCGAAGAATGCCTCGAAGCAATAAATTTCTGTGGGGTTTGTCATAATTTGAAGGGAAATTCAGATAGCAACAGCATCACCTTATATCATACAACGGTGAAAAAGAGTTACGATTGCATTTTCAGCTTCTTCGATGGTAATGAGATTGTATTGCAATTTTCACTTAGGCTAATACCCTCACATATGCGAATATTAACCAAAAAACGGGACGATGAAAGGATGATTCAAAGATTGAGAATATCATGTGGAAATGAATTTCTAAAAGAAAAAAAAAAAACTCAAAGCTACCATAAAGCTCGAATATGGGAAAACAAATATAGTCTGCATTCGATACGCACAACAATTGATGCGGATTAGTGAGATCAGCAGTATGTTAAAAAGATAATCTGCAATATATATTGTTCCAGTATGTCTCAACGTCGTTTTTTATTTCGGGATAGAGGGAGATATAAATGAGGATTGAAATAAATTTAGATTGTTCGGGAGAAACACAAGTATAAATCCTTTACGCACATAACAATAAACTTTACGTTCTGTTGCAAATTTAAACCTCAAAAGCGTAATGCGATAACGTTGGTTTTTCAGCGTGTGTGTGTGTGTGTCTATCTGCCCATCTATCAAGTGGTTACCGCTCGGGAACCCTCGAAGTCGCAATCATGGAAATTAGTAGGTATAATGTTTTCCATATGATAATATCCTATACTACTATTCATGTCGTTACATCATTCTTGGTATCAATTATATACCTTCAGGGATGAGAAAACGTGCGTGCATATATTTTACAACGAACGATCTTTCATTTTAGCTAGTGCTGTTGCGAAAAGAAGCGAATGCCTTGCAAGTTTATACGACTAATTAGGTCAATTAATCTGCAAAATTTCGTATATTCCTTATTTTTGACCACTTATGAAATTGACTGCTCAGCTCGGAGAGATGAATAAGCGCCTAGCTGCACTGATACGCTTCTCGATTTATTACATTTTGCAATTGCAGAAATTATTGCACCGTGCAACTGCTGAAACTTTTGATGTGAAATAGAAATCATCGCAATAGTTCTTTATGCCCACCGGCACAATATATTCTTGAGCACTTCAAGGAATGATGAAAAGCAAATGCCGCAATTTTCAGAAACAGTACATCTTTAGCATCCCTCATGCCTCCTCCTTAATGCATCATCCTCCTATGACGGTAGGTAATCCCTCAACCAAAAAAAATCGGTTTTAATCGTACACAATCGAATCTATTATGAACATGAAACCATACATTCAGCATAAATCGACCTCCGCACTATAATATATAGCAAAAGCAAACTAATGTCGATTTCGCAAATATAGCTGTTCGAAAAGAAAAACGCTCAAAAAGGGGAGGAAGGAAGGAGCGATGAAAGTAGTGTGCCCAATGAGGTTATAAGCCTCGGAAAAACATAAGGAATTTCGAATGTCTAGGATACTAGCTTCGAAGCGATGTTCCCTTCCCTTCCGCACAGCTCAAAAGGGTCCCATAGATCCTGCTGAATGACAGACAAATATGAGCAATAGAGCCCATAACAACTGAATTACAGGCCTTGCATTAACTTCTCTCTATCTCAGACGCTGCAGCCCTCTTTTATTTTTGGAGGTGTTGAATATGAAAATGCATTCCATCGGCGTAAAAGAAGAAATTCCTCAGAGAGGGATTAGTTGAATTGATCCAATACGCCATCAATATAATCACAATGTGATTTCATTCAAACCTGCAAAAAATGTTCATCCATTGAATATCAAAAATAACACAGCGAATACGGTAGCAAGCATTTGCTTGGAAGCAAAATTCATTCTGTCAGGAATGACATCAAATGCTTTAAACGCATTTTCTCATCACCTGCTCAATATAATCCTAAGTACGTGGGAGTGTTTCCATTTATGTTTGTTTGCGTGCATAGGCGCGTGCTATAATTGTTGTAAACATGCAAATAACTAACTTTTCCTGCCAACTTCCACAAGCAATCAATTTTGGACAAAAACGCCTCATTAAGCTCTTTTGTTTTGTGGAATATTCGCACAGCTGGTTAGTTAGCCTAGGAGATATTAAATCTCCAAAAAATCGTTGCCATGCGAGCTTCTGACATATTATCTTACTTATTTATAGTATTCTTTTTCATCTCAGCCAAACCGATCGCTCGGTTAGTTGCGAGTTTATAGTTGATGCATTATTTGTGTTATTAGTAACGCAAGTGCCTAATGCATTCCCACAGTAAAGTGCTTGCTGTTCCAAATCAATTGTATCTATATATCATTTATGAGTTGGGAAAAACTTTCTCGACGAGCAATCTTTTGAAGCGATAATCGCGATATGTTGTAGTGCTGGAAATTTCAGAGTTAGAGAATTCGAATTCTATGCATAGATGGGTGCAGGGATGGGTGTAACGCATTTTATTCAGATTAGAGTGAGAAGTAAATTTGTTTGGTATTCGAATCGCAAGACCATCCGACCATTACAACACATTCGATGTTTCGGCTCAAGAACGAATGAAGCTTCAATTCAAAAAGCGAACGATTAGAGGTGAAACGGAGCTGAATGACGTTTGTATGTGATAATGATAGTTAAACAAGAAAGATTAATTAGATGCAATTGTTTACAGGCTAACAAAAGATCACTTCTCTGAACAAGAAGTGAAGGTTGCAGTTGATGCGTTTACACGATTTACACCAATTTCATAGCTTTTGCTTTTATGAACTATAAATCTGTAGTTTCTATTATCAGTCAGCAAATTTGAATCTTGTTTTAGTACAGGGAATGATTTTTACGACTTCATTTTACCAAACAGTTTCAAAAACTGCAACTTTGATTTAATATCTAGCGAGTCCCTTGAAACTGTATCTATTCTTCCAACCTTTATTATGGTACCTCTTCGTGGGATAAAATCGCTAACAATGGATTTCTAATTGAATATAACGCAGGAAGACAGCATCAATTAGAAATGTCTCTTCTTCAATTAATCACTACACGGTGTCAGAATGTACTTTTATTTGTGCCTCACAACAATTGCCTCAGGCTATATTCCATCAAATTATGTGATGCTGGAGAAAAGAAGAAAATAAATGAAAATATTTTTATGTCTGCTAGATGTTTCCTATGAAATTTGGTGACTATGGAATGCTTGTTCAAAACTAAAATAAATATCAATAAATGCTCAAAGATAAATAGAACAAAGGTAAAATTAAAGGAAATTACTCGAATAGTGTTCAGGACTGGAATATTCAAATTCAACATCCGTATACTCCTCCATTCCAAATTTTATACTTTTCAAAATTTTCAATACTCCATATAAGAACAATGTGCTCAAAAATTTCGTATATATGCATTCCGATATCTTCCTTCATCATTGAACGTTACCGAAGATATGTGCTTGATTTATGTCTAAGAAAATATGCGAATATCGGTGTTGTTATTGTTTACCGTAAAATTTTGTAAGCGTATTCGAGCTTACAATAACACCTAAACAATTCCATTGGAGAAGCTCGAGTATGAATTATTTTTGGCTGAAGATGTAGAGTTCGACAAGAAAGGTCAAGAAGTTGCACAATATGACGAAATAATTAGGGCAAAATGCCAGAGGAGCTGGCGTGATATTTGTTTTTTGCATTTTGCCCGCCTAACCAACCAGTTTCGCAAGATAACAATAAAATTTAGAAACTAACAAAGCTAAAAATTCGCAAGCTAACAAAATCCAATACCTTCAAATATCATCTCTCAGTTTTCAGAAGAACAAAGAGATGTGAATAAATACTTAATTATTTGACTAAATCGATACTGAATATAAATATTATGAATAGCTGATGTGAAATCCTATAAGCAAATGTATGAAGAGCTTCCATGGAAGAGAAGCAGCTTCAAAGATTGATTGGTAACAAGTGAGGTGAGAATGATGCATGAGTGATGCGGCATAGAGATGAAGAAACCTAAGCTAGTCAACTCGCCTAAGCAGCGCTAACCTAAAACTTCGTTTGTATGACAACGTACACTTGTAATGCGAAAAATTGAGTACTTACTTTGAACAGCCGTGTGAAAAGCTTGTCATTTAATTTATGAATATTTCACTGCTTTTCGCCTAATTCAATATTGTTCGTGGAGAAGCGTTCTGAAAAGTATTCATCAGTCACTGGATATTTCTGAAATACAGCAGCGTTTTTGAAAAAAAAAGCGATCAGAAATCTGAAAACTCAAATAATATAGAAAATTTTCAATAACTAAGTGCGAAAAACGAAGGTCAATAAAGAGGAACTGAACTTTGCGAGCTAAAAATTGTTTAAGAATCTCTTCAAACCCAGTGAAGGAAAAATCGGCACAACGCCGAGCAATCGTTTCGCCATTTGAAAACATGCCTCGAATGATATTTCAATTTGACGTCCGACTGCACGGAAGCAATGTGAGTGAGCGGAACATCGAAGCATGCGCAAAATGGTCAATACAAGTGAACCCTCTTGACAACTTTATATAAAACAATCCAAAGTTTTTCCTAGCCTACGTTTCGCCCTCTGCAGAAATCTTAGGTAAGTATTTCGAAAGTCCATTAAATCAACCCCATGAGCATTTTATTTTTGCACTTTTAATTCTAATCTTCTTTCACTTTTGAGAACTTTTTGGGTCGCAAGACTTGAGCGCCATTGAATATGCGGATCCAGCGAGCAAACTTCTTTCCCTTAGTATTCTTATTTAGAAAATTTCATTTAATTTTTTTCCCAAAAATTTACAAATTTAACCAAATTTTGCAGTTGTCTTTTTAGAGGAGATCCGATTGTCTTTAAAGATAGCGAATTTCTAAAGACGTAGAAAAATGTTAATTTTTGTCTGCGAATGTTATTTTATGGGAAACGTTCGATGGATCATTGTTACAACAAATGATAGACAAGAAAGAACCTCGTGAGTCTTCTATTGAACAGCGGCGTAAATATTTGTTTTTTTTTTACGGGCTCTCCTCCCACACCACCCACAAGAGCTATCTATGCTGAATCAATAACTAGATTAGTTCTGGTAAATAAATCCAATGGCACTAGTTTTTGATTACTTTATTACCCTACTTATGAGTCTTTGAGCTTAAAGTTCGGCTACTAATCAAAATCAGTGAACATTCAGGAGCATTCGATAGGTGGCGCACTTCTAAATAGGAAAATATAGCATTTACATGCAATGCATTAATTCAGCCGCGCTAGCATGTCATTTTCGAACACTTTCATCTCGAATATATGTTGATAGTTCCTAATACCATCTGGTTGGTAACATCACTCGATTTAATAATCGACATTTTCCGCTTAGAACTGAAATAAGGGTCATTGAGCGCATATATCGGCATCAGATTGTAAGAATAGGAATAGAGCAAATAAGGATGTGATGATCCTTTAACCTCTCCTCCCAACTCCATAATAATACAACCTGTGTCCTCTTACCAATCAGCAAAATTGAATTGTCGCAAATTCCCTTCCAGTGAAGCATGATCGTTCGGCATATGAGGACTTTTAATTCCTTACTTCTCGAAGTTTTCAACTCAAGCGCTTTTCTTTCGATGATGGAGAGTATATAAAATAAGACTATATACAGTTTTCGAGGATAAAACTCTCTTGAAGGTTTATGGAAAGCGGAGAAAAAATTTCCAGGTGAAGTGAAAGGGAATGTTTCATCAACAACTTGCCAACGCTGACGCGAATAATTTATAGGATATGATATTCAAGGATAATGATACTGGAAGCGATGGATCAAGCGCATAGTAATAATAAGGTGATGTAAAAGTGAATATTTCCTAGTACGAAACACTTGGCTCAAACTGCCAACTCTTCATTTTTAGACTTCACTTAGGCACACAAATTTTTCCTGCAACTGCAAGCTTACCTATTCACTTTAATTGTACGATGAGTTTGCAGTGCTATATGTTCATGATTGATAAAACAGACAAAGAATTATGTAAAAAAAAAGAAGTAAAAAAGAAGAGTTATAATGCACAGAATAGGTAATAACGTTAAAAATGGTAGTAGAAATGTTAGAAAATGACACATTATCGAAGGCACAGAAAAACTTAAGGTTTCGTTTTTGCGGTTTGATGAATATCAATACAGCATCCCTAGAGTGCAATAGGCACTTATTTCAGAATATAATTTTATTCCGAGCTGAGAGTAAAAATAGATAAAAAGCATAAGGAAAATCATGTGCAAAAACAACGCGAAGAACTCTCATGTGATGGGAAGAAATCATTAAGTGAACGTTATACGGGATTTAAATATACATGAACTATTCGAAGGGTTGTTGGACGAATATGGAAAATTAACCAAAGAGTAGAAATTCAAAAAAGCAGAGTACTCTGAAGATTCACATGAAGTGAATTTATAGGATTATCCAATAAACGAACGCATTCACTACTTTTGTCTGTCAGCAAAACCTTTCTGAAAACAAACCTTCACTAATGCTAAGCACTTTGAAACAAGTGAGTTTTAAATGAGGCAACTCTCGTCTTTTGCGTGGGAGTTGGAGTGCTCAACACTCGCCGCTCAAATTCTCTGCTCTACAGCACCTAACATTAAGCATTAAAGTAGAAAACGCCACATAAAGCAGTGAACTCTCTTTTTACTCAGAGGCATATGTTTGTTAATTCAGTATAAAGTTTTTCATCACGTTCTTTGTAGGGCAACACCTCACTGACAATTGCATTCGGTTTAAAATTTGGAACGCAATACCGCATAAAGTTGCCATATGAAAGTTGGAAGTATTTGATGGTGTAACAAGGTATTGTACAGATTACCTGTAAATTATTAGAGAAGTTCGGAATATGTAAAAAAATTCATATGTAAAGAAAAAGAAATATATAAAGAAATCGTCTTCTCTGCTGATCCAAAGACGAGGACTAGCTCAACAATACTTGTGTCGAGGATGAGCAAACCAATTATTTCTCCATTTCTAACATTGATTGATTGAAAGTACTCTAGCAGATTCAGGTCGGAAATATTCTAGTACACTGAACTTGATATTCGACAAAGTCGCTATGATATCCGTAAACAATGCTACGACAACACAGCACTACTGCTTCAGAACTGAGGATGCCAATTTGTGTCTCAACAGATGCACTGTAATATGTTGGACTGCAATGAAGATCACGTATTTATGACTATGAAATTACTATTCCGGTTAGTACTCGCATATCTAAATGTGGAAATCCTACAAGGTTTTAGTCGTAGTTGCGGCCTTATGGGTTAGAAAATCCTTTGCTGTAAGCGCAGGATCATTCGTCCTGAAGGCACTTTATTAATCAGCTTGTTTTGGGCATGTCTGCACCTAAGCCGTTGGTATCTATCACAGGGCTTGCAGTATATTATGTGAAGCACACTACACACAGCACAGCATTAAATTTCTTCAGAAGATGCTTTAGGTTCACCTATCGCTATGGTGTATGCTTCAAGCTCAATATAATTTATGCCGTATTTGCTCGAAAATGAAAGCCGTTTCCATCTGAAAGTGATATCTTCGAAAATACATTTTTCGTTGAATTTACAAATGTGATCATACCTCTTCTCAAAATCAATCTCTTTTGAAAATATGTTTGTTAACGACTTAAGAATAGCAACAACTTAACAGCTTCCTTTCGGTAGTCCAGGGACCGATCAAACTTCTTAATCACATATTCTTGAAGAGTGAAGACTCTCTCCAAATGATACACTGTTGGCACGATATTACGCTTGAATTCTCGTGTGTATTCCTCATCCGATTCGGAACAGTGCACATTTACTTAATAATCTGGCGTTGGCAGACATTGTCAGAAATCGTGATGCCTATTATACTGACAGCATTTAATCAAAAAAACTCGCAGGTGCTCGACAACACAAAGGGACGGCTTGTCCATCGCGCAAACATTTCGAAGACTACCAGCAGATTTGTCCATTGCGTTCAAGGAATTTTAGCGAACAATAGATATTATCTGATGATGAGAATTTTCAGCGGCTATAGAAAAACCCGGAGGTCAAAGATCACGCTCAAAGTTCAAGTTCAATCGAATCCGCAGTTGCGGCATCAAAGCACACTGATGAGAAAACCATTTGTTATACTTGAGAAATTCTAGCCGTTTCAGCTATGACTGTTGTAAATAAAGAACTAACTATGAACCTACAACTCACCAGTACGTCCGCCGCCTGATCCAAGGACTCTGCACTCAGTTTTCTTCAAGGGCGCCATTCTCTAAGTACTCCAACGTCCTGAGCAGAAAGCATAAATTTCTCAATGTAAAAGATCACCTTTTTCTCGACACCACCGAGTGTTCGCTGAGCATTTACAAGCAAACACTATGTCATTCCGCCGTATAGTTTTGCTTAAAGCACACATTGTCTGGTCTAATGCCTGTGCAAATAAAGCATTTTCACTAACCTCGATGTTAAATCGGCTGATCTGACAGCAAGTAGATTGCGATGCCCATTGTAATTTCTGTCCTCTTGAATCTTTATGAAAACATCCGTATCGTCATCCCACAGACCTCTCTCATCGTTTGGATGCAATGAATACCCCTTAAAATTTGAATATGCAAAGTAAGGATAAATAGCAAAGAAATTTTGAAATGCGTAAAAATCTTTGAAAATGA
Source organism: Baylisascaris procyonis (assembly GCA_037389465.1). Classification (NCBI taxonomy): domain Eukaryota; kingdom Metazoa; phylum Nematoda; class Chromadorea; order Rhabditida; family Ascarididae; genus Baylisascaris; species Baylisascaris procyonis. The sequence goes on from JAZARR010000164.1 coordinate 400,435, forward strand.
CTGCTCTGTTAATAAGTCTAAGCTGAAAAGTATATAAATGCGAATCAAGCAATGTAAACTAGCAATTTTAATTGCACATGGGGACTTCACTATTAAAAATCATGAAGTCTGAATCAGATTTCAACTACTTCTGAAAAACCCATTTTAGAACACGCGTTACAATCTCATCTCTTTATGCGTACGAACTCTAGATTCAGCGGTTCTCATGTTGAACATATCGGACAGACGAGCACACATGCATAATTAGGACAAAAACCCACTCCACTGAGATGGGCTTTCTGAATACAGTTTTATAGGAGTGGATAGCTTTAAAAAACCTAGTTAAAAATTACTGTATTCATACACATCAACTGATGTAATCTCTCAACAAATCTTCAAAACAGCAGTTTTCTATCGAATCATGAAAACATTTTTGTGTCTGAAATAGCTCAGCTGCAACTCATTAATCAGACTTTACAAATGGGAAATGTATTGGCAATTTGCTACTTCTGAAAGGTTTCACTGTGTTTGCACGCCTTTGCACATAATGCTTTGCGATATAAAATGTACGATTAACCTGAAAAAATTCCTCCGGTGCAGCTTCCGATTTGCTTTAAAGACTTATTTGTAAACCATAGACGAGATCAACAAAGGTGTTATCCAGCAAGTACTTTTTTAGATGGAGGCGAGCCTTGATACATCATTGGTTTAAAAATTAGATATGGGGTCTTTGTTAGGAAATTTCAGTGAGGTAAGTGGGATGACGATACACCTCAATAACCACATATTTTCGATTTCAAGATTACAGATAGTCTAAACGCACTGAAAATAGAAATGTGGCTATAGCTTTTTATTACTAATATTCATTTAAATGTCGAATAAATGAGAACAGGATAAAGAGGGTTCATGCCGTTTTTTGAGGCAAGAAGCTATTTTGACGTCCTGCGGAAGGGAATACGCTGGCACGAGATCAGGCACCATTCTTTTTTGAATGCAGAAACATAGAACTTTTGCTAATGAAACAAGATAACTAGCTGTCGTTTTTAGAAATAGGCTCAATGGCATTGCTGGCACTCTTGTTACAAACATTGGGGCCTCCCAATTAACCTCACTGGAAGTGTAGCAGGTGATTGGTTCTACCCACTAGTGACAGAGCATGGCATGATCATTGCGTCTCTGTTTATATTATTTTGCATATTTAGGATAAAGGCAATATTTGTCATGAGGTTTTAGTGATAGCAAAAATCGCAAAGAACAATTAAAGGAAAAAGGGTTAAGTAATAAGCGATGTTCGCCGATGCTTTGCAACCGCCCGCATTCAGCTGTATAGGATTTCTACAACGGCGTCATCTTTTAATAAACACATAGCCAAACTATCAGCCTCAAAATAACGGAAAAACGTATAATAAAATCAGCTCGAATATGAGGTGTTTTCAGATGAAGAATGGACAAAGAACAGAAGTGGAGGTGTTTATGAAAACCATCAAAAAGAGCAGAATTCACTCAATCTAACGTCAAATTTCTAAGCGAACTACATTAGCTTCGAAGATCCAAAAGAAGACTAAGAAGAATTTCCGATATTATCTCTTCAAAACCTATGTAATGTGAAAATGATGCCTGCAGTAAATTTTTGTTTTCATTAGTGTAAATTCTGCAGAGTGCTTAGTTGTAAAAGTGTAGTTCTATGAAAAAAACCTACTTAAACCCTTCCAGTATTGGCTACAAAGCATCTTCCACCCTAATTCTTTTTGCTCTTGCGAGTAATCTGAAAGAATGAAAGGCGAGCATTCGCAAGCTGCCCCATCCCAGCAACATGAAAGGAACTCTAATAATGAGGTAGAAGAAAGATTGCTATGATCTACACATATTTACTTTCGATAACTCAAGTGAATTTGTAAACGACACTACAAACCGAGTGGATGCGAGGACGAGTGCTGTAAGTGCGATAGGTGCATGGAGTGCTGCTAGTTGAAGTAGGAGTTGACGGCAGACGTCTTCGATTTCTCTTACGAACGGATGGTGAACTCATCTGGATTGAATTCGTCGAGAATGCCATTCTGCAATCAGTCAATATTGCTGTACATGGATGAGATTTCACACGTAACGATAGAGAAACGTACTTTTTCTATAAGACACATATGCTTTAATTACCATTTATGTCATCGTTTCTTTCCTATTTCGCTTCTCACAATAAACACAAAAACTCTGCAGAAGATGTGCGTTTATGAGCTAGAAATTTATAGCCGAAGGCATCTTTCAGCCGCTTCGATGCAAAGGTCGCTTAGCCATAGAAACAAGAGACAATTAACATCAATAAAGATCATACATAAATAGATAAGAATATCTTTTCTGGAAAAACAAATTCAATTATCACTAACTAACACTCAACTATCATTGCACATGTATCGGTTTGATCAATGCAGCACATCAAAGAGAACGACATATGCCATTATGCACATGCATTTCACAAATGGGTCAACGTAGCTCTCCATCGCAATTAATCACTTCAATGAGAAATTCCTCAATGCCTCATATTTTATGAGAACACAAAAAGGAAAATCCAACAACGATGTCGTAACATAAATGTATGAAATAAACGACAAGATAGACAAAAATTTAAACAACATGCGAGCGTTGAATGATTTGAGAAATCGAAAAACAAAATGATATTCGTATTTTAGACCATTCATCGTTAAATATTGTGTTTTCATTCGATCTCCTCCTTGAGCCTGACCACGAAAATGAAGAAATTTTAGTGCGCTATTTTTGCATGAGGAACAATTCAAAGACTGAAATATAAACAAAAAATTAGTTTGGGACACACCATTTCTGAATTGGTTGGCTAGCTACGGAATGGCTTTTCATTTCGCCCAAACCCTCTAATCTTTCGATTTACAGTGGAACAAAAAGCTTGACTGGTTCCCAGGAACAGACATCACTAACCTTATACAGCTTACGCATATACATATATATATATATATATATATATATATGTTAAATGTTAAATTCAGATAAATTTAAATGTTTTCCCATTGTAGTAAGACTCTGAAAACCAAGAATGAGCAGCTGTTTGGCGATGAAAGCTTTCCCGTATGACGAGCGAAAGCAGACCCACAGCTGCAATTGAAGTAGGCAAAAATAAGAATTAACCAAGACTAAATCGTCAAAAGGTTGCAGACATGCCACTGGAACTTTCATTTGTGTTGGGCATAAATAAACTGCAAACACCCCACCCGATCAACTGCCGGAAGTTTCGAACATTTAGTCGATGAAAACGGAACATACAGAAAGTACTTCTCAAAGTTAACAGGAAATTGCTTCGGAACCCTGCCTCATCTAAAAGTATTATAAGAAAAAGCATCAGACTGTTCATGCAAAGTCTTCTCTATGCAAAATCAGAACCTTCATCGCCATTGCGCTCATGTCACAGCAAGAAAATAAAATGCCCTGCAAAACATAATATTGCAATTGAGATAGCGGGAAAATTGCAAAAATTAAACCGTATCTCGAGGCTGAGGAGGACTTTCAACTGAAGAACATATAAAATATATAACGGTAATATCCGAATACTTGAGTCTACATTTCGCTTAACTATGAAGTAAGCTGCCGCCCCAACAACCTATTAACAACACATTATTGGAACCACAGTTGCAAGTTCATTTTCGAAATGAGTAGAGCAAAAAGCCGATGGGAAACCTTTAAAGCACCTAGCTACTTCAGAAAAAAGTTTAGATCAAAACCTTGCTGCATATTTGCATAAAACATGCCGTATGCACATGCATATCTGTCGCAGAATTTCAGTTCAGTTAAAGTATGAGGATAAATAATTTAAAGAATGACGAAGAATTCCACTCCCAATTCCAATTCGAAATCGACCAGAATGATGACGTAACCAATGTGTTCGTTCATTATTTTGGATGCTTTTGTTCGAGTATTCTGACAAAAGACTTAACCAACGTCCTAAATTGATAGATCTCCTGGGTATCTATCGTGTACAATTTTAAATTTCCAGCATTGAATAACATTTGGATGGTTGCATGGACGTTTTGGATTACTGCGCCTTGACCATAGTCTGCAACGTCCGAAAACGCTGTCTTCAAGTAAACCATGCCATTTAACTTGCACCTTCTACAGCCATCGCTCACGTCTTATCGAAGATGACAGCTCGAGCGGTATAGGACAGAATAATCAAAGGCAATGAGGACAGAGCAACGGAAACAATTCGTCAACTTGTAAATTTTGCGGCAAAAGTCCAAATCAAGGTATAGGAAAGTATATAGGAGTGCAGCTGAAGCCTGCCCAAAATTAACTTTTTGCGTGCAGTCTAGGGGCTATGAAAAAAGAAGTACGCGAAAGCCTCTTAGTGCAGGGGGAGGAGGAGGGAGGAGGAGAGGGGAGGGGCGGAAATATATGCTTCATTTTACTGATTAGCTCAATGTATAAAATTACACGTGAGGCACTGGAAGGATTAAGGTTTCTTCTCGTCTCCTCTTAGTACTAACAATATCGCTCTACGATCGGGATATAGAATGGAAATCAATAACCCTTAAAAGAGCTTGTGAATGTGAGGCTGAAATCTAGCAATGAAATCTTTCATTACGAAAAAAAAAACAATCCTCGCTGCATGCAAATAATCAAAATCTGTCTGCACCTCAGCGGTTCAGCCGTTGCCACAGTGAAATAAGCACCATAGAGATCCCGTGCCATCTACGCGCAGCCCATTATACATACTGCACGACCCTTATCCATCTCAATATGTTTTAGATGAGTTTTGGAACTTATACTGAAAGAATTTTATAACATTTACCATACTGAACGGACCAGTAATCAGACCCTATAAGGCCGAAACACTGTGCAGCGATAAAAGTTCGGACCCTCCTCCTAAGCTGAACAACGGTGAATCGACTAGTCAGCATCCGATGGGCAAAGATGAGCATAAGCCCTAACTTTCACGCTACTGTACATCTTCTTCTCTTAAGCGAACGTCGAAGTGACATGAAGGGGTATTTATTCGGAATGAATGCTTTCTTGATTTATGTAAAGTGAAGTGAAGAAATTGAAAGAGCTTATGCGCTGAATCTAACAAAAAATTATACATGAGGGTTCATTTTATAAGGGTTAATTTGCTATGAATAGCGAATTCGAGCTCTCCACGCTGTAAAGTGCATTTTAACTTTTTGAAGACAGCGTTCGAGCAATAGATTTCATTTGAATTATTTATGTAAATGAATTTCTAGCGTAATCCGATTCCGCGTTCTTCCATTACTGCCTAGGAGCCTTTCGGCGCATTCTCAACCACCGTTTCTTCAAATTTAGCCTTTCGCTTGGAAGTATCCTAGTATATAGTCGTATTTTGGAATTTAATCCAAGAAGCATTAGTTCTCGATTGACATGTTTCACAAATAGCAATAAGAATTTGGTATTTTAGTAGAAGAGAACTTTATAGGCAAATTTATGAAGTATTATTTTCGCACTCCAATTCTATTCATAAAAAAAGCAAATAAATGAATATGAAGACTCGAATTCTTATCAGAAGAAGTTTTTCCAAAATGATTATCATAAAAAGTCTCATCAGCCAAACGGTGATATCAAAGTGGACAATCGCTTAGAAAAGTTTTATATTTTCATATTTTACACTTTATATTTACATCTAAAGAATCATTTGGGAGGAGCAACATTTATGGTCACATTTTAGAAGCATTTACATCATGCAAAAAATATACACATATGCGTCTATTTACCATGCAGCTATACACTCACAGATACTCATACATAAAATGGAAACGCGGACACATACAAACACAGACAGATATATAAAGCACGAATCCAGCATACAGATCATAGAGGAATTTTTTCTTAACTTAATCGTGCTCTGAAAAATCAAGACGCGATTTGTGCATATATTAGGGAACAATTCGACGAGTCTTTACAAAGCTGTATTTATGTTCGTATAGGTGAATGTAGCTAGCAACATCGAGCGAAAGTAAAAAGTCATCAGTAATTGGTTTACTTAAATTTTGATCTGAAATTTTCACCCACCATTGGAGCTGAAATTTCGAAGAGAAAAAGCAAAATTTTTGAATAAGAGAAAGAAAATGGAGCTCTGAAATTTTAATTTAGGGAGAAGATGAAGACTGACGAACGAGGTGTTCGTGCTGCCGAGTTTCCGACCTATTATATGAAAAGGACTTTTCGAACGTGATAAGCATTAATTTGCTATGTGCGCATTAACGCCTAAACATTCCCATCAAAATATCAAGTACACGTATAATGTTCACTATCTATGAAAAAAGAGAGGCGATGTGAATGTTCTCTCTTTTTTCACTCTCAATATCTCTTTCCCTCTCCCTCGCTGAACACAAGTAGAAGGAAATTCTTCGTCTGTAGAGGAGCAGCGCAGTTCTACTTATTCATGTCAAACGAAAAAGGACAAATTGATGTATGCCAGCGTTCAGAAAGATAATAAAACTTGCAACGAGAAACGATGAAGAAGAGAAAGAACAGAGTGATGTTAGCAGTATTTGAGTCGGAGCATTCAACTTTTTCCTAGCCCGAAGGACACGGACTAATAATATTAGCACCAGCCTGGCACAAGGTAGGACTCCAGGACGAAGGTGACCACCTTAGCAAGAGTTGCAGCATCCAACCTTACGGCAGTGAAAATATCACGTTGGTAAATAAACGCGAAGCAGTAACAAAACATTTCGTACGGATGCGAATAACAAGGATACTTGTCCAAATAGGTGAAGAAGCTTGTCTTTACGAAGCTTTACTCATTCCTTAACAAAACCAATTACGCCACAAAGCCGTTCTAAATTATAGCTACTGACCCGTCAATCCTTTATCATACGGCCTAAAAGTTTTTGAACGATGCATTTACTCACGAATATTTGATAAGATTGAGCCAAATCTAGCCAGCTGCCAGCAAGGGCTCGGGAAAAACTATTTCGTGTAAACATTGCACTTTCGGAAATTCACAATGAAGTCCTCAAAAGAATGAAAGATGACAGGCTGTCATATGTCATTCAGCTGGACATTAGCAAGATCCAGTGCACGATCAATCCGTAACTATTAATACAAAATGTCAGTGATGAACTGAATAGAGGAGAAAACACGATCAACGGCTGTTAATTAACACTGATGATTCGGTTGATGTGCGTAATGAAATTTTAAAGCCAATGTCAGCTCTGGCATCTATTCCTCAAAGAGGACTTAATGATACTTCAGAAATTGTTTAAGTTCCTCGTCGATGTTATTTGCCAAACATATACACCCTGCAAGATGGTAATCTTCGCAGATGGCATCAAAATGAATTTGTTCAGGCGATAATGAGTAGAGGATGCATAAGATACTAAGTGAGAATTCGCTGCAAATACGAATCTTTCTAAAAAACGAGTTGGAGAGGCCGTTAAGTGAAGGGAAGCTCGCTCTGAAGATTCGGGAGGCCTCATTAGTCAACGCGGTGTGATCGTTGACAACAGGGAGTGATGATCAAAACCTCGCATGTTTTCCTTAAGAGTTAGCTACCATTTGAACCATATATCGAAAAGAATACGACTGGATGTTCAAGACTCTTGCGTCATAATCAGGCAGCTCACAGGTGGTTGAACGTAAAAAGGTTACTGTAACGCTCATCAGTAGTTATGCTATGTTCAAAAACAGGAGTTTGCTACATATTACTACAATAGAAACAAAAACTGTATGAGAGTATTATAGGAGTAATAAATCACTGCATTACAGTGAGTGATAGGCTTACAAAAACTAGCCATGCTGGTGAACGAAGTATTTATCATAAGTTGAGAGATATATTCTCTTTTGAGCAGTGCTGATTCATGAAAGCAATGAAATAATATAAGGAGGCCATTTGAATGAGTGCTGAAATTGCTTGCTGCAGGAAACAATTCATGGACTGCGCAGATATTAGATTTATGCATGCCAAAACCAGTAAACTGAGAAGAAATTCTTGCAATCATAAAGTAACCTTCATCAGTAACTGCAAGAAAATGGTTTTCATCATCGCCCCATCCATATCCACTTCCATACCTCACTTCCCCCATATGCTCATTTTGATGAGAGGTGTTCTACTGGAAAAATGCTAGCTTACTGTTTAAAAACAAAAACATTCGTTCCAGCATAAAAAATATTTCAAGGCAATTTGATGTTCATAAACGTCGCGAGCACTTTGAAAAATGCAAAAATGACACAAAAAGTTAGAATAAATCAGGCAAACGAATATAAAATCTTGTTCCTATAACACTCGTAATGCTGCGAAGGATGTATTGCATTCTTGAAAACTTCACTAAGAAAAACAAATAATTTCTCATCTTCTCTTCAAGAGAACGACAGATTGCATGCTTTTCTATGATTGCAATCTACACTGTATGGATAGATATTATTTTGATCGTAGACCTCATTCTCATATCATAGATCACATCCGTAGATTTTGTCACTTCGAACGATTTCGATACTAAATACAGGACAAAGGAAAATGCTTTTTTTTTGGATAAATGATTTATCACATCGCTCATCGCTATGTCGCTGCGGATGTTGAATTGAGGAGTTATATGTTGAAACTGTATTATTCAAGCACAGACATTCTAAGAGTAGCACTTCATCGATAGAGAATCATTCTACAAGAAGGCGTTTTCTACACGCTCCATACAATTACCAGAACATCAAAGAAAACTACATTTCACTTAAAGTGCAAATCACTTCATGGGTAAGAAAATGAGGTCTACATTGCTGCAAAATGAGTGGAAAATTGACTATTGTGTTGGTGTTTATACAAACGGTTATTTAACCAATGGCATGCTTCAATGATATTTTGTAGAGGAAAATTTTCATATCTGTTCTCATCGAAACGGACGGAAGCGAAGAAGAGGAAAGCGATCATACTCAGGGACAGTAAATGTAATGCTTGGCATGCGAAGTGGAGGCCTATAACATTTTGGACTCATTTCTATATATTAGTGAAAAAAATGATGCGATCTGCTCGAATCTTGAAGAACAGAATATTTTCTGGCGTATTTTTTAAAAAGGCATCGTTAGAGCCGATAACGATGGACGCCTCCAAAGAGTGAACAGACGGAACAGTAAAATTTTGATCCATAGCAATAAAAAGAAAAGGCAAAGTTTCGGCCCTACAATAGCACTTTTTTATAGGTAGGAAGAATCTGAAACTAGATACGTGTTGCTGCTTGAAATAGAATTTGTTCCTTAATTGACATGACAAAGTTTAGCGAAGAATTTGGAAGCGAAATGAACAGTTGTAGATGAGCGGACTAGTGAGTTGATCGACTACTACCATAAACGGTAGTACTATTCAAGCGATAGCAGCTGAATCATAGGTTTCTTTCCAAAAAGAAATTCAATGAGTAGAGGATACTGATGATCTTGCTGATCCCATCCCCGCCCTTCTTCCCACAATTGTCCCCCCGGCTCCAGCGAAAAATGACAATTGGAACCTGCACACTGTATCTTGGCTGAATGACTATTTTATTTCTACTGAAAATTTAATGGTCCCTTATTTGGCTCAAAGGTAAAGGATTGGGCGACCGAGGCTGGAATGAGGAAATTTAGATGGGCGGCGAAGATACCCGCACTGAAAAATGACGATTGGGTAAAGTGAATAACAGAATGGACACCACGGATTGGCAAAAGAAATAGAGGCCGGCCTGCAATGAGGTGGAGCGATTCTTTAAAAAAGACCGCAGGAACCAACTGGATCAGAAAAGCATTGATTCGGGACAAGTGGAAGCGATATGAAGAGACCTTCATTCGTAATGAATGCTATGTTGACTGAAATAAATAAATAATTAAATATTTGGCTCAATATATACGCTCTTTGACAGTGAAATGAAATGCTACATCACCTATTCCTATTCTGTAGGAAATGCTGCTGTGAAGCGCATGAACGAACAAATTTTTAAATACTCTTCTACTAGAGCATGAGAAAACTAGATGGAAAAAAACAACGGAAAAAAACTGACGTAAACAATTATGTTGGCAACATCATTTTAGCAAAGCCGATTCATCAAACGCTTTAAATATATCTGAGACTTTCAAGGATGCTCTCACTGCAATGTTTTCGTCTGCAGGATAGTTCCTCCACCAAACTACCATACATACAAATCTCGCCATTGTCTATTTTTCCTGCTCTTGTAAGATGCGAGGAAAAAATTTCTGAAAAAAGAACTTTAAAAAAAGCAGAAATAATAATGAACGTGTGTGAATTTTAGTTGCAGAAGTTAAAGAAAAGAACCAGCTTGCAGATTTAGAAGCATAAAAATACACGCATTAGCTTTACACTCATTTGCAAACGCTTTCGTGATCGCTTTCCTTGAAAAGTTTCCTCAATACCAGTCAAAAATGAGCATACAGAAAGACCAAGCAGAAGCCTAAATTTTTATAATTTACTATTTTTATTTTTTTATTTTCCCCTATTCAAACGTAATTCGATGTTGCTCTTTTTCAAAATTGATTGCTCTTTAATATTCCATAAGACATCCAGAGCAGATCAAAAGGCAGCTTCGTATGTACTTTGTGAAAGAAAATAGTGACTCAGTATACAATTCGGGATAGCCAAGGATTACTCGGCATATGCCTCAGGGTAGACAAAGTAAACTGAATATATACTTCATGATGGGTGAGGTGACACAATGTATAATTGAGGATCGGCTGACCCATAAAAGTTGAAAAAAAAATCTATTAAGCTTTCTTTAATGGTTCGCTGTAATGAAAGGAAATTACGTTGGAAATCACGCATTTCTGCGCGAACATTATGTGCTAGCGACTGACTGCTGCATTTCATGACTAGGCGGACATCAACAAGTGCTCGCTCTCATCTCACTGTGTTATAAACTTGACAAAAACTCCGCTTGTCTCGTTCGTTTACAATAAAAACAGCATGAATCTCTTGAAGTGAAAAGAAAATTATGTACAGAAAGCATCGCATTCGCTTGAACTAACCCATCCTAGAATAGAAGTCCCGTTTAAATATTCACCCACCCCCTTTGATAGGGACTTTTTCAAGAATTACCCCAAAGAGCATCATGGAGAATGCCACAACGAAAAAAATATCTTTAAAAAAAAAAAAGTGCGAACAACAAAGCTGTGGAAAATAAAACTAGTCCACCATGAACAGAAGCCTCTATTGAATATTAGCTCGTACCTTCGCGTATCGCCAAAAGTTCGAACGAAGGGGCTTCTATTCATGTAATTAGGGTAATGGCGAAAATCACAGGACTTAAGCTAACCACAATGAAACATCTAAAGGAAAGTGATATGCATATGAGGCGAAGTGAAATATTCATATGAAAGAGGTGGTCAAGCCAGGCATATATCGAGGGTTGCTAAAAACGCACTCGATCGAAGTGGCTGAGTATGAGAGGGGCTGAAATTGCTTCTCTTTGAGAATGCAATGAACTCTCGCTTTCTGCTTGCTTCTAAAAACTTACGAACGTAGGAAGTTATTGAAAATTTAAGGGAAAAGTCTTGAACCTCTTTATATTTTCTACGTAAACAATAATGAAAGTAAAAAACAAAGAAATAGGAAATTCAAGTCGAAGTCAAGTTGTTGCTCGCGTGCAATAAAATCGACCAATTGCCTTTGACTAGTTTTCCGACAATGACCAAATTCTGACAAAATTAGTTGCAACATAGTTCTAGAATTATGAAGCAATTCCGTAAAAATTTTTGATCATTGAAGCACCACGATTAATTTTGCTGTTAAGAAGGTGAGGCGTTCGGTGAAGTCTTTCAAGAACAAAGAAGTTACGATCCACGTAAGTAAGTTTGATATGCACGCTTCCTTTCATAGTGTGTTTGAATAAAACGAGCATGCCATTCAGTAACATTGCTCGATGCATAAAACAGAAAAGAAATTTTGGTGCAATAAAAGCATTTTAAAACTTGACTACCAAAATCGCTTTGGCTGATTCGCTTTTCATTTAGTTATTTATTTATTCAGCAGATGGCGGATAAATGATCGCCAAAATTCTATCGTTTTATAAATCATCAACCGATTTGTTGGTCAATATAAGTTGCTCATCGCGAAAAACCTGATTTAAGCAATTCGAGTTGCCAAATGTCATAAATTTCCAACGAAATGAAAACTGACCACCTCGAAGAAATCCAATTTGTAATCTATTTATTACACGACACGCCTACAAACGAAGAAGCATTTCAGATGAGATATTTGCAGGTGATAAAGCTTTCATCTGAGAAGCAGATTAGTGCTGCAAACATCTACGACAGCAATTCTGAATGTTGCTTCGCGTCTTCAATAAAGTACATGAGCACAGATATAATAGGAAAACACATTGCAAGGTTTAATGAACTATTAGTGCGATCCAACTGCGATAATTTTACTTCAGTGCGTAGTCAACTTGTACTCAGCTTTACGGTGATGATTGATGATGGCTCCATGGGAAGAAACACTGCAGCAAATGGAAAAATTTTTTTCAACAAAATTTCCAGAAGTGTTGTTAGGTGATTCATTGCTTCTCTGTGGATTTGCTGTCAATTAAAGGGCAACTAGTCAACTTAAATTTTTTGATACGGAAAAAAATTTTTTCCACCAGTGAATTATTTTTTGTTCACAAGTTTCTGAGTGTTTCGTCATTTCATATTATTAGATATTTGTTCATTTTTATGAAAATCAACCAATTTGACTAATTGTGGTAATTTTTTCGTCATATGCAGATAAAATTTCGATATTATATCATGAAAAGATTATAAAAATTTACTTGAAAAAAATTCGCCATGTCTGTGCCCACAGCAACAACTTCTCTATTGCAAAACAGCAATGTCGGTGATATTTTTGCATTCTTCATCACCAAATTATGCCAATTTGCTGAACAAAAGATTTATTCCAAATTTGTTATGAAACTTCGAGCAAGATGTACGCTTCCAATGCTTGTAACGCCTCTGAAAAAATTATCAACGAGCAATCAAAAAAATATATTCCCTATTGTCCCTATGAAGAGCTTGTTAGACCATATAACATCATTCGAACGATTTTTTCCGGGTGATCTATTGCACTATCAACCATTGTACAAACAAGAGATTCATCTCCACTATTTTGAATACCGAACGAAAATATTTTGAGCTGGATTAATGTTATGTGGAGGGAAATGCACCTGTCTAGCTTTCGCGGCGCGTGCTTTTGCATTCCGTTTACCTGAGGAACCGTTTTTAAACGATGCGAATAAAAAAATAAAATATGGAAAGAAATGTGCTCATATTTCAATTATTTCACCCAATGTTAAAATCTTCAGCGAAAGATTCGGCATAACAGAGAACTCCTACGAAAAAAAAAACGCGCAAAAATCCTCTCCATATTTAGACGCCTATGATATCATTGAAAGTTGTTGATCAATCAGGTTTAATTATGGCATAGGACGTTAATCTTTGACAGTGCGCAAATTGTACCACAAGTTTTCTTCGGTGATTCCGAGTCGGAACAATCGCATAAAATTACGTAAACATAGAAACATAGGGGTGCAACATCGCCGCAATATGTTTTCTAAGTGTTAGTTATCCGCAGAAGTACAGAACAAAACACCGATTATCAATTAACCTCTTAACATCACCAAGTGTTCTCGATTCTACCAGACAACACCCTATTGTTGGCTGTTCATACCGTTTAGCAAAATTTTGTAAAGCGTGTAGAAAATTCGGAAATTTTGATTTTTTTTTTTGCACAAGTGCATTGTGAGAACATATGCCACACCTACAAGTTTATTGACATATGTTTACATCATGTTTATATGCGCATATATATGCATGTGCCTCAATTTGTGTGGTTGTTTCAACTCACACTTATGGTAATGACAGCTGCTCGATTTAATGCATATAATCTCATCAAACATTCATTGCGATTCATCAATATGCTATAAAGCTTACAAGGAAAATTTGTTACTTTAGTGGTCGTCGAATTTCTGGTGCAGAATTTGCAGGACATATCGGTTTTATTATAAAACGTTTTATCGCTGTTTTTATACATGTGAAAAAAACGGTGGTCGAGTCAGATGAAATATTGCAAAGACGCATCTCATAACAGCGTTGCTGATACACTTTTCTGAGGGAATTACATAATCCCCATCGAAAAGAAAATATCTATTTAAATTAACCATTGAATGATATTGTTCAAATCCGCTAATGAGATCGGAAAAAATTCATTCGTTAGAGAACTCATAGACAATACTCTCGAATAGGTGCTATTTCTTCAAATTATTACTCTCATGGGAAATTATGGAATACTAAATAAAACATTATTTGTTGGCTAAAGCAATTCTTACTCGTCGGTGACCAGGCAATTCAGCACAGCAGAAACGTTTTTACAAAAAAAGTTGCACTGCAATAGTGGTGATATTTTTAGTGAAAAACTTCCTCGCTATTCCCTTCTCCCTTCGTTTCTTCCCTCTCATTCTCCTATCCGCCAAGAAATCAACGAAATTAATTTTTTTTTTCGGAACTCGAATGAGATTTCCATTTTTTTGACCAAAATATTCAGTTAAAAATTTGAAGCCGGTTACTGCATAGCCGTTGACGCATTTTGAATAGAAAAATAAATTTACAAAGGATTAATAAAACAAAAAGGACACAAAATAGCAAGAATAAAAACAGTCAAGGAAGCTGTACATGTTTTCGCCCCATTGTATGAAAATTCTGCCCCATATTCAATATAGATGTATACATAGATATTGCTCTCATCCATAGAGAGAAAAGGCATAAAAAAAGCGGGACGCATTAAACATACATGCGAAATTGTATTTTGATAAGAAAAACGATTGAGCCCAAGGCCTACAAAGAAAAGGATACTCAGTGACTTGATCAAACAATGAAAACTTTCTTCACACTTAGTGAAATCTCAACAAATCGGCCATGACTGACATAACCAAAGATCATTCATATAAGTTACGGGTTGAAACATAACGTCTAAACTATTACAATAGGTAATGTGCGCATGCTCATCGATGAGAGATAAACTCATTCGAGGCTGACAACGAGCAGATCGCTTCACAAAGCATTGGGAGCGATATACCGTAGGAACCCCGTGGTGAAGGCATTTGGCTGGGAGGCGAAAAGGAAAAATCAAAGGAAGATTTGCAGAGCAGATCACGTCGGGGAGCAATTTGACTTGGAGGGTGAAGCGGGGCTTGTAATTTCAGAATACCAGAATAGTTTGCAGTGTAAATGTAAGTACAGGTGGGAGGCAAAAGGATGACTTTCTGCTGAGGCGGCTTCAGTGCGGCGAGGGAAAATAAGGACTCAAAGGTCGAGAAGTGATATGCTGGGCGGGGGCATCTAAAGCAACTCGACCGGGCAATCTAGCCAAAAAAAGTGAGGAAATTGTTCCCCTGATGGGAGCTCTTTTGTAGACTCATCGAGCAGCACAAGATCCTGAAGCATCCTAACCGAAAACACCAAGCGGACAGGCGTTCATGCAAACATCAGTTTAGATACGAATGGATCATGCCTCGGTGTTATAAAACGCGAATTCGCGCAAAAGCACTTTGTTTCTCGAAAATTACTCATTCATGGTCCCTGCAAATATTAGTATTACCTATTTCGTTCAAGAACTCATCAACCACTACCACTCTCTATACCATGGATCTGGTTATGTTCTACCAAATCGCGTTACTCACTATCCTGTCAATTTTTACATCGTAATTATAATGTTTTATGCACTGATTGGACCGCAAAAAACGCATAAAGGATTTTTGAAAATTTCCTCGACAATTCCATTCTCTCAGCTTCACTCTATGTAACAGTTAACTAGTCCTCCTTATAACAAATTAAATGTGCCTTCAGGGCAGCGTGATGTTTAGTGAGTTTCTCATCAAAGCCATGCAAAAAACAGTCGGCTGTCAAACCCGTTTAGAGTAGTCGGACAATGAGAGATGTTGAAAGCGCAAACGCTATTTATATGCACATGCTGATGTTGACAGCATGTGAGCCGAAGAGGCGAAGCAGTACTACAACGGTAATTAATTGAGTGTATCAGTCTATTATCGGAAGAGATGCACCGCTCAAGCGAACTACTAAGGATGTGTTTTAGGTCTAAATTTTATCAGATTTCCGATTGAACTTCCTGTTTTTCCCCGCAGAAAATTTCCGTTGGAACAACAGTGTATGTAAATATTTGCTTATTTTCGCCAAAAAACAGTCCAATCATTGTAAAAAAATTATTATCATTGAAGCATAAATCGAACTATTGCCTGGACCGTTACCTTTCATTTTTCTTTCCAACTGCCATCGTATATTTTGAAGCACAAAGCATGTCCTTTTTTGTTGTGCATCCTTTACAAGAATGATAGTAATACATATCAAAAATCCTTTAAAAAAAACTCATTTACAGCTGAGAAACAAGCCTATAAATGCTATTCACAACAACGTAATGATGATTTAGTGTAATAATGTTGTCATATGCAAGGAAGAAAAGTGTTTAATACAATGCAAATTGAATTCATAAAACACTGGGATAGAGGGAGGAAGGAGTGAAGAAAGCGATGAAACGAGAAGGAACTTATTGAATAATGGATACCCCTAAAGGGCATTGCAGACGACCGCAACAATAGACACTACAATTAGCAGACTACAATTAGAGGAACTTCGTTATAACGGTTTTAAATATAAATGTACTATTTGAAGAGCACATGAGTGAACGAAGTTTCCTCAGCACCCTTCTCATTGAAATTGCCTACAATTTGTCTATGCTATCACGTGGCAAATGATCCTACGGTGATTTTTGATCCATGGGTAGCACCGTATATGAGAGCACTAACAAAAGGGCGAACATTATAACGTATATTTAAAAAAGCTTATCTGACATTTGCACCACGTAATAAATGAAGCAGATCAATATCTTAGCGGTTACTACCGTTTCTTCGATAACAAGGTACGAGTAGACAAACGATGATTTTTTGGGACCTTCGGTATACCATTCGCGTCATTAAATGACATGACATTTTTCAGAAATTGTGGAAAGCTTTGGAATTAAAAGACAAGTGAGTCAAAGTTCTTTGTGCTTTGAAAGACGAATTGAAAATGCCTGGGAAACAATTTTCAATTGCACAAAAACAAAAGCAACGTCCCAATCATAATAACGAAGAATATGAAATGAAACCGTGGAAATGGCCAATGTTCAACTCGTGAAGAAACAGGCGAGGACACCTGATGGATGTTGGAGCCATAAAACGATAAAGGGATTTCATTAAATTCAGGTCGATGCAATTATGGCAGAAAAGCAATGTTGTTTATTGAAAATGGTGCTACATTCTCCTGCAAGGCTTGTTTTTGAGGATATAAATTTTCGAATTTCAAAATTTTAATGAGAAATCCCAAAGCTTCATGTGCCTTGGATAGGAATTTTGTGAGAAGAGGCGATTATTTGTCAAAAAAAGAATTTTATTTTTCAGCTCGTAAATGAAAAAACATATGAGCAGGAAATTCTATGAGAAGAGATTATAGTTTGAGATCCTATCCTACTCATTAACTGTTTCATAAACGATGAAATTCTTGATGCTGAATAAACAAATTTTATGAAATATTCGCTGAGAATTCGTTTCATTACTCAATAAAAAGAAAAAAATAAATAGAAAAACTTTCCGATGCACAAATTTGTTCTTATCATAGAATTCTCGAAATTAATAAAAGATGGAAAAAAAGCCAATATGTCTTAACCGATGCTAATAACTCCAGCATCAGCAAAATGAATGCAAACTTTAAACATTCAGAGAAAATTTCAGAAAATTTTAGTTAAGTGCATAAAACAAACGCATAACTCCATTCTTATGGAAAATCTTGCTGTATTACCATCTCAGAAATGTGCCTCAAACGCATTAACCTGTACGCAACTCTGCAGGAGTAGTAAAAAGTATCTGAAAAGGGAGGGCAATAAATTACAGTTGTTTTAATACAAGCTGCTCCGTGGCGCCATTCTTCAAGTACTGCCCTATGCGCTATGCCTGCCAGACCTTTGATACTGCCTCTACTTATTGGACGTTGAATGATACCTATTGTTTAAGCTTCGATCAATCCAATATAGTGAATTTCGCATGAAAAAAGCGGACCAGCGGACAGGCAGATCATCCCGAGTACGTAGTTTCTACATAGAAAAACATATGAAGTCGATTTCTTTATATGTCTCAGAGGAGAGGCCGTGCCTTTGCATATCCATACCTAACTGCCTATCTGCAGGTCTGGATGTCAAATGTTTTAACGATTGGAACTGCAATACGAAATTCGATGGGTGCAATCTGCACCGTATTTCAACGCTCTTGCGAAAAGAGCTGCCTTCCCAGGATATGCCTCTTGAGGCACGTTCCCAAAGCTACCGTTCTATCGTGAAAGTACTCGCCATTTTATAGCCACTCTACGTATACTGAAACTACCAGACTCGGAACCTGCTTATTCTACAGTTTCTTTGCAAACCGCTTACTTAAATAAGTTAAGACGTTTGAATGAGGAAAATCCACCGTTTCCATCTTGCATCGCCTCAGCGGTGAACTCCATAGAGTGAAATAAGTACAAGAAGTGTAGCTAAGCAAATTCCTACAGTCAGAAATATATAAGTTGCGGGGTGGCAAAATTTCCTATAAGAGGAATGAGAATTCGCTCACTCATACGAACAAAGTGGGAACAAAGCACATTTTTATAAAACAGAAAAGCTTTACCAGCTGAAAACATGCGAGAGTAATCTACTTACTTTCTTTCTTCTGCCGATTAATCAAACAGACATCTAGAAATACTGACATTCTTGGCAACTAAAAGCATAGTATGAACGAGTAAGTGGGAATGAGTGCTGGCAAAGTTAGCAGAATATGGGCTTATTGCAAATTATGCCTACTGAAATCAGTTAGCAGAAGCAATTCCTGAGGAACGATGAAGTAACATCTCACAGGATTATTTCAAGCGATTCACCACTTGCATGGTTCTAGTTTATATAAATCCACATTCTGGTCAATACTGTCCGAGTATGGAAAAAATTGGCACCTGAAACTTATGGCAGAACTCAGGTTAAGGAGTCCATTCTATGTCAGTATAGATTATACCTACAAAGTTTCATCGTAGATGTCTTAGCGACTTCTCTGCGAACTCTACAGTAGACAATCTTTACAATGCAACTATCGCATACACAGACAAAGTGTCACGTTATACGCAAATGAAATCTCTATGAAAATCACAACATGAGTACTATTGATAAAGTTCTCCATCAATAAATAAGCCTTATCAAGCGTTTATCATAATCGCTGTTCAGCTTTTAAAATCAGCGACAATGATCAAAATAATGGGAACATCATAACGACCGCCACCATCGACTACAATAAAAATTAAATGGAAAAAGAAGGGAGATTATATGTTCTGCTGACCAAAGATAAGATAGAAGTAACCGGACATCTCCTGTCATTAGTGAGCTGCTTTCAGTCTGGGGTTTGCCATACAGGTTGCAGACACAAGACCTACCATGTTTGTCTACAACTGGTTGGAATAGATTGAACGTGTGTACTCATATATAATTAATGGAACAATCATAATTTGCGCATAAAATATTTCTATTTTCATATATAGGAAACATGGGCACAAGTATAGTTCAGCATGTAGCCAAGATAGAATATAACTGCAACTGCTGAAGAGAACAAATGAAGTTTGAATATGGGAAAGTTTAGCTGATTTTACACGAAACTATTTTACACGAAATTTAAAATAGAGTCAAATTGAACACTCTAATTTTCTTTTGACGAAACGCGATCATCGATAGAAGCTACCATCGGAAATTTTCTAAGCTTATTGGCCAAAAAAATACTGAATTTATACTTCAAATATGTGCACTATTAATTAATGCACGGAATTCAGCTTCTCAAGGGGACATCCATCAAGCATTTGCTTATCCTCTCCTCAAATCATGGCTAGGAAAGTAGAGTGCTCTTCAAACATCACTACTAGAAAACGGATTTGATCCGGAACTTCTTCTAGGATTTCTTGGTTATACAGATAATAGTGGTCGCAAGGCCACTCATTCGGTTCGAATTTTCACTGCAAGCCTGCTAAAGCAATACTCCCGCCAATTACTGAACTAAGAATATAAAAGATCGATCGTTGCCATCAAAAAATTGCAACCTTTACTACTAACTGCTGGCACAAAATGTTTGTGGAAAAATTTAGACTTAGTGAATGGAAAATATAAATTACTAGAACATGGACATATATGGCTCCGATAAAACTAAATTTAAATAGTAGTAAGGGATGTTTTATGGAAAAAGGATCAGCACTCGAAATAAATATGAAGTTGAATAAGAGCCCTCTTCATGACATGCTGCCGCTAAGATTGTGACACAGTGGGGACAGCGGTTCACGTTCTCGTGACTGAAATGATACTACCAATTTCCGCTCAAAATAGCGAAGAAATTTTGGTAGCAGAATTCAACAAAAAACTGAGCACTCGGTTTGCAGCTAAAAATGAGTTAAATAAGAAAAATTAAGATAAAGAAATGTGAAAATTGGAGAGAGAAAGAAAATCACTGAAATATGCTAATGGAAGAATGATTGCGCCAATTGTTTATAATGAAATTTCGAGGTATTTAAAAGGAGATATTTGCATAAACTAATGCATAAACCGTGGCATTCTATCATAAACTTGTATCTCGTTCAAAGCAGCATTAACAAAAGGCCACTAGAGGGCAATCATCTGCCTAAAATAGAATAAATTAAAAAGTCGAAAAGAGCTATTGGCATGGGTCGGTTTTATGAATGGCCTCGTCGTCGATAATCAGCTATGAGAGCAATGTGATCCTCTCAGTTTGTGAGGACGTATCTAACGATGTCCCTAGGGTAAAAGCGAAAATGAGGCAATGGCATCAGTAATCCAGCGACATCATAAACCAAAGCCATATTCCCCCTCGGACAACACTTATTGCTGAATGGAGACGGAGAGAAAACTCACCTCACAAACATCTAAATGAGTGATATTTGGGAAAATGAATGCCAATAATTGATGTCCCCGAAGACATGAATGTTCTAACGAAATCAAAAATTAGGGCCACTCAAACAAAGCGCTAATACTTCGGTGGCATTTGAACCACCTTCAAAAACATTATGACGAAGCGGGATACAAGATCCAAATAATAAACGGAAACTTGCTCCCTCCCTCCTCCTCCCCCAACGAAGTGCATTCCCGTTGTTTATTCTTGTATGAAGTGTTTTATCGACATGTCTTCTGTTCTGAAGCCGGTCTTTAACGAAAAGAAACGGCATAGCGTTCATGCTTATTTGTTGTGATTTCATAATCAAACGCAGAGACTACATTATCGACTCTCTTGAATTCCAAAATAAATCATGACATCTATATCACCCAAACTACTGACACTAGGATGCTTCCTTTGCAGAGATACAATTTAGTGCATCGCTCCCTACTTTGTTCCCATATATATTATTCCCAATATTATTTCCGGCAATGGGTTGATCATAATTGGAATAGCGTCAACGCTGAGACGTTTAATTATGAACCAGTACCCGATTAGCATAAAGCGACGCTATATTGCCTGATAAGACTCGAAGGCGATTTGGGCCAACATCCAATGATTGATACAAAAGCTGACTCGCTAGCCAATGAGTCTTAAGCTTTGCGGAATCGACATCTCGCGTACGGCGGTTTCAACTCAATTATGACGGAAGGTTTCTTGATTTCGTCTTGAAAAATTCACATAAGCATTCAAAACGCCATCAAACTTCAGAAGAGGGCCTCATACGACGGCAAAGCGAAACATGATGGTTTTGTAGGAATTAATCGCGAGGAGAAGTCTTCAGATCGTGTTTGTGCAGTTCGGCACGGCATGAAAATCCAACCAATCTCTTAAATTATGGTGCACTAAGATATTTGATCTCCTTTAAACATCTCCGAATGACAAAAACCTCTTCTTGGAAATTCGGAAACGATCCGAACATAACCTCTACGAAATCCGGAGACGATTCCCACAGTGAGATCAGAGCTCCTCCCACCCTTCAGTGATTCAGTTTTGCGGCAACATCGTACACAGCATCGCTAGGCTCGAAAATCTGCCGTTGTGGAGATTGGCTGCAACTAAGCTATTTTTTATCAATTGCTGCATGCGTTACCGACCCTTCTCAAATCGTTTTTCCTTGCTATGGTGTCGTTTTATGACCTAGGTTATGGTTTTTCATGAAACGACGACGGCATGGCAGCGCTGTTTCGCATGCACTCGAATTCAACAATTCATCTTCCTTCACAGAGAACACAACCACAAGCATATCACTTGCTAGAAAATTAGAATGAGGAAACGCGTGGAAAAATGCATTTCGCACCTGTAATCCAAATCACTACACCATGCAAAATTGCCCGAGGAGAATTTCGATGGAAGCAAATGATGTTCTTTTCAATGCAACAGTATAATTTTATAACTTAGCATTTGCTGTACGGAAATGTCACATAATCATGAAAAGTGCAATAATTTTTGATGAGATTAATTACGTCTCTCCTTCAAAACTCGAGAGATTTAAAATCCAAACAATAAAATTTCAGCTTTTCTCTTTCAATAATTGATTAGCAACTTATCACCATTAAAATCTGGCAAAGAACGTACCATAAAGCTTAGCGTCAGGGATATTCTCTTAATAGATATGGTGAAAATATTTTGTGACGAATAAACCTTCATCTGAAGACTTTTGCAATGATTAAACTGAAAAACATAGTTTAACTACAAGAAACGTTCCGTGGTCCTATTTTCCGCCCTCCAATACTTCTCTAGCCACAGCAACTGGAATTGAATAAGTGCTTGCTTTCATTCCATGCTAATGTCGAGAGAAATTCGAAAACGAGAAGGTTTTTTGAGGACAAACAAATAGATTTGCCCTTTCATTTAAGCTTTACAAAATATGGGAAGAATCACGATAGAGATGTAGAGATTCGATATGCAATATGATAGGCAAGCGCTTTGCAAGGCAGTATTTGTAGTGCTTCAGTTACCAAGGTATCCACCAGCCGGTAGTGCTCTGCTCGATGGTATACGAAAAATTTTTCTCAGATGGAATGTGAAAAAACATTCCGAATTATGCCACAAGCACAAGGCCTATAAAACTGAAATTGACCCAATAAAAACAAAATGAACTGAATTTACAAAGCATTACATCGATTTCCACGAATATCAAGTGTCTTTTCACTATTCTGACTATAGAAGCCTTGGGCAACGAAATATAATACATTAAAAATCCATATGCAGTAGAAATTGTCAGCCCAAAAAGCACATATCCTAAACTGCTAGCCTGAAAGCATCTATTTTATAAAACAAAGTCAAATTAAATAATTTTAGTTCTCAAATAATTTTGCTAATGCTCTTTCACAAACGACTAAGAAATGCTGGAAGAAACTGACCAATCGCTTCAATCGTTAGTTCATTAGTCATTCCAACAAATACTTCATTTGTTATGAATGCACGCAACAATGTTTACCAACGTTCATAAGAGAAACCGAGATAATCAATACTACCTGTTTTCACTTATGCATATGACCAATATCATATCTTTTCACCCTGTTCCTCATGCCACCAATGAAATCCTGAGTACCTGAGAGGAGCAGTTTCATCTGAGTACTTCAAGTTGCCAATTTTATCTTCAATCATTCACCTCCCTAATATGACCTTTCCTTCGTTTATATCCCTTTTGTCATTAATTTACTTAATATTGGCAACGGGTATTTCATCAGCACAGAAATGAGTTGAACGCCAGGTGGAAAATTTGCGATGATAAGGAATTAACCGAATGAATCATTTTCAATATTTGCAATCCACTGCAGATACTGCAATGATTGATTATTCAAGTGCAGCTAAATTTCGGTGAAAAATTTCTCCAGGATCCAAATTTCTCCGCAATCTTGGACAAAAAGGGAAGATAACTGATGAGCGAGGAGGGCCTTATGTTCGTGGGGGTGCCCTTTTATCGCAAAAGTTTTGAAGCATGAAATGGGAGGACGGGCTTGAGGAGTAACAGGAGCGGTTGCACGCTACTGCTCGTAGAGATAGAGAGCGGCTGAGGGAAGTGGTGAAGGGGTAAAACGCCTTAGTGAAATCTTACGGCATGTCGATCATAGAAATTGCTGTATATATATATATATATATATATATATATATATATATATATATATATATATATATATATATACGGCCGTCTCGCAAAGAAAATAACATGACGCTCAATTTCTGAGGAATAAACTAAAAAACACATCGCGCGCTCATTTGAAATGAAATATACACTGTGATGGGAATGTCCTTGTCAGGATTGTTGTTCCCACAGGAAAACGATACGTCACATAATGTCATTGTTTAATAGAAACGCATCACAAATTTAGTGCACAAATAAGCATAAATGTACAAAAATCAAAAATTATTCACGTGATGCAAAGCGTAGCAAACAATGTCCATAACGACTGATAGAAATTTGTGAGATGTTTCAAAAACCTAAAGTAGCTTAGACAGTATGAATTAGGGAATGATAAAAGTTAACTATGGATTTATATAATTCTTAGCAAATGACAGAACAAGCGATGAGATCACTTAAAATTGAGATTTTATAGTTATATAAACTTTGAAACTATTTAGAAACTTTCGCCCAATATGATGAATCATTTTTGCTCATAAGAACTGACTTAATGGTAGTGAGTGCACTATACCCTTATGCGGCCATATTTTTCATTGCAAGGAAGCAAGAAGAAATAAAAGATATTCACAAACTAACACATTGAATAAATCATCGATCGTATGTATCTCTTTGTTCCGTCGTTTATTTCAAGATCGAGATTGCAAATTTTAGTGCGTAACAGCATTTAGACAACAATAATTTCTCTTCTCCCCTTTTACTGCCGTTTGGCTAAAAAAAAAGTTCTTTCTTATTCTCTTTATAAGATTTTTTATTAGTAGTGCCTCCTGCCTCTGGACCTTCTTATGTCTTTAAACTGTTGAGTTTTCGGAATATCGAAGAGCAGTTAATTATGATCCATTACCAGCATCACTCTCTTTTGTCATATTTCTCTCACCTCCTGCTTCGATGCGATAAAATAAATCACTGATGGTTCCTTTAATCCCTAAATTTATATTACTTTGCATTAGCGAGTTCGTCGTAGCATTCATATGAATAGAGTAATTGCTCAGTAGAGTAAAATAAGGCTTAATGGATACATTAGGATGCTCAACAAGTGTGCAATAATTGTGTTCTCAATATGGCTGATATTGATTCGCATGTTCCCCGGAATGTGGAATCGATGAAATAAAATTAAAAGAAAACCAGGAGGAGGAAGAGTGGAGGGACAAGGATGGTAAAAACGCTGGCCAAAATAAGCCATCGGGTTCCTTCATGTTCCAAATGCTTCACATTATATCACTGGTTGAACATGCGCCAATAACTACTTAAACGGTGACCGTTTTTAGATTCCCTCCCCCTGACAAAGTATAACAAAAGTTGTTCCCAACAAATTTTTTGCATACAGCTCAAAATTGACTCCAACCTTTCTCATAGAGGATTATTCCCATGGATTGTACGGCTCGTCAGTTCAAGATCCCAATATTTATTTATTTATTTATTTATTTATTTCAATGAACACAGCATTCGTTACGAATGCATGCCTCTTCATATCGCTTCCGCCTGCTCTAACTTAACGCCTCTCTGATACACTTTGCTCCTGTGGTCATCAGGTCGGCCTCTACCTCTAGCATGTCAGTCGCGTGAAGGTGAGGGCTTAGGCTCGTCTCCTGCCCGTCGGATGCTGACAAGCCGATTCACCCTCGTTCCTCCTATGACTGTCGGGACTTATTCCCAATAATTTCCGTAAAATAAAGTGGAATAATCTTCGAGTCTCAAAATTTTAGAAACAATTCACCCCTCCGCCGCATCGTTCATTTAGTAGCGTGTCGCGTTTTCATCAAGCGCCTTCCATATAATATGCAAATGTAAAATAATCAAAAAGAGGATATCTAAGAAGGATAACCGCGACAGAAATATGGCCATTGTTTACACAGATATGGAACTACTGAAATCCTCATGAGAAACAAACAGAACAACTTTTTTTTAATTGGCAAACTTTCGGCAATTCTAAAAACAGGTGAGCATTCTTCTAGAACTGTATCGATGAGAAGGTGATGAATTTTCCACATTGCTCTCAAGGTGAATTAAAGTACAACAAACGAAGCAATACCCATTATATATATATATATATATATATATATATATATATATATATATATATATATATATATATATATATATATATATATATATATATATATATATATATATATATATATATATATATATATATATATATATATATATATATATCGCTTTTCGAGCGATTCTATGTATAAACGAACACAGATTGTGATTAGAGCTTTTCCGTTGAAAAACTTGCACATTGCAAATTGGTGGCATCATGGAAGCATACATTCGGGCTTACCAAAATCGAATAAGAACAAATCTTTCGAACGCTTGTCAGCATAGGCTTCCAACCTGCATTTACAACCCGGAATGTTGAAGGCGATTTGCATTTCGTTTAATTAACATTACGATGATGAAAGTGTTGGAAAACACTGACTACTTTTTCAATGATGAAGACTGTTCTTTTTTCATGATGGAATAATGCCTAAGTAAATGCCAGCGAAATTTTTTAATGGTATGATTAGAAGCAAACTTGGGATATTCAACTTGGAGAAGAGAAGGAAGGTGCGGGAGAGGAGCAGAAGGAGTGGAGGAAAAGGAGACATTGTGATTTCTTGGATTCATATGGGCTGCAAAGAAATTTACAAATTCGTAAAAAAGACTTCTTATTAAAGTCTTTGTTGACCCCATAATGACAATAAAGATTTCTTGAAGAAGGCTTCACGAAATTTAAAAAAAATATTTCATCGATGAGATAATCGAATCAGTACTATTATGCAAACGATTTCATTCGCGTAATGAAATCATGTATTTTGTGAGATATTCTTCACAATCAACATAACACAGCGTAGATAAAGATGTACAAAAAGTGGAACGGTGTTTCTAGATAATTTAATTTACTGCAAAAGAACGCCCAAAATTTTCATAAAAATTCTTTTTTCTTTGAAAATTGCAACCAGAGTTCTTGGTAATTCATCCAATGCAACTTTTAAAGCATTAGGCGGTTTTTTTACCGATTCACTTTGCCAACATATCTCCTTTAAAAAATGATGCTAAATATTTCAGTAGTGGGAGCATAAGCTGAATTTTTTACTCAAATAGAATGTACATACTCGTGAGGTATAAAGAAAGTTTGCTGATTTTTTTAGTCTCCACGGTACGAATAAGAAGAAGCCTATTCTTTCTATATGCCGATAATGAACTATGAGAGACGTACAAACAATGAACGAATACGAGGTAGAGAAAAACGATACATTACACGCGTATTTGTTTGAAATTGGATGGCAACACGTTTGATATGAATTCCTTAAAAAAACCTCTGAGGAAAATTGATCCTAAATAAATAAAGCGAACCCAACGTAAAAGTCATTCTTTCGGAGCACTCCCATCCTTGAAAGACTGCACAAAACTGATTCAGATTGGCAGGAAATGAACGTTTCGCATTTCAAAATAAAAGCAAAGCAAATTTTCGCCCCTTCAGTGAAAGATTTTTCTTATAACCGTTGTCTAATGTATTCCTACAGCAAGCAAAGAATAAGATTATAATTTTTATAGTGAGTTTACCTTCTCCACTCCGACTATGCAGCATTAAGAACATGAAAACTAATGCGAAAAATCCCATCTTTCGCAACCCATCGAGAATTGATTGCGGAGATGAGCAGGAGGAACGCACGCGTATAGGAGGAGGACGAGAGGGGAGAACGTGATAATAAGCACGAATAAAGCAAGTTTAAGGTGTATTTAAAGTGAGTGTACGTATGCAGAAAGCGATTTGCACAGGTTTCCAACATTGCATGCTCTAGTCACCTATAAGAACGTTTTGAAAGGCAGTACGAGTGCAATACAAATAGTACAAAAATATGAGCGATTTCCATATATGAAACGTAATCTCGTCAAAGAAAGAGACAAAAAGAAAACATCAGCAGCAGTTGAGGAAAGGGACTGAGAATAGAGATCGCTTCATTCCAAACAACGTTTGCTTATTCAGAAAAGCAATTATATCATAGATTGCTGAAAAGTATGCTTAATGACCAATAGTCACATAAGTGAGCTAATAAATGGGAAAACAACATAACTCATTTGATTTCACTGCAATGCGACAATTCTCTATTTATTAAAGGAAAAAAAAGCGGTTATATATTAATACCGAACTTCTTTTGAAGCAGCTATCTTTTCCTGCATTTCCAAGAATACGATATGACACGATGTATTACTTTCTATATCCAAATACATATCACTAACTTTCGGTTTCGTTAAATTCCTTTAACTTGAGCATATTCACGCTCATCAGTTAGAATTTTCAAATGATAACTATAATTTCTTTAATTTCAACGAAACTGAGGCGGCAAGTTTTCGGAACCAAATTTGCTGAAAAAATTCTAAAAACAAACTAATAAATTGCGAATGCGACTAAACGTTTTGGCTAGAAAAAAGAAGAAAGTAAAAGAATTTTCGTTCGAAATGATGAGCGCTATTTGCCTTGTTACGTGATCCGATTTGAAAGAACTGAGCAGCGCAAAAAAGCAGAAAAAAGTGAAGAAATACAAAAACAATGAAGCAGCTAAACTAGTATTTGGTAGAAGAACATGAAAAAATTCATCACTCAGAAAATATTTGATCGTTTATGCGCTATTATCCGAACATATTCGTACTAGAAAAAGCAAATATCCAGTACACTGCTACAAATGATGCAGTAAAAAGAACGGAAATTGTTCCACTTGATAGCGCTGTATACCCGCGCTCTATATCAGTTAGACTCGTAGTTAATTCATGCTGTTTATGCAACAAAATATTACCACTTATGAGCCTAGTGAACAATTAAATAATATGTGGAGGATACTGATTTACTTACAAAACCTTTGTTGACAATAGAAAAAAATCCAGTGACGAATCTATTCACCATAAGGGCGTAAATTTAACTAGATGTTTACAGTTTTATGCAGTGTGCGTTTCTTGACTCATTTGCTTTGAAAAGAAACCAGGCTAATGAATGAGCTGAGAAGATAAAAGATCGAATTTTTTTTACGATGCCCAATCAAAAACGCAATTCGCAAGAGCAATCACATAAGGTGCAGACCCTCAAGTCAATTTTGTAATATCATATGACCATAAAAAGAAAGAAAGCAAAAGCGGAGAAGAAGAAGCTGAAAAACAGGAAAACAAAAAAACCGAAGTAGAAAGGTTTGAAATAGGATTTTTTAAAAATGGAACTTCGTTGTAGTCTATTGCTATGTTAAGTAGAAGTATTACAGAATTAAAAACCCACATAAAACCAGACAAGCAAAACAGTTACACACACTCCATAAAGTATGAACATTTGGAACAAACTGAAGTTATTACCTTTCATCGGTAGCCTCCAGTATGTGAGTGTCACACGGTTGTCGCCAACGATGCGATTCGTCTGCTTCTATTTGCAGCCAATTCCCATAGGCAGTATTCATTTAACGAAGCTACGGCAGTTGTTGCCAGATGCTCGAACTACTTATAAACAGAGCTAATTGCATGCGAGTGTTAAAAGCGATTGGTTGAGATGCGTTAGGTTAACTCACAAATTTTACGTCAAAGAAACAATTTCAACAGGAGAAATGAATCAACGAAATTAGTTGATGCTACCTGCGAATAGGTTGGAATTAGTAAATAAAGTGACTAACAAAAATCATCTACTTCCGGTGTCGATCGATTCGAAATGCATGAGCAAGCCTATTCCAATGATGATAATATATTCATATCCTACTATTAACTGTTCTGTTGGGGAGAAATGCAGCATTGACACCTCAATTATTATCATATATCACCTATGTTTTCATACAGGTAAGCATTGCTTGCATCTTCGGAAAATTAAATCATTTGGGAGTGAAGTGAGCGGCAGTAAGTTAAAGTGAAGAGCATAAGCAATTAATTAGTTGTTTCACATTGCCTATTGTGGACCTTGTAACGAATCCCTGTTACGAGCGATAACGCGGATCGCGACACTTCACAATCTGCCTCCATTGGAAGCCGTAGAAACATTTCAACATGCGTAGATTTAGGCTAACATAGAGTCAATCATCAATCGGAAGCATCCACTCGGATGATCCCATATAATATGAAATGTTCATTAGTCGAAGATTAAGGTTATTTTTTTACAGTTTATGATTAATTAAAGTTCAAGGAAATCATTTAAACCAAGAAGGCAACAGGATGCGTTATTATAGGATATTAACCTCTGACTACAACGGTTGGTATAGGTGCAGTATAGTGCGCAGTAAACTCTCACTTCGCTTAACAAATAGTTGGCTTATTTTACCAATGCAGTTTCTTAAATGAACGCATACATATTCTGTTATGGATTGAATACGTGCAAGCTCACAAGTAAATTATTGATGGTCTGTTTTCTAAAAATGTTTTGTATTTTTTATTCTCTAATTTTGCTTTTATTTAACAAGTATTTATATTAACCGATAAAATATTGCGCTTCGAAAAGCATAGATTCCTCTCGAAAAGCGAATAGGAAAATAGCTTCATTCCCTCTATAATGCTAAATCATTTATACAAAACTCACATATTTCTATTCTATACTACTGATAACTATTATCGATGCGTATCGACCATATGAGTATCACCAACACAGTTTAAATTTGCAGTTGCAGGCATCACCACAGAGTCTATGGTAGGTTATTGTGCGATGAATTATATCGTCGCCGAGCAATATTGGCAAGCTGAATTACAAAGCTTTTATCTTGTGAAGAACAGCAAAAGAAGATATACCAAGGTCATTATTAGACATTTACTGCACTATGAGAATAACAGTTAGAAAATCGCTGTACAGGCAAAAAGGCTTCCTTCATAGGAAAATCGCTTCCAACTGAATGGAAGAGAGTAGAAGAACTCTTAGACACATAGTGAGACCTATATTATGATATCAATGTTTTAGCAGAGATCCCGTCAGCGAAAAAGAAGATGACAAATGAGAAAGCACCTCTAAATTTCGAAATAAAATATGAAACAACCGAATCAATGATTCACTTATCAAGTAAAACATAAAATAACATGGTGGACAACAGCTGCGTATTTTTGGGTTATTTGCTTAACAGATAATTAAAAACTACATAACTAACAACCGCTCATAATTAGCCTCATTTTTTCATATTCATTGAAAGTTTAAGATTACTCTATAGCACCAATAATATCCTCAACATACTTTTTTTTTCAAAATATATTAAAACATACTTCTACTCGATTTTACAATTTGCTAAGAAAAGAGCGCTATACAACTTTTTTTCTCCTTAAACAGCTCTCGTTCTTAAAGGAACAAGCACACCTCATTTGTGAGAATCCAGGTAGCTCGCAATAAAAAAGCAACATTCATTGCCGAAGTGAATGCAAACAATAGCACAACCCTAAACAAAAGCGTTGTCCTATCAAATCAATTCGTTGTAGAAATTATTCTCAGCCAAAAAAAAAAATCGTTAATTGCCGCCCAGCTGTTGACTGGAAATGAACCAAACATTTCACATTCAACATAACATAACAAAAGGTTCTTAGCTTTGAATTACTGCTTTTTGCAATGCCTACTCTATTACAATTACGAAAGAATTCGTGGCTTTGTCACCCTTATAAGGTTTCGAAGCATAAGTGCCATCAACAAAGATTTTTCATCACAGACCTTGAGTTACTTATGAACTGGACATAATTGCTTCTGGTGTCATATTGTTCAAATTATTTTCTAGAAATAAGTGCCAAACTTTCATTATCATTTTCGAGGATAGTGAGATTGCAACAGAAACCCTAAAAACAAATAATGTGGTGAATTTGTTTTTTATGCTCTCAGAACGACTCACACTACTCTCTCAATCGGGTTATATAAAATGCTTTTTCTTCCAATCTTTAATCTTACCAATCCCGGGCACTTTCCCAAGATGGAACGTATTTCAGTCGAAGTAAAGGTGAATTCCTAGCAATGGTTCGAATTTCCTGGTTTAAAGCTAACTGACTTGAAGGCATTTTTCTTCATCCCCTTGATATAAGAAGAAAAATTAATAACATTGTAGTTCTTAATAAAACGATTTTGGCTATGTCCATAGACATTGTGGAAGATTCGTTTATTTGCTTCAAGCAATGGGCCAACAGGATCGAATGATCTGTAAATATTCGTTGAAGGTTCCGTCTGGCCGCTCCCTCCCCGTTTCCTTAATAGTCGGCAGTGCTTATTTATCTGTCACATCCTTCTGGCAATATTTAAGAAACCCTTCCTAGATCTTTCTCATGCTCTATTTTCGCTCTCCGAAATTCTTTCCATGTGCATCTTGTAATTTTTTCCTCTCTTATTCGTAATCTGTCGATGAAACTTTCGTCATCTCTATCGTATATTTCATAATTTCGATTTTTTTTTGTTTTTTATATTTTAGGCAGCAGACTCTACTTTATATTATGCCGATTCAAAGAAATTCTTCTTTCCTTTCTTTTTCAAAGAGATTACAGAAAGAAATAATGATTTGTAAATTTATGCAGACTTTATGTTCCTGGAATTGTGTGAGATGAGATGAGAATAAATCAGAGTAATCCTCAGGGTACACTTAAACGTTACGTCACTCTGCTGTTATCTCTTTTATGGTCGAAGTTGAAACGATCGAACGAATAAAAAGGCACCACATACACTCACTTAAATATAGACATGACATTCCTATAACGTGTTTTTCGAAAAAAGAAAGACTGCAAATAGCGTACAAGAATTTAAGAAAAAGTCGTTGTTTGATTTCTTTGAAAACAGGCGAACTATGCAAAAATTCTTATAAAAGAGGTGCAACTTGAATGAACTGATAGTCAAAAAAAGATGCTGAAACGCTGACTCTATTACTTAACATTTCGTTCGCTTTCAAGAAGTATCTAGCGATAAAAAGCATCAGATTGAATATTGTGCTTCAATAGAAATAAAACTGACGCTGAATGAACTTTAAAAGGAGCGAAATAAGCAATACTTATAGAACTTTCTTGAAAAGTTAGTCAAGTTGCAAATCATGATATGATCGAAATGTGCAGGAGATGCTCCTGTCTGCGATGGGTGACCATTGTGTTGCTGCCAGCCCTTCACCATTTCCCTCCTCTTAGCACCGATCGTATTATACTCTCTTGGTTAATAAAAAACTGTTCAGAGATTAAAAAGAATAAGCAGAAAAGACTTCAATCGTAACATGACGATACAATCACAACTACTGAAACATAGCAAAAAGCGTTTCAAGAATGACGATTCCAATTAACGAAGCGCTCCCCTTGAGATTAGTTGCACAATAGAAGTCGATAACACCAATCTAAATTAGTTATTCCATTAAAGACCTTTTTCTTACAGAATTAGTCAAGAAAAGACTCAAACTAAATTATCTATTTTCTGGCTCATTGCATCAATACAAATATACTCGTTACCTTCAAATACGATCGATATTTGAATGGAATCGCCAACAAAGACCGATTGCTAACTTCTTCAACATTATCAGCTACATGATGGCGTAACGACAAGAAATTCGAGGAAAATATCTAGTGAGGCAACCTTTTTCACGAATGAAAAAGCCATTGCTCATTAACGTCCTCTGCCATTGTTATGCTTAGCTGACGGAAACTGGCCCAACTAAGGAACATGAAATGCCCAAATCGCCGCCATAGGTCGTCTCAGCTGATTATGAACACGGACGTAACTGAAGTGGTGCCTAAAAGGGTAAGAGTTTTTGACCAGCGTCAACCGAATCGTTGTACTTGCCTTCTAAGGAGCGCGGAGATCCTCTTCGGGCTTGAAATATAGGTTTTTGGAATGAAATCCTGGAAATGCTTTCCCAGAAATCGTAAACACTCGCCCAAACCATCCGATTTTCTGCACACTAAGGTTTCAAAAATTCAAGTTCGTCAAAAAATTGTCAACTTCATAGCCAAGAACCTGCACTGGTTAACTCTGGCGGCCACGTAAAGATCTCGAGAACTCTCCAGGTCTAGCCCACCTTCTGATGATATCAAAAATGAAAACAGCACGATAACTTACGTGTACGGAAGTGAAAATTACTGAAGGTGTGGAAAAATCGATGTCTGAGGATCATTAAAAGTGGAAAAGTAGAAAAATTTGCGCTTTACTTTAAGTAAAGGAGAATCCGAGCTTGTTAGCGATCAACTGACACAATATATGAACCATTAAAGTTGGTGAGAGGCTAAATGAGAAAAGAAATGTTTTAACAACGAGAAAAATTTGTTACATTAACGGCTAAATGAAGCGAAACTAAAGCTAATCAGCTTGAAGATGTTGAATAATCCGCAGTTTTAAAGTATATTTCTATCCCCTTCTATCCTCTGAAATTTGCAGGAGAGATAGGCAAACGATGTGATAAAAACAGGTGATCAATAACAGCGGACAATAACAGTGGATAGTGGCCTTTTTCAACGTAAAAGCTTATTAAGAATCTGCACTCAACATTCGACTGTATACTATGCAAAAACATAAAATAAGGCGCCACCACGCGTTAAAGGCATACACGCTCATTGCAAATGCAGCCTATTGTAATTCATCCCAAATATCCAGCTCAGAACAAAAGAACATGAACTTGAGTGCTTTTAAAAATGTTAGTAAAGGAACGCAAGTGAGCCAACCGAGCTCAGCATAGCAGGCTCAATGCGCTACGTTTAGTCAGTCAAAATGTTTACGCAGATAGATATACATAGTATGCAGAAGCAGACAGACATCACTCTTAGCACTTAGAGTAAATCTGCAAAAAGGGCGTAAATTATACGAAAAGGACAACCATTAATTCGACTGTGAAAACTCCTTTAAAGAAAGCTAAGTGAGGTGAACCGAAGAAGTTGGAGTGACCTGTTTGCCGAAACACTCAGATGTGTTCCATTTGCTCCGGTAGAGCTGGCCAAAGTTGGGATAATTGGATGTGTCCGGCTAGCTTGTTCGGATCATCGTGTCTCGACGCAAGCTGCCCTCTAACTTCCACTTATCATATAGTAGAGATGCATGAGCATTGAGCGTGTGTCAAAGAGTCTTCTGTGTCAGTTGTTGACGGCTGAAGGTACATGGTGCATATCCTGAAGGTATCTCCCACACGATCAACATTTGCAGTCAGTCGATGATAGTTTATGGTGCAAAGTAAGTTTTCGCATGCAAAACTACCTAAATCGAAAAAAATTTGCTGATTTTCGCATAGTGCTGCGTCCGCTGAACATAGTGCTGTTTGCCAAAGGCACACAACGTGAAATCCTCGATTCTATGCAATCCCAGCTCTGAAATATTTTTGCAAGATTCGCTACGTCATCGCTATCGATGATATCAAACAATCTAATATAATTCTTTCAGGAAAGGAATTTCATGGGGAAACATTAAAGTAATGGGCAAATAAAAATGCCAGCCATTCGTCTAGACCACCCACATCTTTGTTAACACTGCCTCATTGAACAACGTTCCCTATTGACAAAGAAAATCGGCTGTCGGGAAAACATGCATCGACTGAATGCAACTATGCTCTTAGCTCGACTACAGCGGTATCTCTTATTCATCTTATTTGCTCCAATACACACTTGTAATAGAGAAATTTAAATAGACCCATAGGCGTTTCCAAAGAACTCGAATGAGGATTTAAAGTGAAAGAAGTAGAGGGAGGAATCGATTAATCGAAAAAAAAGATGGCAACCACATCATGAACGAGAAATTTCAAAATCTCAGCCGCTACGGCACTGAACTTGCTGAATGAAGAACTGAAAAGGTAGTAAATTTAAATCACCACAGAAGTTGAAAGTTTGCAAGCGCTCAAATTGTACTGAATTCTTAAAATGCTCCATGTTTTTTACGCAACATCAACTTCTTAGAGAGTAGTTGAAGTTATACCACTGCAAGCAGATTTTGACGACAGCCACACATCAAATATTTCAACTTCAGTACAACCTGAAGCTTTGCAAATCGCTGCGCAAATTGGGCTTTCGAAAACACTGACGGTAAATCACTGGAGTGATTTAACTAATGCAAAGAATTTCAGACGCAAGATAATGGCAAGTTTCATATATAGTATTAATTATGCAAGCCACTGAAAATATACTCGAAGAGAAAACTACACAACGATTTTGACTACTGAATATCACAGCTAGCGGGAAATATAACACAATCGACGAATAACACCGTCACACAAGGAAAAGGTAGGCGAAAACACAGAAACACTGATTAGCAAGCAAGACCGCAGTCTACTTATATCTTCGGTTACGGCCCCAAAGGCATGGGGAACTCATAATTCACACGGGGAGATACCACATCAAGATCAAGCAGGTGTGAGCATACAACCTGTTACACAAATGAAGATCACCACGATTACTGCGATCACAAACTTACCTGATCACTATAGATAACTCATTAACGTAAATCACTCGTTAACAACACATTCAACACAATCACTAATAAAGCAGCAAATGAAACAGATGTTGGTGCAATTGCGTTCTGGCGCCAATTGGGTTCAGATAAAAAATTGAGGCACGTGGTGGAACCGCGTTGTATTAATAGCACGACTTTTCACGAACTGTATTGTGCGGCCGGTTGCAGAGTGTGCTCTAAGTACGGTGGCAAAATATCTTTATGCTGTAATCATGAGACAGGCCAACAGGCCAAAATTGGGAGACTAGTTCATGTCGAGTTCAGTCACAGTGCACCTTTGTCGATTCTCTTTTCGCCAAATACATTAGTTCAAATATTCAGTGATCGCTACTTTTAAAATATTCCATAAGTAGCACCTCATGTTCGAGATTGACCAGACGAGCAAGTCTTAGATTAATTTTGCGGAGAAATTTTTTAGATCCGTCGACTACAAAGAATGATCCATCCATGCCTCATCACCATATCATTCATTAAATCCGTTTTCTTTAGCGACAGCGAAGGATAATGTCTCCTGAACCGATCACTTTTTATAAAGCAGAGCGTACGCTCGAAACGACCAAAAATATTCATTCTTATCAAGCCAACTGTATGAGAGTATCCTTGCGCGTGAGATTCCACTTTTCAGAAGCATGATGAAGATAAATCCTGTTATTTGAACAATTTCGCTCTCGCAGCAGAAAATACCACACATAATTACTGCACGTGTTGCTGCGATTTATACAAAAAACATCCAATATTCATCACAAGTTCAAGCTGGAAAAAATTTTCTCGAAATAGTGGAAGTAAGCAAGCTAAGGAACATTTTATTTTCGCTACCTGAGAATAACACAGATCGTATCCCACACGAATCTCCGGCCATTCGATGCGAATAATAATAAAAAGCAAGTTTTGCAACGATACATTAATTTATCAGACATAACAAGTTGTTACTGATGCATACTTCATAAACAAAATATGCTTTGCTAATTAATTATTCAAACATCTTTTGTATTTATGCCTTCAAATTGTAGTTCATCACTATAAATCGTACCATTATCTCACGCATGAATAATTAAGCGCAGCTGATTATTTACTCTCCCAGGAAAACTTCGTGATGATGTTTTGCTTTGAAGCACTGTTGGATTGTTCTCGAAGCAGCGAGCAGCGAAATCGTAAATACTCAAACATCTTTATAGTAAGAGTATAACAGGTTTAGCAGAATGTTTCCGAGGATATATTAGCGCTGTCTAGCGAACAAATCAGCAACGACACACAACTATTAGCGTTTCATTGACGATCTAGCATTTAAAAACATTTCCTAGCATTTTAAAATATTTCGTTATTTAATTATCACCTCATCTTAAGTATGAAGCCTGATGAAACACTGCATTTGTCTGCTTCATAAAAACATTGAACAACTGCACTGTTTGCACTTCAAAAGTGTGTTTCATATTGAAGTGGAAAAAATCATAAAAAACTGAGGAATCGTTGATAATATTCGACGGAGTGCGGCAGGATTTGTAAAACTATTCAATTTGGCGCTAACGTTGAGATAACTTAATGCATTTAAATGAAGCGAATCATTCGTAAGGAAAAAAATCGTAAAAAGGATGAGTTTAATGAAGTTATCCATCTGCTTGAACAATGGCTCGTCATTCACTGAATGATTGATTGCAACAACAGCACTTTGTAGTGGTCTAATGATTTCTCATGAGAGTCAACGTGTGAAGCGTTATTTCACCAATTTCCTGTCACTGCCCCATTATTCCACCAATTTCCTGTTGCTACCATCAACACATGCATTAAAGCTCTCACTCAGCCGAATTATATACATACATACATATATTTTGAGGTTCTATAAAAGAGAAGAACAAAGTGTAAAAACAACGAATTAGTAAAGAGACATTAGCCAAATCCTTGAAAGCTTTATAAAGGTAAGGTAAATGCATGGATATGCTTCATCGCTTACTACAGTCTTACAAAACAAATATATAGATAGACTTTTGAAATTCGAAAAGTTTCTCTAGTGGAAAGATTAATAAAGTGTGCCATGAGTTATTATTAGTTATATTTGTTTAAATAGAGAGCGCATAGTTACATGGATAGTCCATTATATACACAACATACGTAGAGACCGAGACAAATATGGCGCTCTGGGAGAAACAGCATTACAAACATGAGGTGAAGGGGAACGTTTCGCGAGCATAAACACAAAGGCAATAGACCATTCTTAGCAGACTGGATGTTAAGGATGAAAAGTAAGACGCTGATAGATTACCTATGAGAACAAAAGGTGATCACGTTTCGGCCCTTATCCGTTTACGTGTACACTTGAGTTATGCGCGGGCCATCGTCAGAACGATACGTATAACTCTATTAGGATGAGAAATTGCAAAAACAACTTAATTGAGCGTAGAAAGAGAGAGAGAGGGAGAGAGAGAAAGAGAGAGAGATAGAAAAAAACTGAAGGAAAAAGAAATGGAAAAGAAAACTAGAGGTAAAACTTATATTAAAAATGCATGTAAAATACAGAAGTTACATAAAATGGCACCTACCTCATCGCCATAGTTTGCTTTCTTCCTTTTCTCCAAAACAGTCGTTTGAGAAGTAGAACTCAAGCCCCTTTCAGCACCGAGTTCCATTTTCTACCTCTACAAGAAGAGCTTGTAGCCCAATGTCGAGAAGAAGAATTAACGCGAGAAGAACAATAATAATAAGGCATTTCATGACAACGTGCAATAAAAACATATGACACCGACGACTAATAAAACCTCAACTGCCAGCACACCTTTACGTACATAGACATACTTAATTGTTAAAAAATAATTACCCTAAAATTTAAAGTATCAAAAGTAACTGAATTGTATTACTCTAACAGATAAATAGTAGTATTTGTACCATAACTGTACTAAAAGGTAATATAAAGTCTAACGCTATATAGTGGAAAGCAAAGGCGAGATTTATTACAGTAAATAAAATGAGAGAAAGTGAAAATGAAATAAAAATTAAACCTTTATTATAAAATAAGTATGTTGGTGACAGTCATGAAAGTCCTAGGTAAATTGAAACGGGGAAAATAAAAGGTTTTGAGTAAATATGAGAATAAAAATACAAGAACAGTCATGTAGAAAGTTATATTGAAATGTGAAAATAAAGAGTTATAAAAAAAGGGGAACAAGCCATAAAAAAGGAAAAGCAAAGTCTAAAAATACTGTAGTAGAAAGGTTGAGTACAATAACTAGAGTGTGTTTAAAATATATTTAGAAAGAAAAGTATATGCAAACAAAGTAAGTTAAAATTCGTATGGCCGAAGGCATAAAGCAAAAGATGAGTAATCGATACGAATGGCAATGTTGAATAGTGATCGATAAATGCAAGTGTTAATCTTGACGGCATAGGTCGAATAGTACTGTCGCGGGTAGAGCAATATTTATATGATTTATGCTTGATATGAAACTTATCGAAACAAAACGAACACAGAAACGAGACGCTTTCGAAATATTGGAAATGCTGCAATTGCAGAAAGGCCAATGAGGCAAGTTTGAGACTACTAGATACCAGGGACGATAAATAGTTTGCTGAAAGAGTTGAAATTTGCAATATGCAGGTTGGTTATTGGTCACACTGCAAAACGCAACAGTATTGCAATGTTTTCGCAAATAAGTTCACATCCGAAATGTATTCGTTCTAGTGGTACACAATATATTTCACATCAACATTTTATTGTTAGCCGCTTTATTGTTTATGCAGCATCTGATTATTGAAAATGTTTAGTTAACCAACGAATTTCTGCTTCAATTATTTCATTGAATCGCATATTCCTGTTTATTTTACATTCACTCGATTTGCAGTTTGATGTTAGATGTGCAATTCGACCACCAATATTGACAAAAGTTAACAGTTCTCTCCGACGGCATTTGTTGCAAAGAGTAGCACAACTACTGAAGAGGTGAACAGTTTGGTTTTATGAGAGAATTGCAACACTTATGAAATATTAGCATAATAGTTTTTGGTTATGACCATGTAATGCGTCGAGTACAGATGGAATAATAATTTATGCTGACGTTTCGGCTCTTTGAGCCATTAATCATATCACACCAAGCTGAAATTCATCACATAGAATACACCTTTTACGTTCCATAGAGCTGCAATAAAAATAAAAAGAGAACTTATGAAACACGAATGAGTCATGTTTCCGGTTTTTCGGTCCATTCACTAACCTCGCTTCGGTTCGTTCTGACTAAAAGAAAATCACTCAATGGAACGCGTAATCAAATCTTCCAAGTACCTTGTCCGAATGTTCCGTTAAATTATCGTTCGTTTTGAATGATTTTGGAGAACTTGTCTCAACTCTAATATATTAAGCATTTTTATTTGACATTCTCTTTATGGTAATCGCATACAAGCAAAGTTTTTCCATAGTGTAATGCTAACTGGAACATCGAGAATTGCGAATCACAGCAACGTTTTTTTACTTGCCTTATTGAAGGCTCCTTTTTAGCATTTGTGTCTGTGGTGTCTGTCCCATCTCAGTGGGTTTCGTTATTTTTCACACATCGATCCAATAAGTTCACTTTTATCGCTGAGGGTAGTTTCGCTCCTTTTGATTCCTTTATGATCTCCTCTACAGTTTTGATCTCTTCAAAGAATAATTCCATAAAACGTTGAAAATGGTACAGAGTTCCACCAAGAATAGCACTACTCTAGTTCCCAATGGGCAACCAGTTCCAAAATGAGATCCAAGAATGATTTTCAAACAATGTTCAAAGTATTTACTTTCGAAGAACTTCAAAGATCGTTCAGAGTCAAAACATCGCAGAAACAAGAGATATCGACCACCTTGTTGGGCACTTGGTTGTGTGTGAAAACACTGCTTAAATACCATTCTAAAAAACGTACCACATTAGGAGAATGATCCGATGCAAAATACAACCCTCCTCTCCTTTTCTTGCCTGTGAGAGCAACGTACCATCGTTGCCTTATCCTCTTGAATAGAATTTGCGGTTTCCACAATCGTGGAAAAAAGGACCACCCACGAGGCCTATGTTCTAACAAACACAGCATGCGCATATGTGGTATACAATGCTTTACCACTCACCTATATGATATGATAAAATACCTGACCACGATGAGATTGGAATGTTGGCATGCCACGTGTATGTTCGATGTTGTCGTGCTATGATATGTTGGTTATTAAAAAGGGGCGCACATGGCGGCTTGTGGGTTGTAATCGATACACCAGGGCATTTTTCAGCGAAACATCTAAGTGCACCATATCACCCTTCTCAGCCACTCCTCCCTCCTTCCGGCCTTATCTCCCCACTACACTCAACCCTTATTTTAACACATATATTTACAATGCTGTTCATTATCAACGAAGACTTCATTAAATGCGTTAAATACAATAGTCAGCGAACGTTTATGAAGAAACAAACATAAACGATAGATTGGGACCAAAAAAAAGTTTCAAATGAAAGGCTTCAATTCGATGCGTCATCAACTATAGCTTCGAAAGCAATCTGCGACATCACAACACGAAACTGCTTTTATATCGAGGCAGTTGCGACAGTTGATATACCGCTGCACCGTTCCATTCTTCAAATCTCTACTCGATTCGATGCTGTTCACGAGTTGAGATTAATTTGAGTAAACATATAAATTGTTCGAGTCACAGTTTACGAACGGTTTTTTAAAGGGATTGATTTACAGAGCTTTATTTTTCACCGATACTCGTTACCGAATTCCCTAAAAAGTACTGCCTTCGACTGAAAAGTCTAAGCAACTCCTTGATAAGTAATTCATAGTAACATTTCCTCGCACTACATTTCTATTTAAATGATATTATACTTTCTAATTTTACTCTCTTTCTAGCACCTCGCTTTTCCGACGACATATTTCTGTCCCACCGGGAAGTAACACTATATTTCTATATTTCTATCCACAGTAATATCCTTTCGCAACCTTCAAGTCCTTTCGCAACCTACTATCAGTTTGAGACGTCGTTTTTGTACTTAGATGACAGGACAAAATTAACTTCTCTGTTGCAAAAGAGAAATTAAAAAGACATCTCTTGCGCGCTATTCCCTAAGGGCGATTATAATAAGTTCATTTTTTGCTTACAGAAGTTATTTCTTCTGAAGGAAATCCCTGAGGCAAATGGCCAAGATGAGATTCGTCTGTCTCTTGGCTGATTCCATTTTAGGCCACTATATAAGCCACTCATCCGCCACTCAATCTGTCATTCACATGCAAAAATAATCTTAGGGCCCATATCCAAAAACAGCAAAAATCTTTTGACTAAGAAATGCGTACTTTCTACACTTGGATGACTTTCAATAAAAATCACATTGCAGCGTTCCCTCAAAACTTTGCAAGCACAGATAAATTACTCTAGAAAATACAATATATAGAACATGCAATCTCAACGAGATCTCTATTATCAACTATTCATGTAACGTTATTCCATCACTATTGCATGTTGCACGTATGTATTGGACTGTGATCGTTAATTCGTATTTTTCTGATAGCACTTACGGAATTCCGTTGATTCGTACTGAGAGTATTTGATTGTGTTCATCTCCGATACTGATAAAATCGGAATCCTGGATACAAATTTTTGAGAAGTTTTGATCAAGTGAAGTCGACTGAAGCAAA
This sequence comes from Baylisascaris procyonis, assembly GCA_037389465.1. Taxonomy (NCBI): domain Eukaryota; kingdom Metazoa; phylum Nematoda; class Chromadorea; order Rhabditida; family Ascarididae; genus Baylisascaris; species Baylisascaris procyonis. Next base: position 443,585 of record JAZARR010000164.1, read on the forward strand.
CGATGTTGTGTATGGACGAACGATTAAACGAGACGTTGTCTTGAAGATTCACTGACAAATCAATGGATGCACCGTTTGGCGTTTAGCATAAAGTTGTCCTTTCACATGTTTACATCAGAATTGCACTTAGAAACGAAACGTTGTGACTGTTGGAAGTAGAAACCTTTCAAGAATTTCATATAGTCTGATAGGCTTCTCGCTTGGTTAGCTAAATTCACTTTGATTTTCGTTCCACTTGTTCGAGTTGAGAGTACTTCAGTACATGCGCCAGGGAAAAAGGGATGTAAGCACTTCGTTCAGTGTTCATTCTCTTTTACGCGTTATGCTACCGCACGAACAGCTCGAAGTGCTACGGGAATCCCGTGACGTCCATTAGCTTCGTCCTGATAAAACAGATGTAGTACTGTTTAGAGGTTCTACAGGAAGGAAGGAACAATCCAGATGAAACGATTGCTGCGAGCGGATTAATAAAACATAATTATAGATGTCAAAAAAGAACCTACTTTAATGGAAACTAAAGTGATGAGAAAAAGATAAACAATTACTTAAAAGACCGAATGCTAAAAGTTGAGGGGTAGTACTGCAGAGTTGTTGAACTTGTGGTCTACACTTTCAAGTGCACAGTCCTTTTTTTCTCCAAATGATGAAGCCATATACGTTCAGTTGCACGTACTGCTCATGAATTGACCTCAGATAAATACAGCAAACAGCATGTGTTATTCAAACTTAACGAAACTTTATAAAAACATCAAAAATTGATGATTTTTCAGCTTTTTTTGCGATAAAAATTCGCCAAGTCGACTTGAAAAACACTTCAACAATCTGTTATTTATGTCTTCTCTAGCGGAAAGAGCTTGACGAATGATACTAGTGAATTGTGGATGATTATCACCTCTCTATCACTCTTATCACCATAGCAAGGTCGACTTCACTTGAAGAATACTTCCGGAATTCCTACTTTGTCAGTATCCGAATTCAGTAACTCCCTTTTCAAATCTGAGAAAAAAACTTTCCAATAATAATAAACATTTCAGTGTATCATCATGCAGCTTTTATCGTATAAAATCTATATAAAATTACACTATACTATCATACAGACACATCATGCCTCCAGCTAAAAGTGCATCTAGGCATACAGCAAATGTAATGTCAGAAATAGATGTGCTATCGTAACAGTTTGTTGATAAAACTGCACATGTCTGTATTTTCCGCATCGAGCAAAAGCTATTGGTGCTAATGGCGCGAAATCGAAACTATTTTCTAGTGATTAGCTAATAAGTGGGGAAATAAGCGGAAGGAAGATATGAAACAATTTGTGAAAGTTTGAGATTTGAGAATGGGTTGGGATATGTCACCCAAAGGAAGTTCTTACGATTCTCATTTCTCAGGCCGTAAAACTCTTCAGAAATCCAGCTACTTGGTCTAAATCTGATTTGAACACCTTTTCCCTCCTTCCGAGCGATAGTGAGGGATAGAAATGGGCAGTTCTCGTATATCAGAACCTCAAAGCATGCTCCGGCGAAATTTCGATAGGTTACGACGGTTCTGAACGGCCGACGCTCATAAAAGAAAGTAGGAGTTACCTCTCCCCGATGTCCCCGCACAGTGCCTGTCTCAGAGAGTTAGATGTCGAAAATTCTGACAGTGATTACCGCCTTCGTTTAGAGAGAAAGAAGGAGAAGGAGCCTTGAAAATTTGGACGAGAGTTTTTCAAGCGCATTTCATCACCTATTGACTCGGAAAAAACCGTTTTGATCGATATATTAGACTTAGGTCACAAAATTATCGACCCCATAATGTAAGAAAATCAAAGAAGAAATAGCAGACGAATTCGACCGTTCGATTGACCGCACTCAATGTCGGTGATAAAATAATGGCAGCTTTTAGAGAAACAAATGCGAATGCACCGAATTCGGCGCTGATACCTCGAAGATCAGCAAACCATTAGAGGTGCAACTTTTGATAGGGGACTACAAGACAAGAAATGTGGAAAGAGTAAACCAAGATGCATAACGGGGCACTGTCCTACCTTTTGCTCCCCATCTGCACTGATTAAAGCAATGGGATTACTAAAAGGCACCAAGGTGCAAAGCAATTTCTTTCATGCTATGAACGTCAAATATTGTCCCTCAACTGTGAGACAACTAAGGATTGAGACTTCCCCAGCAATTCAGTTATACGGCTCATTCAAATAAAATCTGTCTGTTCGCTGTTAAGAAGCAATGAAATATGTCTCATCACAGACAAAACTTAAGTTAACCAATGAAAAGACTTTACAGATGAGCCTGGCTCTGAAGTTGCCCACAAATGCTGTCGGTGGATCTAAAAAAAACGAGCCCAACCCCGTATATCTGATTTGAAATTTATCGCTTTCATTCCATAATATACTGTCACGCGTGGCTAACCGAATGTGTTACGATAGCACATTTCTTAATAAGGCTTAATTAAGCATTTGCTATACGCTTTGCAGAATCAATTTACGAACCTACTCCGAACACATTGGACTCACCTTCGGGTCTGCATAGGCTTCCTTGATCCATCAATGCTTTAAAAAAACAACACATTATATGCAGATATCTTCATGTTGGAAACACTGAGATAAAAAGGGGAAACCGGAAACAAAACATTGCATTGCATGACTATGACCGCCGAATTGAAAGAAGCGAAGATTTACTTTAAAAAACGCCAAAGTTTTCGCACAAATAAAGGGAATATCGGTATTGATGACGAATTAAATAAGGATTGCTCACGTTTCAGAATAAAGTCATCAAAACATACTCTGAAGAAGAACGTACGATGAAAAAATTAGCGTTTTTCTAATTTTATAATAGTCACTTATATTTCCTACGTCCTTTTCACTTCAATGAAGCATTTCTTGAAACGCTCATAGTATTTCAATTATTCCAATTATTATATTTATATACGACTGACACAACACGACTATTTGGTTCTGTCTAAACCAAAACTCATATATAAAATCAAAATTCCTTTTGAATTTCAGCGGCATTCTGAGCAAATTTTATAGTAGTCAATCGAAAACCTATTTACTAAATGCGAAAAATGCATTCATGTCCATCTACCAACAACTACGAACTATCCCTATCACCCAATGGGACCATAAAAGTTTTTATGCTGCACTATTTACATAGTGTAATTAGCAAGTGATTCTAGAGGTCCATGCAAAACGAGCAAATCTATTTCAGAGAAATCTGTGGAACGAAATCGCAGCTAGCTCATGCAACGGAGATGCCAAAAGTGCCGATTATATTGAAACAATATTCATGATATTAGAGAAAAATTACAGATTACATATCGTGTTTTCGGCAAAATCTACAGAAAAAAAAGCTTATTTTATTATAATCTCTATAGAAAAGAATTCATGTTATCATGATAATCATATTAATTTCCAACTGGAAATTGCGTTTATAAAAAATTTGCTGAAGGAAAACTGTTGCGCCTTTACATCCGCTTATGAGGATTTTCCTTTTAGGAAGTTCAGTAGCATTCCAATCGTGAACTAAGTTCTTCCCGCCAAAGGTAGCTGAAATTTACTTCCTATTTATGGCAACGATTGGCTAAATAATGGAATGCTGACGAAACACATCTCATCATCGTTGGCCACGTGGATCTCTCTCTACATCACCAATACGGATGTATTATAGATCTAAGACATATTATGAGCCACCGGAGTTTTTTAGGCCCGATACGTGGCATTGAGTCCAATTGACTTTGTTGGCCCATTACTATTCAACCACTTACACAATGATCACAATGCATTCTCGTTTGGTGTGCGCTTACAAACACATAAAACGAAGAGTGCATGCAGCGGCGTTCATTAAGTGCTTCATCTTATGAGTCCGATGTTCTAATAGTAATTCACTCACCCTTTCATCAACTAATAGTAATAATTCACTCACCTTTCAACTTCCACAAACGTTTCATCTCGGCGATCCTTTTCTATTTCATTTTATATTCACACATCACGCCTACATACTTATATTATTGGCATTCATATCATATAATAAATTCAAACGAACAGAAATAAAACACAAAGAAAACAAAATTTAAAAAAGCATTTCATCACATCTCAAGATTTAAAGCTTTTTTCTATACAACTAAATATATATATCGAAACGACGACCAACACATACTCGCCAGCAACCAAAATATTCATTTACTCTATGAACATATCCTTCTATATTACATGCAAAACCAATATTTCACGTTATGGCACGATGAAGAGTATAGAATAAGAATGATTTGAAACGTTGCATTCATCAGAGGAAATGAATTTTTTAAGCTCACATACAACATCAATTCAGTATTAAAAAAGTTCTCTGTTAGTGATGACACAACGCATTGGTTAAACAGGATGAACTGTCTTCAGCAACGCATCGTTCATTTCATCGAGGAAATGCCACTGGCGGAAATTTGCGTATTACCGAAAAAAAAGTTGGACGAAATGAAATAATAAGTGGTCGTTTCGAAATGCATGGCTTCCCTTTCTTTTGTAATTACAGGATATAGTAGAAGTGGAAAAATAGAACAGGCACAATCATTTAGAGCGCTGTCTTTGTATTCGAGAAGGAAACATGAGCTGTGACCGCAGCTGCGATATTCTCAAGAATTAAGCCTCAGGGCTATTAACATCCATGATCTTTAGGTATAAATGTACTCAATAAAAGGTTTTGGTGGCTTTGAAAGGGGGAGATTTTTTTTCGATAAAAACTTGCTAGGGAACGCCATTGTTTGAGGGGGAGGTGGGGGGGGGGGGTAACTGAGAAGGAGGCTGTAGAACTACCTATCATATCATCTTTACAAGCATCGAAACGTTTCCCCATTGGTGCATGAAAGATCGAATTTCTATTAAACAGGATAATAATGTGGAAATGACTTTTACGATGAAATCAGTACTTCTATCATGACAAAATTAATTGACTGCAGTTTGGCGAGGACAATAACGGCTAAAATGCAAATAGATGCATGTCCAGGGGAGGGGGGGGGGAGGGGTTATGATGGAAGAAAAGAGGGTGTGGGGAGCGGGAAAGAGATTCGAGTGAATGGAGCAGAATATAACTTAACGCCCAAAAAACAAAGGCTTTTTATCAATTTAGGCCTTCATTTGAAAGAATCATAGACCGAAAACGATGGTGCAGATCAACTGTATCTTTCGAACACAATACAGTTTATTACTGAATTTTGTCACCGTTTTCTTTGAGGATGGTTCAGTTAAGAACATGATAGCAGCCACTTCTACACCGTTAGAAATGAAAATGGCAAGCGAGTGGAATTTCATATGCAGGAAATTAGATAACGACGTGATTTGTGCTGGTGTTAATTGATAATAAAGTGGTGCATCGATATCGACATATCGATGACGGAGGGATTGGCTATCTAAGAAAATGAATACAATTCACAGCACACATAATTTAAAAAGGAAAATAAAACGATGTGACAAAAGACGAAATAATTTGCCACCAAAATGCAACGTTTCTTCTATTAGATGCGCATTCAATCGAACATCAAGAAAAAAATAAAAATAAAACAAAAACAAAAAATAAAACATGCGACAACCATAGGACGGTACATACGCCCTATGTTCAAAAATTCTTTCAATATTCTTTAGAAATTGGCCCTTTTGTCGTTGGTTGTCGAAGTTGATATGCAATTTGTCGTGAGCAGCCGCCTAACCGATTGAGCAATTCGTTAAGCTAATTGCTATTCTCTTTAGTTGTTGTTGACGGCATTCACATTGCGCGACGACGATGGCATCAACATCATTTGCATAAGATTAACGCCTCCAGTTGGAAGGCCTTCGAGATTCTCTGAAATTTTTCGCAATGTCTTTGATCTTTTAGACAAATCGGATCTTTCAACTGCTTATTCGTTAGGGAATGATTTTTTTTAATTAGACGAGACTTCTATACACCTTTCAATGCTCCCATTCAGGCTAGATAATTGTAATGAAAATCGATTTCAGATCGTAAAATAAATGAAAATTAACGCGAATATTTCATCAGAATTTTCGACTGAAAATCTTCGCATAAATAATTTATCGACTTTTATTTTGTTCAGAAGAAAATTAAATTCGAAAATCTCATGCAGCTAAAAAAATTCCACTAAACAATATTTCGTTGAAGCAGCCTCTTAACGCAATCATAAACACCTAATCATGCACTCCCTTCAAGTTTTAATTTCCTTTCGCGATGATGCAATGCGATATGAAGAATATAGAAATGAGGTAAGCATTTCTTATGCGGCAGCATATTTCCGCAATACCTGCACGTTTTCCTCCACTTGTTGACCATATGGCTTTTCCCGAGGGTGAAAGCTCGTAAACATTCTGCATAATGCCGTTTCGTTTGATAGCAAATTTATTGAACTTGTGATTATAAATGCCTGCAAATGTTGTCAAGCCAACTCTACGAAATGCGCGTAATGAAACTCGGAAGTATGTTTGTCTATTCTATAACTCTTGCTCTTAAGTTGAAAATTTTGGCTTCTTTTTAATTTTTCGGGAAGTGCATATTGGAAGAGTTGAAGATTTTTCCAAATCTGGGAAAATGTGATGTGGGATAGAAGAATCAACGGACGCTTGTCTAAAAGCAGCCACGATATGGTCGCGAGAGGTACAACGTAGCACTTTGTCTTGTAATCCTTTCCCACAACATATTAGCATCATCTTCTCGTGGACTCATAGAACTTTTTCAAACTTAAGTGGCCTCTTCCAAATGTGAGCATGGATGTTCTCGCACTTTTTATCGCAAAGCGGTAGGTTACTTTGAAAGATTAGTACAGCACCCTATTTGCAGTTAATGAGATCCCCATCGATTTAGGAGTGAAAACAGAGGTTCATTGGAAAGTGGGGAACCGAGTCATGTTATAAAGCTTCGATTCCTTTAGCATTCCCGTTTTCGAATGCAACGAACACTAAATTACCTGCGGTCTCCTTAAGAAAATTTTGCGGGTTTTCATTGCAACTGTGAAGTTAGATCGATAGATCAACAAGAAACCTTCACTTTGAAATGTCCCATAAAAAGAGGTACATGAATAATATTCCGAGCGCGCTGACTTCAATTCTCAGGGTATTTTAGAGCGATTACTTTTGCGTTGTCATTTTTGATGTTGGCATATTCCCTACCATCCTTGAAATAAACCTACGATGGCTTGTTAGTATTTCGATGCTCACGGCAGTGAGGGTCGAATACCCCTTAAATTTTTAAGGATATCGAGGTTTAAAACATATCGACAACCGATAAGAAATTGTCGTTGGGTTGGAGCTGGTAATTTCAGTGCTCATTCTCGAAAGTTGTGCAAAATCGAATGTATTAACGAGATGAGAAAACCGAAAGATGAGGTGCTTATAGAGAAAGAATAGAATTAAACTTTTGCAATAGGAAGAAAAGAACAAATTTTGCAGCATTGCCATAATATGAAAGGGTCAACAACTATGAATTTCCAAAAGACAACTAACAGAACAGATGAATTGCTCTAATAAATATAGCCAATACCTTTTCATGGAGTTTGGAGTCATATTGACGCAATTATCATGATCCTAGCAACGAAAAGAGCCATGTCCCGAAATTTAGTTTTACTAGAATTCTACTCCATTATTTTGATTCCTTGAAAAAAAAAGATCTCAAAATATGATACATGTGAACATTTCGGCTCCAAAATAAGCAAAAGCATTTAGAGTTAACTTTGGCGAAAATGCTGCATGAAATCTCTGAGTTAAACTCCTCCCCCGTATTGGCTTCAACGATTTAAACCGCTTACATCGAAATTCATACGTTGGCCTGAAGTCCCTCCATCCAGAAAAGTCTCCCCTCATCAATTTCCGGCCAAACCTTGCTGCCCAGTAGATAGGCAGGCTGTCAGAGATCGTTTTTTGTACACAGTAAAGTCCAGAAATTAGTAACGAACTTTTCAGAGGTGACCTTAATTGATTGGAGAACAAAATGATGAGCGTTGCTTCGATGAAAAATGCGCCGAGAAAGCTGAAGTTTTGCATCATCGAATGAATTTTTTCAAAATTAGCGAGGTTTCATATTGTTTTCGAAGTTTCTTTCCCTCCTTTGTGGCTCATTTCCTCAGAACCCCGCAGTTAGTGACGACCCTGTAGTATTTATGAAGAGAGCTAGGGGCACGGAGGGAAGCGAGGGAGGAAGAGCGATGGGTTGAGCTAGGACTTCCCGCATCCTATTCTAATCTGCAATGCTTCTACAAATTCGATCCTTTCACAGTGCACATATTCTTTTTTCATGCGAATTATATTTCACGTGCAAAAGATGGGGGAAACAAGAAAGATTTCATAGTTTGAAATTGAAGAAAGAGTGAAGTATGTACCGTCCTATTGACAGAAAGAAAAAAAAAAAGAAAAGAAACTCTATTCGATACTATATAAACTATATTTTCAACTAACCCACTTACCAGAAGCGCTCTTGCAAAGAGTACACCATATGAGCATTGCAATTGCAAATACTGTACAGAGATTAACTCTGTAAACATCATCAATGCAAATAAAAGCATTCGAGCGGTTAGTACGTGCTAAAGGATTTGTTTGCATAGTTGGATCGCTTCACTGATAAGTGTTAATCAAAAACAAAACCATATCAACATGCATGCATAAGCTTGAGCATTTTTCAAACATATCACAGTGCTACAAGCAATTATATATTCAATGAGAGTAGCATTTAAGTGAAACTGTTCAGATTTTAATCCCGAAAATATCGTCCCTCCGATTTCCAGGATAACAACAACTTTTCCGTGAGATTTGTGAGGTTGCAATAAAGCTCTCTCGTAAACGATCAAGATCTAAAATCTACGATGAAGGCACATTGCTGATGAGAGCAGCTCAAATAAAAAATCGTTGAAACATTCTTCATCATCACTGCAAGCTTCATAGATAGTGTGCAATGCATTCGTTTTCACCAAAAACATAATATAAGCATGCCAAATGCATATTATTTATAGCAAAGGGATGATGGATGACTATTTTTAAATTTAAATTTTTGAAATATAAGAGTATAATCTCTTGTTGTGAGGTTCGATTGAAACGATCTATTGAGCGCTGAAAGAAATTGTTCTCAGTTATTAATGAGGCAAAAATTTCTCTCGAACATTCAACTTTATTACGTATAACAAATATTGCGATGTTTCAACGACGAGGAGTGCAAAATATGCTCATTTAAAATGTTAGCTAGTGCGAATTCTAAAGTGAACGAATATTTTATAAATTATGAGCAATAGAAGAGTCCGTTTATTCCCAACTACCAATTATCAACTATTGGTTACCCTTACGCTTAACACCACACCACTTCAATGGTTTAATCACTTTTAAACCATCCACCATGCACAACACACCAGAGGGACCGCGATCACAGCTATCATATTCTAGAGATTGTAATTGACCACTAATTGCCTACTCACTAATTGTCGTAATGATTCTCAGTTGAATAGTATTCTTCGAAAGGGATGCGAGAAGCGCCCTATGATGAAACCTGGACAAAAGTGGAAATCTCGCTTTCACAATGAGGCTAGTTCCTATAGCAGCAACCGAGTGAGTAATCGGAGTGCATTTTAACCAGTTCAATAACAATAAACACGAGAATTATTGTAAAGCGGATCCTACTCATCTTTGGCTGACGTACATTGACTGCTTAGAAGTTAACCACAAGGGAAAGGAGTTAGCGATACCAGTGCGATATGTGGTTTTTACAGTTCAAGCAATCAGGCTCTCTTGTTCTACGATGATAAAAAACCTCACCGAAATGCGTTCTAGAGGACCTAACGCCATAAGAGCTTTTCTATTTCATTCATTCGATCAAGCAATTTCATAGGCTGCTGACAAATATTTAAATATAACTAATCCAAACGTTCATACATATACGATATAAAAGAATGATTTTTTGTGGCCTAAAAGGTCCAAAATGCAAGCGCACTTCTAAAGTCTTCAAATGATTATTATTTTTTTCTGAAACGATGAAGCTATATGAAAAAGGACATAGGAAGATAATCAACGATGTCAAATTTGATAACTTTAGTTTAGTTGATCCCGAAGTGAAATTGCCAGATGAAAACAGACAGACATACACCCATAAAACTTGACGGTTGCCATATTGCGTCGTAGAAGCTCATATTAAACTCTCTTTCAAGCTAATATGTGCTGTAAAAACCCCACTATAAAAAATTATTTTCGTCTACGCTCAACCGACTTTAGAACAAAATTTGAAGGAGGTTATTTGTACGATATCTTGTTGAGGATTGATAAAAGCAAGTAGCTGAAATACATATAAATTTCGTTACTACAACTTTTGTGTTCTCGATGCGAACTATAAAATAGAACAAGATATAAACATGCACACATAGACACACATACATACACATACAAATATACCAATGCAACATGATCGTGCATCTAAAGTCTATCAGATCCAATGGAACTCTTATAACGAACAAGTCATTGACAATTGCACGTAGTCAACTGCCTCGAATTCCATCAGGAATTATGAGTAGGCGTTAGTCAACTAGCTGTCTCAACGCTAACCTAGAAGATTTAATTGCGAGAATCGGAATTCTCTCCACTCACACCACTCGAATAACGCGCAGTGTTCCATTCATTCGTCTATAAGGTGTAACATGTTTTTGGTCGTTTCCAAAGTGATCATTTGCATGATAAGCATGAGTTCAACGGCAAATATGAGTTGATACAATATTCATTAATCATTACCCACGCTCACCAAATCCATCGTAGACACCTACTGTAAAAGAGGCGAATATGTTAGATCACACATATTGCCGACTGACATAGGTAGTTGAATGTGGTTTGATTACTTAAGTTTGCAGATCACTTCTAACAATTTTTGAACTTTAATACTTCAAACACTGGTGAGCGAACAGATTCACTGGAATCAAGCGTTGTACTTATTCATGTCGGATTCAGTATCTCTCTCAACGATCACCAAGAGGTCATTATTGATGAAAGATGAGCGCATTTTGCACTCCTCGAGGTCGTACTCAACTCGAAAGGCATGCATTTAGCACACACACTAAGAAATGTTTAAGTGTTTGATGTGCGAGGACATTCTATGTGGAGGAATCGTTAATTGACGCTTGATGTGCTGTCTATTATATGTAAAGGGCGCATTGTATAGCGCCTGGTCTGCCACCTTTACAGCTCATACCACATACCACCAACAAAACCAGCTTTCCAACGTCGTGCCGTATCCGCAGGTTTACCACGTTGTGAACCCCGTCGCACTGATGTACGCATCAAACACAACCTGAAAACAAATACTTTGACCATTTCTTCGCCTGCTGAATTTCATTTATGCTCAAAAAAAAAAACATTTCCATATTCAGCTGCAATATATAGAAGTCGTGCAAAAAATATTCGGTGAGGATTTTTGAAACAGAATATTTAAACTGAGAATAGCCCTCTTACTAATGATACCTTCATAGAAACAATGCATTACCAGTGCACACATAACACTTTTCATAGCATCTTTATGACTAAAAGATTTATCTGCTTTATACTCATTCCTGAAGAAGAAATATATGACATCTTCTTACGAAGGTTTTAAGCAGTGAAATTTATTGGCGAATATTCCAAGAAGTTATTAACTAATGAAACGATCCCTCAATTCATTTATACGCTCAGTTGACACATTTGGTTCTCGTTAAAGAAGCTGAATGCGGGACAGATGGTTCTGCGTCATCGTAAAAAAATCGACTGAAATTATCATCTCCGACACAGTATAGATATGCAGGTATGCTTCGCACTTCCGCTTTTTCCCCTATTTGTTGCCATAGACTATACTTTAATCGAGAGTAAAAAATGCGTCAACAGTTTGCTCCATTTTGCCCTCACTCCACACCCCCCTTTATTCCCAAACTAGCATCTGCGCCAAGCAGTAATTATTTTGCTGTCTACAGCACGAATGTATCGAAAAATATTGATGGATGAAGCTCATTAGTGTTATATCTCAAATACTGCGATTCTCTGACTCGCAATGTCAGCTGCATTAAAAGACCGCTCACTTCATATCGTTTTCAATTCGGAATAGCTCTAAAATTTCTATATTACATTAAAGAACTCCTGTTGCCCTGATAGTGAAAGCTCTGTTCTATTAATGGGGAAAGCATATCAGAGTGGTGCACTAGAACAATAAAGCCCCTCTCTTCAGTGTTACAAAACTGGTCAAGATGCAAATGCCGGAGATGACCATTGCAACTAATTATATATTGTTGTGATACATAAAACCGATAAGATAATGAAAATGCGCGATAGCATTCGTTCAAAAAAGATGCCCATTTTGCATACTTAAAAAAAGGATCATACAGAAGGATTCGTCATAAATGGGGCACAAGTCTCGACTATCGTTAGCACGTATTTCAAAGGAAATTATTGAAAATGCTGACGCAACAATAAACACTGAATATATTACAGATTAATTACTGGATTACAATAAATAAGTCGACAAGGCTGACGCTCTTTCGCTATCTTAAACGCTTCCAACTTATCATTTTATCAAAGTAGCTTTTTAAGACTTCCATCATTGAACAACATTATTTGCGAAATTATTCAAGAGTTGTTATCATCACCTCAAATAAAGAGCTCCATCACACATCTTCTAGCTCAACAAAAAGCAGCCTTTTTTCCTTGCTTTGCCCTTCATGCACATGAGAGCTCTATAGCATCTCAACGACGCATACACTCAGTACAACATCCGCAGACTGTTAATTTATGGAAAAAATAAGCCCTTCCTATAGATCTTTGGAAAGCTAGAAAGCGAAGAAAGAAAAAAAGGCAAAAATCTGAGAATATTAATTACCCGAAAGCCATGAGAACACAGAGGAAAGCACAAGCAGCGAAAACAGCGATCGCCCAATCGGGAATATGATGACGTACTCGTGGTGCTGCATATGCTTCTTCGGCTCGTGTAAGGGTCTCTTCGAAACGTTCCAAAAGACGTTCAGTTATCTGAAATTTTCGTCATTCAAGCACTCTGCAAACTAGTCTTGTATCGACGACGAGAAATTCTGGAATTCGAATGTTCCGATCGCGCTCCCAAGTTCCATTAGAAAAATGATATCACTGTCTGTCTGCGGTTCTTTCCTTTTCAAAAGCCTTTACCCCGCTAGTTTTTCAAACTATGTAATTTGCGAGGAAACTTGAAGACCCATGACCGAACTCCGCCTTATCCTTAACTATTACGGAAGTATGACCCGGCGGATTCACCTTACTTCTTCTTTGCTCCGAGGCAATTATTACTACTGAAAGAAATCCACTCCTCGCACAACATCCGTGCGAACGTTTTGTCATTGTAAAAGAAACAAGATTACTTAAAATGTCGAATTCATTATCCGGAGAGTAGAAAATCCAGCTGACCGTGGGAATAGGCGATAGAGTTTGAGAATGAATTGAGCAAACGGTTGCTTAGGTGGAAACCAAATTTTGAAAAGAACTGAGATTAAGCATAATTGGTGCGAAATGGCATCTAGATTCAGTCCTCCCTCAGTATGGCTCTCTTTTATAATAGACAGTAATGTTGCAATCACCAAAGACTAAACTCGAAGATTTTAGCATATTCTAACACAACAAATTCGAGTTTATGTATTATTTTCTTAGATTATCCTCATCCATTCAAATTATGACACCTCAAAATCAAAGCAACTTCGCAACTCTTTCTTCCGCGTCCTCTCCATCAGAAGGAAGTTTTTCTTGATCGACGACATTCAAGGATACTTCAACTGCCAGAAAGATATCCAAAATTTTGGATTAATGTAACTTCCTTCTGTTACATAATAATTTTCTCATCATAAAAGAAAGCTCAAACCTGAAATCATTGAATTGTTCAGTTGTGCGAAAAATGAAAGAAAAAAAAAAGACAAAACCGTTGTGAAAACGATTTACCGCTTTCAATGGAAAACCATTTTCGAGGTTTTCATTTTCGGCTTCGACGATCCTTCTCAATGAATCCACTCGAAATTTTAATGGGAAATCCTCTTCTTCGGGATCTAATGCTTCAATCTTTTCCAGAACCAACGGTCCATATGAGGCGAAAATATACTAAAAGTAGAATTTCGTTGGCAGCATCATATTTCGTTTACTGAAATATGCACCAATATAATACCGAAAACAATGCTGTTCAAAAGTAACGAATGATCTATGGGAACGGGTGTTCTATTATGATGAAATTTTTTGTGATCGCAGTAATCGTGGTGATCTTCACTTGTGTTAACAGGTTGTGTATGCTCACACTTGCTTCATCTTGACTGGTATCTCCCCGTGTGGATTATGACTTCCCCATGCCTTCAGGGTTGTAGATGAGGATGTAAATAGGCTGCGGTATTGCTTGCCAATCAGTATGTGTTTCTTATCGTCCTTCTTGTTGCCTGAAGTGAACGAGCTTCGCTATTTCGCCGAGACTCTTCACACCTCAGAAACGGTCGCATGTTCAGAAACTAACTTGATAGCTACTTTTAGAATAACTTGAACGAATCGAAAGAAAACGATTAGCGTTATCTTTGCTAAATCGGCCGACCCTATTTCTTCGGCCATTGTGAAGAACGCATTACCGATGTCAGCAAATCAGAAAGCCTAACGTCGACATTGAGAAAACGATAAAATTTGCTTTTCCCTAAGGATCGCAATGATAATTTCAGCGATTCCTTCGATCACCGACGCTTCCAAAAAAAGATTTTCTTGGATGATCGAATAAAAAATTTCGGTACTTGTTTAATTTCAACGCTCGGCACAAAATCCCCAAGCGAATTTTTCATTTCCCGTTGACGATAATCTCTGCTGCTATTAGTTTGGAGTGATTTATTATGAAATATCAACGCGAATAGCTCAGCCTCAGTCCACTGAAAGAATGGAAGATGATTGAAAAAATAATCGTTAAAAAAACTTTTCAAACGCAAAATTGAACTTTCCAAAATGAAATCGATGGAAAAAATTTGCAATCTCATAATAAAAGCTCCTCTCACTCAAAGATTTTCATGTTTTGCATTTGTTGAAGTGTCTATCACTTGTCAAATGGAGTGCACCAAAATGCTCGGAAGTGTGCTGTGTAGCGACGTCATATCCGATGTGTTATCATTTTGAAAATTTGTCGTATTTGTGCGAACGGTGCTAAACTTATATTCTCCACCTTTACACTCCTTTCGTCTGAATATGACCTAAGTTTATGCGATTTTTTTTTCATGATTGACTCCAACCTAAGCTCCGAATTTTTTTCCTGGTAATCTAAAAAAATTCTGTCAAATTATGACGAATACACTCACCGGAGCAGGAATGATCGAGCTGCCGAACGCATGCGCCATTGCATTACGACTTATTAACTACAAAGAAAAAAAGTTCAATAATGAGTGAAAAAGAATTTCGCTATAACTAATACATACATTTATCGCATCCAAGACTGGTATCATTAATCATTTATTCAATAGCGTCACGATGAAAGGAGAAAGATGCAGTCTAAAGAGGTGGCCGACATCCGCTGATGTTTCAAGCAATATGAACAGTACCGGTTGCTCGAGAAAAATTATATAAAAAAGACCGCCGCGTTGCTTTCTCATCGTTCCTTCTGGAATATTTTCTCACTATTTTTTCATTCGAAGTATCAACGAAATGAACAATAAATTATGAGAACTACCTCTCGATGATATGCTAATAAAGGTGAAAGATTAGAAGGAAATCGCATTCCACCAATAGAATCATCAACAGATTGCAACGTTGAGAAAATTGTGCAGCAATGAGATGTTCAGATAAATTTCACATAACGAGGGGAAAGAAAGTAAACAAATGAGAAAGCGTGTCGGCGATGCTAGCATGAAGTTTTTTATTACTCGCTTTTGATGCCAGCCATCTGCACAAACGCTAGAAAACAAAGAAATAATGCCTACGAATAAATTTTTCCGTTAAATAAGTCCACTCCTTGCAATTTAACGCTGGAAATTTGCTTAACGCCTGAACCTAGTCGGTTGCGCTAAATTTATGGGCTGTTTGTACAAACAGCAAGTATTATATGTCTTCTCCTAACTTGTCAGAAACATCCACATTATAAACGTTCAATCAGGATGAAAGTGGGTATGAAGATCATCCAAAGGTGTGGATATCGTACCCAAAAAAATTCAGCACCAGAATATTTCTGGTCGATGCATTACAAATAGACGAACAGGTAAATTTATATATATATATATATATATATATATATATATATATATATATACAATTTATTTATTTGTTTATTTATTTATTTATTTATTTATTTATTTATTTATTTACTTATTTATTTATTCACTTATTTGTCTACTTATTTAGTTAGTTAGTTACTCATTCATTCTACGTTTCCGTTTACTCATTTGTTTCCTTATTCAATCATATTATAAATGAACGAGGCGAATAATGAGGTTCTGCAGAAATGTGCTAAAAGAGTGAAGGAAATGGCTGTTCTGAAAGGTCGCCACTACCCGAACGTAAGGATTCCAACAGTGCAATTCTGTTGCCCACATGGTGGTATATGATGATAATGCAACGATAGCGGATATGAAGAAGTTACTGCGGCTTAAAAGGGAGAGAAAAAACAGACACATTCACGCACCCTTATATGAAACAGAGTAAGAGAATTAGCGACCAGAAATCATTGCCTGATGGTCCGAAAGAAAAATTTTCGCAATTTATATGGAATCTTCGAGTAAAACTTCATTCCACTGTGAGCAAATAAAGAATCCTGGGTGGTAAACCACCGAGTCAAACAGTCATCAAGGATGGCTCCAAATTTCTCCATCAAAGAAAAAAAACACTTACGATAGCAAGATATCGTCATTAGTTCATGATTTTGTATATTCGAAGGATATCAAAGTAAGTAATCCTCCCAAGAATGTTTTGAACCTGTGGACGCTAGCTCATTCGCGAAATGTACTGTATTTCTGCGTAGTGTGGGCAATGTAGTTTTCCTGCCTCCTCCCACATCTAAATGAGCGACACATATGTTAAAAAAAGGATTTAAATTGCGTAAAAGTTACCTGATCTGGCCTTCGAAGTAAAATTAAGAACAATACATCCTCGTCACATTCTCCCATCAACCAGCGTTCACGTATAAGGCGGGCGAAATGATCTCCATAATGCTGCATAGATTCTCTGCAATAAAACTGTGTAATTTATTAAAGGAGACGATCGGTGACGGAGCGCTGCGAAGTCGAATTCCTCTAGAAATCCACTCGCACTGTTGATTCAAATTGAATTCGTCGTTGGTCCTCAGGGCGTCTTGCAATATTAAACAAATATTGTGAAATATTTGGCCATAAATTGTTCTAATGTGATTCGCTTGAAAATTATTGAATGCTTTCTTGGGATGTCTTTCTTTTACCTAGCCATTCACAGTTTTCGCTCTCAATTTCTCTTTATTTTCGTTAAATCTTAAACTTTCGAGTCCATTTTGAACTTAAATTTGTTGTAGTTTCTATTTGAATCCTTCGTTGGCATCGTTTTTCCCATACTAAAACAATGTTAAACTCTGACATCTGATAAATATGGCAATAAAATTTTAGCGGAACCCGACCTGAAGTCGCTCATAACTTCTGCATGAAATTCATTTAATCAGCACTCTTTTATCCGTCTGATTTTATTCTGAAAAATCATAAAAGCCAACTGTTAATCTTTAAAAAGCCAAAAATACACAAGCGAACTTACTTCGTTGTAAGTAGAGAGCCATGATTTTTTGTATACCTCAAAAGTGTTTCGTTTGCAGGGCAGAATTCGCGACTGAAAATTATTCACATTGAAGGAATTTCCTTATAGACATGACGTCACTCGTAAATGGCGCAAGTCACTCATTGTCAACACTAATTCAACATGAATGCGAAGAATGTTTACCGCTTGAAAAGACCGGATCTGCAAGCCAATCGTTAAGGCAATTTTCGCACACGACTTTCCCTTCTTTGCGTGCTTTATCTCTTTTTTTTTTCACCATGTAATCTCAATTACCTCTTCCATGCCTCTTCCGACAATAATTTCGCCGCAGTTTATCAAACCCTTCTTTTGGCTTGATAAAACTTTATACCAAAAATCAGTAGAATGAAAATGGAGGGGAAATGCAGTTAAAGCCTAAAAAATGAATGGAAGTAGGCGTTAATGCGTTGCTGCAGACATTCCATGTTAATGCTGGAAGCCATGCTGTGCAGGTAACGCAGGGAATTTCGAGGATCGAAAGATCAAGGTACCACACTCTTCATCCCCATAAACTCCGGCACCTTCGGAGAAATGCGAAGTATTTGTGCCATTCTGGCCTTCAAAGTTTTTTGACTTCCACATCCTTCACCCAACTGTTCATCCTCCTTTCCACCCCAATCTCCCTCTCTCCCACCCCCAGTTCAACAAAACCAGCCGGAACTGCAATTTCGATCGGTAGTATGATTGCTCGTTATTATAAGGCTAACTTAGGCACTGCGAGATTACCAGTTGATTTTGAATGTTAATTGACAAATAATAATAGCAATCACAGAGATGTGATCAATGCTTTTATTTCAGGGCAAGCGAGCAGTTTTCCTAGAACACCTTAGTCTTCAGGATGTCAAAGCAGTTCCCAACGAGCCAGTTCGGCTTCTGCTGCACAGACGTTTTCAACTTTTTAACCAAACTGATTTGTTCAAGTAATGCTACGCATTGCTTAAATAAACCGGCCCTTGTACAGACAAATCCTCGAGATTTGGTAGCGCTGACTTCGAATTAGTGTAGCTCAGGCTCAATTTTAGGCCTGAGCATGTAGCATAAACAAACATATATATATATATATATATATATATATATATATATATATATATATATATATATATATATATATATATATATATACAAGCCAGCTTAAAGTGAACAAATTTTTTGTTTCTCGTGAAGACGGCTGTATCCAGATTCCACCACAGACGGAAGAAAAAGTTGACAGACGTGCCCACTGATCTGCATCAATGAGTATCATCTATAGCTTAGTTTCGCATTTCAATTCACTAGCGAACATGCCTACATTTTGCACGTCCGTCTGTTTGAATATGCTCGTTACTATTCTTTTTCCGTAAAGGATTATACAATAGAAATTACGCACTGGATGCTCTCGTGTTTTCATTATCTCATACTATTCATATAGAAATATACCTCGATTATTAATTTTCTTCCCTCTATCAGTCTCATACTCTCATCCTTTCGAGAATAAAAGCTCCAATTATTTCATTCAACGAGCATTTGGATTTGAAAGAAACCAAAAAATGTGAAAGATTAAGACATTACAATCGAAGCAAGCATCCTTGTATGGGCTGATACCGCAGTGTCACTACACTTCAAAATCATTAAACTGAATTGGCAAATACGTCGCCAAAAGCGTATAGGGAAGGACAGTTTGAAAATATAGAAAACCTGAAAATGAAAACTAGCCTCCTTTTTTCTTTTCTTCTCACCAACACATCATCCGGTTCTACCGCTTGTATGACTCTATGACTTACAGCCATCTACATTCATCCTCTATAAAGTGCGCACATGAGATCTGCGTAAATTAACGCTAAAGACTGATATATGTAGGGAGGAAGAACAGCAAAAGAACCACAGTTTCTGAGTGAAAAATAGTATGATATATAAATTTGAACACGCCATTTCAACTGACATTACAAAAGTTCCACTACCTGTACAAATGAGAGACACCTGAATCAACCGGCAACATCTGCCGCAGAAATGCGAACCCAAACCGATACCAACAGGGTCGCGGCTGAAATTATTCACAGTGAAACAAATCGCAGACGATGAATTCGTGAACCTAGATTTATTAAATTGTTCTTCTTCATAAGGTGCTTCAGAGCAACTCTGAGTTCATGAGCAAAATTAGATCACTTTTGGCATATTCATAGCTGCTGGGTGAGTGGGAAGGGAATGGAACGTTGTTGAAGGCAAAAATGGAGGCGATATTGCCCGCTGGAAACGCGTCATTCCTGGAGATACCAATTACGGTTAACTATCCTAAATTTCGATCGGCACCGCTGTGCAAACAAAAATCTGACCACTGCCAAATGCACTCAAATCTCTTAGCATCTTTCAAGTGGCTCAAAATGCCCCCAGATTTGATGCATCAGTGCGAAGTATGATATATGTTGTCAAATCATAGTGAACAATAAAAAACGCCGAATTGAGCAGCAGCAGCCTTAGTGATGACGGAAGGATCAACAAATAGACATATACAGTCATAACGCTACGCTCATGCATTTTTTACAAAGTGAACTTTAGGTAACTCGTAATAATGCTCTATTTATATCTGGTATCGTCCGGTGTTTTCATCCACGCTTTCTAGAAGTTCGATGGATTCCGGTCAGTTCTTTGGCACACTCCTTCACATATTCAAAACGCTTATGAGTATCCCTTAGAAACTGCAAAGAAATTACTAAAAAAACTTCTTTAAAAAATCGTTGCAAAATAGTAGCATAACGATACCAACGAATGCAATATATAAAAATTTTTGTACCAATAGTGCATAAACAATAAACTTACTTGATCGTGCCTGCAAATGCAAAAATCCGTCTTATGCGAATAGATCTCTTCGAGTTTGTCCTTTATCACCTCAACTGAAAATGATGCAATCATTGATAAGAGAATGTCATCAATTCCATCCGCCTTTGCCATCAATGATTTCCCGGAGAGTCTTGCATGGAAAAATTCTCCCAAGTTCCGTCCAATATGAATGAGCGATGAAATTAGTAAACCATTACTTACCACACATTCTTATCAGATACTTTGCATTCGTTCAAGTGTTTTTGTGGGAAGAAAACTATTCTTAATCGAAGTAGAACTTTTATAAAGCATCAATATAAGATATCTGAAGAAATGCATATTTCCACCTATTATTTAAATTATACCTGTATCGATCTAACCTTCGCTTTTACTTGACACAATTGCTCGTATATCCATCGAGCAGAATTCCAGTGAAAATTGAAATTTGAAATTCTTAAGTTGTTCATTTCAATTTTTTCAGTTAAGATTAACATGAAACACATAGCTGGCAAAAAATCAACAGCCATACATCTCGAAATGTCCAAGTTTGCTCGAAAATGTTGCGAAATTCACAAAATAATCGCAAATCTAAATGATTTTTCTGAAAAAAAACTCGAATAACTTTCATCTCCTGTAACGAAAAAATTTCTTATCCTTTACCAACATTTTTTTCTCGAATCTTGTTTGGCTGAAACGGTAATAAAGAAAAGCAACTGGAGGGAAGGACAGAAACATTCCGGAGATCAAATCCCACCGAATCACAACGATTTTGCGTCAGCTGTTCCTAGCATGTACAATAGATGGTACTTTAGACCAATTCTGTTTTGCTCAGCATTTGCGCTGTTCATCATTCAACCACTGCAAATTATTTATTTCTCGTGCTCACAACATATTACTCAGTGACTCTATGTGACTTTCAGCTGAAATTTCTTCACTTTACAGTCAGCCAGCAGATACTCTTTAGTATCCATCATATATATATATATATATATATATATATATATATATATATATATATATATATATATATAGGAAGTTCGAGAATATGGTATATTCTTGATAGTTCATTGCACAGCTTATCTTAGTGCTTTTTTCCTGTATTTGAAGCACATTGTTCTGATGGGAAACAATCGAAATGCATTCACTGAAGAATGCCAAATCTGATTCACTCAAAAGAAAAGAAGCAATAAACTTGTTTATATGACTAGATTTTAGGTCGTAAATGTGGTCGAAGAGATGAAGAAAAGTTTTAATTCTGAAAGTCAACGCTTCGTGCTGCATGAAATCTTCAAACAAAGTTCCTCATCGCCGTTATGTTTTCCTCTTGCAAAAACAATCATATATTAGAATCACAATGATTGCTCATTATAAACTAAACGCATGTGAATGCTGTCAATTTCATTTCAATGAAAATTGATCTCTTTTAGTTTGCTAGATTCAAGCTTCCAGCAATTATTTGTGAACCTCAAGGTTTTGATTGCTTGTTCGGTAATGAATGCTTGACAATGGAGATAAGCGATTATCCAAAATTGCTGCAAACGTAGAAAGCAATTTTCTTTTTGTTTTGATATAAAAATTTATGCTTCTTCTCACTGAAATTTTTAACATGAATGTCCAATAAAATTTAGTGCCACTATTTCATGACGGATTTTCATATCGCTTGTAGAAATTTTTGTAATTTTTGATAAGTAGCACTTGCATATGCTTGCTCTGATAGTCTCACTGCTCCAACTACGCCACAGTTGTCGATAGATAGAATTTAATAACAAAAACGAATCCTCCCGACAAATATTTGCTCAGCCGATGATTTTGCAAGAGAACGCTACATTAAAAGTTTTGCCATTATTCTTTGTTCATCTAAGCACTAGGCTGGTATCATGTATTTGAAGAAAAAAGCGCATAATGTGCTATCTTCCTCTGTAATTATTTTTCAAAGAAAGATCGGTTGGCACTCATTTCTTGGAAGCGTTTACAACAACTCATCCGTTAGAAATGGTTGTGCTACATTCTGCATTGCAGACAAACCTAATAAGGATTCAGCACATGCTAACGGAAATTGCCAGCCCACCATTGCATAACTGCGGTCGATTCCATTCATAGGCGTGATGGAGACCTATCAACTCAATCCAACGCCCTTAATGGATCCACTCGTTGCTTATTTATAATTAACAAACCCTTCTCTATCGAATTTTTTAAATCACTGTAAAGACTTAGTCCAACGAAACGTTAAAGCTGTTTGCAGATCCCCAAGAAGCAAGAACGCAAGAAAACGAGACAAGGTAGGAGCTCCATTATTGCCTCTCAGATAGAATGTCTCAGAGTCTATGGGTATGAACATATAAAGTTTTAGGAGCTTCATAATGCTCGAACTATATGAACGACGCTGTAAAACCATGAATAATGCTTCTTTACTGAGAAATTAGTTTTTACGACGTGTAACTTAGTGAATCTGATGGATTTGGCCAACTAAAAAATTCTACTGTTCCCTTCGAAAAAATTTTTGATCCATTACAACAAATAAACTGGAAAGTTCTTGGGTTTGCTGGGTCACCTAGCGCACCATTTCTCCTCTTGTACTATGCCAACAGCCAAAACTTCTTTTCCAGATCGCAAAATGACAGCACGGTTGGATGCAAGCCATTGTGCGGCTAAGTATGCACATGCATTACTTCATACGAACATGCATATATATATATATATATATATATATATATATATATATATATATATATATACATATATATATATATATATACATATTTCATGTAAAGTAACAGCGATGGGATTCCATCCCGGAGTATGAAACTTTTTAGCTCACTAAAGGCGAAGGCTGTATGAATATAAGAGAGAAGATTGCATCAGTTCCTCTCTTAAAAAAGGAAAGTGTATTTAATGGGTAACTGAATTTACGAATTTGTAGAAAGGGGCATTTCCGAAGAGCGAACCGTATTTCAGTGCTTTGACCACATTGTTACGTCATCTCTAGTAGATGCTTACGTGATATCACATCCTCCTTTTTCTATTCATTTCTATTCACTCCACTTCCTACTCCTTTCTATTCACTATTCATTTATCCATCTACCCCTACATCGGTAGCGAGTTTTCTACAGCGTAGGTTGTGTCCCTTATAGGCATACAGTCGAATAGTGTAACGCTGTCTCAATGGAATGCGCAATTTTTTCGCAACGTGTAGTATTGAATTGGATGCTTCTTGCACCACAGTTTTGCTTGAGGTGCTAGAGGGAGAGATGCAAAAAAATATTCGATGATTGAACGTTGGTAGAATAATGCCATAAGAAAAGTGCTAAGATGGAAAAGCGCTTCACTTACGGCATGGCAATTCGGCGCGCCGCCTATGGAAACAATTTATCCCGTAGGTGAGATCGGCATGGCCGGCTAATCGTTTCCGCTCTCCCACCAGTTTAAGTTCAGGATTTGACATCAGCAGTCGAGCACTTAGTTCAAATCATTATGAATCATCAGTATATACTACCTCCCCCCCCATGGCTATTAGAAATATTTTTACATCATACCCCAATGACGGAACAAGGATAGTTCTTTGACAGTGTTGCATGCAGAAAATACTTTCAGATGAAGATCCTAAGAAAGAATGGTTTGAGCTCGCTTAGAGGTAAGGAAGAGGTGTATATAGCGCCAAACGAATCATAGACTCTCATGTTTCAAATTTTGAGTATCTTGAAGAAAACTGAGAATGTATCCGCCCCTTAATTAGCCGAAAACTGCGGCGTCTGGAGAATTTACGGCAGGCAAATTGAGATGTTCAAGTTCTAGAAGGATGAGCGGAGAAGGGAAGAAAGAAGTGGTCAACGGTTTAAGTTGGTCCAATTTTTTGGTAACAGTAACTAAAATGAAAAACATATTCTCTCATAACTTTTTCAGACTCCTTCAACGCGACAAAACGAACCGTACCTCATCAAGTGCCGACAAACTGCCCCTATATCGTATCTATCGCGCTCATGCATATGCACCTAGTGGAACTTAAAATTTTGCATGCGCATATATCCTTTCGAACCTTTCCTTACCTGATCATTTTGTTTATTATCTTTACAACCTTCTATTCATTTTATTCAAAGACACATCTTTTCTTTATCAACATATACACTTTCAAAGATTCATCACACAATATTAGTGAAAAACACAATGACTGCATTCGAAGCAAATATCAAAGCATTTTCTCACTGTGCAGAAAAGATTTCTGTTCAGTGATCTCTCTTAGCTGTTATTCCCAACTTTTTACACTTTCCTATTCATTACACAATCATAAGGCCAACTTATTAATGTCGACAGCACATAAAATTTCACCACTGCTACATCTTGATGCACACGCAGTAAGTGCAAGGGATTGAGGCCAACAGAGAGAAAATGATAGAGAAATTGAATCCCACCCAAAAACAACTAGTCCAATGCATTCAAAACTTTTTAAAGCGCTGCCTATTTTAATTAGCTCCAAGGAATCTTACAAAAACAGTTTCAGAAATAAACACATAACAGAAATAACAGAAATAGATAAATTATCAATAAATAAGCCTGAAGAACAAAATGATGCCACTTTTGTGCGGATCCTCTACTAAGTGATCACTTTTATATTTTCAATCCAACCGGTATGAAATAGGGACCGAATTCTTGAAATTCTTAATTGTATGTAACTCCTCCAAAATTTGATGGATCAAGTTGAAAATTAAACAAGGCTCCTCTTATCGCGTAGGTTATTTAAACAAATTAAACAAGGCTCCTCCTTACCTGTTTATTTACCCATTTACCTAATTGCAATCGTGTAGGTTATTTGTCTATTTATTCACTCACTTATTTATTTCCTTATGCCAACCAAATGCTGCAATACTAACTTAAGCAATTGAGGATTTGAAATTAACGCAACGCAAATTTATAAGGAAAGATATGACAACTTCATAGGACGCGTTGCAAATGCGAATAAGAGGAATCATAAGACAAAATGAAAATCGTGATTGGTACCAGCATAGGATGAAAATTATAGAGCGCGTTATCTGACTTCTAAATACAAGACGTTTGAGGCAACTGACCTTAAATTAAAGTGAGACACGACCTTCAACAACTGGTTCTATGCGAAAAAGATTTTTGAGGAAAACATGAAGTCTTAAATGTGTATGAGGTAGGTCATAGGACATTTCCCGCAGGAAATCCTAAATTAAAGACATAGGAAGTCCTGACTTTCCGTTAACTTGAACTCTAGGGAATATGCATAAAACTGTAATTTTCTTAATGAAAAATTGAGTTTACTAGTGCGACCTCTCTAGGCCTTTCTCCACTCATTACAAAACTTGCGAAAAAATTACGTTAGGGCACTCATACATGTTTTCAAACCTAACATGTCCTGAGAACATTGCTGTTTTCCCAAACCGGACAGATGGTATATGACTCTTCCCTGAAGTATTGAAAAAACCACAACACCACCTCCATTAAGGCGAAGAAAGTCGTGCCTGCAGCGCTACGACCGCACTTCCAACCGGAAATAGCCCTACTAGTAATTTAACATAACCATCACTGGCATCATTTCAAGGAGAATTTGGTATTCTCGTACATACTTCCATTTTTATTCAATCAGTCAACTGTAAATGATCAAGATGTGAACAATTCAATACAGCACAATCCGATGCGGTTGTCTCTTAGATATTCTTTTCTAATTTCATCGAGAGACGAGCCATCGCTAGATAGGCGTCTTCATGAGATTCTAGCAGCTTAGATCATAAAAAGAAGAACAAAGACAAAAGGTGGAAAACACGGAGATGCAAATGGGAGATAAATATGCCTAGGCTGTCCCTAATTGTCGGTAATGCACTACGAGAGTCACAGTCCAGGCACTTATTGAGCCTCTTACAGGCCGTCTATATGTCAAGCTTATTGTTAGAAAGATTTACTAGTACGTAAATTGCAAGTGAAACAAGTCAATGGGTACATGACTCGTGACATCATTTTTTTCGTTATCAAAACCAAACATTAGCGATGTCGTTTGTCTTCGAACATTTTTCGCTACGCAAGTAGAAACCACGATTGGCGGCGTCATTGTCAAACGGTTTCTCCGCGAAGGCTAAATATTCCTACCTTCCTTTCCCTCTTAGCTCTTTGCTGGCTTACAATTATGAGGACTGCAGATTGGCTCTTGCAACGACAAGAAACGAGGCCTCAACATCTAACAGCTACCCGACATCCCTATGTACTAGCTACCTTTAGACGATGCGCCAAGATTTCGTTTCATACGTGTACGCTACCAGTTATTATCAAAAAATACTCCCAAAAGGTTGACTGCAGGGCTCATCATACAAGGATTACTCATCAACAAGAGGAATCAATCATGCATGACTGAAACTTTTGTTTCGCAATTAGCATAGAAGTTCTCAAGTGTGTCTTTCGCAATGAGGACATCAAAATATTTTTTTGTTCACCGCGTGGAATCGCCTCAGTTAAGACCAACGCAAGTAAATTATTTTGTGATAGTGCTGAAAAGCTATAAAAAGTATGTGACATAAAACAGTGATGGCTCTTACCTTCAGACATGCTGATCGCTTTATCTGGATCGCATACCCTAACGCTTTGACGCAACAGTGGATCGTCGATACCACAGTGAACCGTATCAGAAACCAGTGGATATGCACAAGGCGTTATCGACGACAGCCGTTCACCGCTATAAATTACAGCAAACCTCATTTGCATTTTACATCCTTTCATCTGCATGATGTTTTTGATGAAACAGGATTTATCGGTTGCCTCTTGAAAGCTTAG
The DNA here is from genome assembly GCA_037389465.1 of Baylisascaris procyonis. Taxonomy (NCBI): domain Eukaryota; kingdom Metazoa; phylum Nematoda; class Chromadorea; order Rhabditida; family Ascarididae; genus Baylisascaris; species Baylisascaris procyonis. Next base: position 470,889 of record JAZARR010000164.1, read on the forward strand.
CAATGAGGGCAATCGACCAGATATACAATAGTGTTTCAGGCAAAGTTAAACAATTAAGCAAATCACAAACGACAGTAAACTTCTTTCTTTCGGGAAGGGTTAAAAGCATGCGTGTGGTGCCTCAGATCGATGAACAAAATAAATGATATGTATGAAAAGCAAGCGTCTGCGCCAAAGGTCCTGAATCGTACCAGCCATACCTTTTGCAGATCTCTCTCACGTAGAATTATTACCGCTTTAGTTTTTGCTTGAGTGAAGCTATCTTCTCTTTGAAAAAGACAAAAAATTGCCTTCTAACAGATAGACACAAATTACGCAGTTTTTGCAAAACGATGCGATCAGCAAAAAATATTCACTTACTGTGGTAGATCAGATCGCAAATAGTCCCAAAATCAAAGGCATGTGACTGATGAATGAATATAGAGAAGTTCCTCATCAGGACAATTGAACTCGATTGAGTGTTTCACACCTTATAGGAATGAAAGGAGTTTGCAAGAATGTTTCGCTAGCAATGTTTACCGCTCTAATAAGTGACCGCCGACCTCCACCAATTGAACATTATGGAACAGTCGACTTTAAACTTTTGCACCTGAGTTAGAGAATTCGACTTTCTTCGATCTCTATCTATTAACTTCCGCTCAAATATGATCGCCGGAAGATGGATCCTGTACCGGACGCTAGCAAATGCTAGGAAGGTGGTATAAAAAGATGTCGGAGCTTTCAATGAAAACTGCAAAAATCCCTAATTCACGCCATAGTGATTCTGCGTTGCGTGACTTTGTTAAGGAACTAGTTGGTCTCCCGCAGATTGTACTTATTCTCTAACTGAGGCTGAAAATTCTGGAAAGTTTGACCATTGAATGCCAGTAGACAATTGGTCCAACAACGAAAGTTGCGCCCATTTTGCTTAGCCCAAATGTCCCTGAAACTGCAAGGAATGCTGTTATAGGCAATCTGAAAGATATGTGAAATTCGAATCTTTCGTTTAAGCCGGAGGCTTGAGTAATTCGAGCATATTCGTCGTAATTAAATTCTCCATTCAGTTTTGTTATTGAACCAATGTATACGATAGATGTTTATTGCAAACATATTTACACATTATTTATTATCAGATCGCTCACTTCTTTGAAATGAGCTTCATTAGATGAATTCAAAGAAGCGTTCCTAAATATGCTATGTAATGATGTATTTAGGAATGCATCATTTGTCACAGTGGCCCTAAGGGAAATTGGAACGTCGAAATTCTATGAAACAAGCTAAGTTTCTCGGCGACCATCAAAGCAGCTCATATAAGGAAAAACATCGGACGACAAACGCTCAAAACTCATTAGGACAGACCAGGAATATTTATGTCTAACTCACTCATTCTCGCTCTTCTCCTTCCCCTTCCCCCCTCCCTTAACTCTCCCCCCCCCCCGAAATGAGAAAAAATCGCATTTACGAATTATCAAACGAGCGGTGGTGGTATACCAAATGCTTATTTGAGGATACAGATTTCTGCAAGAAAAAAATTTAATCTTTTCTTTCTCAGCTCAAAATTCATTAGACATTCATCGCAACATTCTCATTTACCCATTTTATTCCCTCATCACATATACTCATTTTATGCACGCTTGCTATTCATTGATTTCATGTCGTGTTATTTGCACAATTATGCATGCAATGGTTAGGGATTTGCCTTAATTTATCTTCATTACAACACGACGCCAAAACGAATTGCCTCACAAATTGCCGTTTTTCAACCAACGTCACTTCCATTCGAATGACTTTAATCACGCAAACGTTTACATAGTGTAGTGGAAAGGATGACAATAAAGGAGTGCCGAACGTTATATACGCAACGACGACAATGTGTGCGTGAATGTATACATTTGTTGCTTACTGCTTCACAAGGGTAAACATCCCATGCGGTAGCATTGCTGTCAGGACAAATTATAAGCACAGCTGACAGCAGTATTCCGTCGCAAAATCAAATTCCTTACGACTCCTGGGCATTAGCACTTGGCTCGAATGCAGTCTCAGCAGCTAATTAAGGGTCTCCCAACATATGTTAGAATAATTATGGACAATATGTCCCATATGTTAGAATACAACCACCCATTTAAAAGCTATTATTGGGAAAACTTGGCTCCATCTATAACTATTTCCAAGTGCATTACTAAGTATCACACGGAGTAAATGTGAGATGGAACCATAGGCACGCTTGAATCAAACACGTGCTTTTCAGGACTACCTCACTAATTGTGAGAAAAACTTTAAAGCATCACAAATCCGTGCATTCATTTCCCGGTACTTTTTGCATTATTGCAGACTACCAAAACAAAATTTTTCACTGATGCCGTTCGAGATTTCATTCTATCAATTGCAAAGCACCAATTCTCATTGCGCAAATTTCGATACATTTCCGATATTTTTGTTGCAAAGCAACAATATTTATGGTTCCTCAACAATCGATATATAATAACTGCGTTCTATGATTGCATATTCTCCTCTCCATAAAGCGTTTATGCAATTATGTTGGATAGCGGTTATTTTTCTCATGCAAAAGACGTCAAGACGAATGCAGATAACGTTTGTGACCGGAAAATATTCATCGAAATAAATATATTTTAATGAAATTATTTTAAAATGCATATTGAATTGCATGCATTCCACTTAGAAACACCCATTTCGAAATAGTCAACGTGAAAGGCCGGAATTAAAATGAATTATGAACGAGTGTTGTGCGCCCTCGAAGCACTCTCATCACTGAATCAAGTGATATCGTCATTGGGTCGAGACCAATCAAAAATTTCTCCAAAAAAAAAGCTTCTTTAAAACAAAAAAATGCATATTTGAATGCGACCTTCAGGGCCCGTACGATACTGCAAGAGAAGGTAATGCAGGTATCAGAAATGAACATAGAAGGAAGTTTGGAAGGAGTCTATAAGACCAAAGAGGTGGAAGTGCAACAACGAATTGGAAAGCAAGAAAACGACCTGCGAACACCGTTGCTTATAAAAATATTTGATTCAGCTTCTCTAGATCAGATTGTATTGTACAGATCCCATTCTTTAGGACACTCTCATACTCTCCCGACAGATTGAGCAAATTTTGCCGATATAGTTAGCAAACGTTCGCAATTTAGTAAGTAAACTTCTGCAATTAGTAAATAAACTATCGCGATATAGCCAGCATGCGTTCTTCTCCACAGATAGCATGGGAGAAATGCTTTCCACTTCATTTTTATTTAAAGCTTCGATAAATGCCACCCAGTGATTGCGCTCACGTGAGAAAATCCCCAAGGCTTCATGAATAGTTTATTATTGACTATAGGAGCATCACTGAATTACGTATTGCTGCAGCACCATGAAAACAGAAACCTCTCTTGAAAAAAAGCATCACTGAGCAGGACAACTAATGGTTGTTTGACAGCACATTTGAAAATTTTATTCCGCTCATGAATGCAGTAAGTGCGACATAACAACTTTATTACTTGATTAATTTTATTTTTATTACAATTGTAAGTAAGCGTCGAACTTAATAAGCTTAATTCATGCTCTCCAGTTGAGAAACATGCTTTGGTTCAGTGGGATGAAAGCAAAAACAGTTTTCTTTCAACCATTTCATTATAACTGAAGAGAGAAGAGGGCTTGCACAACCTATGCCTTGTCGCCCTCTTCAATTAGAGCGTTTTTCAATGAGGTATAAACAATTTCGAGACGTATGGAAAAACATACTGCTAGTGATCCTTTATCTAAATGGCAATTCATCCATCTACAGGACAACTTCATCCCCACTAGCTTCCGATCGTTCTATCGCTGTGCTTTCGAAAATTTGCCATTGCAAAGCACATTTTGTCGATCTATGTGCATGCACGTGTCTTTCTGCCGGCGCAGTAATTCCAACTCATAGTCACCGAAGCTAAAGCTATGAAATTTGATAGGTATAACATACCGACTCCTTGTACAAACTTACATGCTCACCTATTAGCCTGAAGTGACCATTAAACAACTAAAAGTGCAAAAAGCTATGTATCCGACACCGATCGGGTCATAAAAAAGACCAGTCCTTTGCAGAAGATTTTTATGAGCGGTCGAATGAATAAAAATATGATAGAATGATTGTGTACGTTTCATTATTTGCAGGCAACTTGCGGAAATAGTTGTCCGGCTCCTCTCCACATCCTCCTTTTAGATTAAAATAAATAGCTGAAGATTTGGTTAACGAGAGGCACTTTCGGTCTTCTTAGATGTCATTACAGACAGATAAATCTTCCATGGTATTAAAAAGAGATCGCCGGAAGCGGTAGAGAGAGAAAATAGAAAAGCAAGAAGAGGAAGTTCTCCATAACTATGAAACGGAAACGTTTGTTTAACATCGACAGAGGGAAAGGCTTGCTTCGTTGACGAATCCGAGGGGTTCAGCGTCAACTGAACAGGTGGGATGCTTGCCAGAAAGGGTGGCACGATACGTGCTTTTGCAATTTCCTGATCGGTCAGGTTATACAGGCAGTCGATAAATTCGAGAACGTGCGCAATATTGGACTCACATCTAAATTATCCGATCGCGCATAAATATCTCCCACATAAGAGTCGTTTTTTTTACGATTCAGTCGGTTCTCAGTATAAGATGAAAACCAACCGGTAAGGGAATGTAAGGGAATTTTTAGCCACCTTTAAGGATTATAACTCTTTTCAGTATAAACATCAGCACGGGAAGTTGCTATCTACATCTTGCAATATTGCTATCTACATCTTATACCCAACAAATTTCGCAAAACTAGTTACAGCTATTCGCTAAATGAAAGCACCGATAAAACAGATATGCATTCCCTCTGCAAGCCATTAATACGCTTTGCAGATACAACATTACAAAAACGTCTCTCAAAGAATATTTCTTTGTTATTTTCTCATTACTCCTCAATACTGAACAATGGAGCTCAACCTATCCCTCTGTAAAATTAATATCGCTGGAGAATTTTGCTCTCTTTGCAAATGTAACAATTTTTGCATTGAATTAAAAAATTCAAATGACGAATGAACGAAGCGATATAATTAATATTTAAGAGAGAAGCGAAAATTCATTAGACACGCAATGAAGGGAGGAAAATTAACTGAAAAATGACATCTAACAGAGTCGAGAAAATGACCGATAGACCGTTGATATTATGCTGAATCGCTAGAAAAAAAAAACATGTGTGAGAAGATATTTACGTCATCATCGTTTCTGCCCCTCCCAATTACTGTTTGGGACGTGCAAGGGTTTTCAGTGCTTACGATATGTAACATCTCACGATTGAATAGATAGAATCAGCGCACGCGATTAAAGGTGCCCATGGGTGAAAGATGGATTTGGATTTAGCTGGGTTAGGGCCACCATCGAGAATGGGACTGGGCTTCACCAATGATTATATAGATATTGGCTAATTTCTCCCTGCTCAAGCGGACAGATTCAAAGGAACAAAGACAAGTAGCAGTAATGGCACTGGGCTTCACTCATTGCCGTTTGACTGTGAGTTAAACCTCACTAGGTTCGAGCCGAAGCACTTAATCCAGACTCTTACTGAACGATCAAAATTGGCACCCATAAGTGAAGTTCGAGGGAGAGGGTGGTAGATGGCCTGCCTACAAGTATATGACAGAGAAGAAGAACGTTACCATAGTCAAACTCGAAAGGATCACGGATTGTGCTGAGTGCCAGGATATTGGCATTCGTAATTACAGTCAACGACTAATCACAATACCTTATAGCGATGAATAAGAGGATGAGGCAGCATGACTAGATGATAGAGGAAATGAAGTAGTTTTGTATGTCTGTTTACGATCCTAAAAAAATCAACGGCCTATGTCTTAACTTTGGTTGGGATTGTGAATGCAAGCCATATATATGAAATAACTAAATCAAAACAACTCTCGGTAAGGAAACGCTAAACTGCGATGATATGCGTATCTGCTCATCACAAACAAATGAAAAGTGTTCTTTGAAATCCTCTTTGAAAAATATAACAGATTTACTGGAACGCAATTTTAAGCACTTTGCAACAGAATGCCGTTAAGAAACAATCTATGGTATATAATAATCGCAAAAGTGCTCCTCGAGCGGATAGTTCCTTCTGCTATTCTCTTCTTTTCTCCACCTATAACCTTGATAGAACCGCAAGGATAGGGGAAAAGCAAAAGAAATGAGGAGGAATAAGCGATGGAAATCTTCAGCCCCTCTAGTCGATCACTAGAAAATATTTTTTAGCGCATTTTTTACGGTCACCCCATTAGCAGACGATTCAGAAGCTGTTCCTATTCGATGCAATGTTACTTGCTTTTGTAAACAAGCAATCATTGTTGATTTCGAGACCTCTATTGAATGTTACTTCTGCAAAAAAAAATGAGGTTATCGCTGCAGTGCAACAATTGAGTGGCGTGCAACATACATCAGCATCTGCTAGCGTGCGAATTCAGAAGTCACCTCTGATCGTCCATTTCCGATTTACAAATGTGCCTTTTACGACGGGTATCCTTCTTAAAAACCACGTCAATGGCCACTAAAAGCAAACTCACAACCAATGAATGCATTACTAACTACTGAAGGTTATCTTTAATATAACTTACAGTTACAATAAAATATTATGGCACAATTGTAATAGGCATAACACACAATTATGAAAGGGAATTGTTTTACGCATAACATTCCGAGGAAATGCTAACCGAGCAAGAAATAGGTGTTGAAATGACGCAAATGTGCTGCGTAAAAATATTTACTTGTTTTACTAACATCTTTTTTTGAAACCAGAAGGATAAGTTCGTCGTTTCGAGAATTGCTAAGCCCTTGGTGATACGCCAAGAAATGATAGATTTAAAAGAAAAATTATTAGCGTTACGGAATTTCTGTAATCGAAGGAGCGATGAATTTCCATTGTGCTTGTTCCATAAACTTTTATAGAGTCAATGAATTTTTAATCATGAAAAAAACTTGCATTTGTTCGGCTGTTTCTTTGCCTTATATTTCAGACCAGCATACCCGCAGCTATTGTATTCAAATGATCACTCTCTAAATGTTATACAATATTTCACCAATCCGATTCTGAATTTTTTCAAAAACATTTCGAAGTTGTTGAAATCCATAGACAATCTATGAAGTTAAAAAGTCCGATTTTTCTCCATAAAAAGTTTTGGACCTCTTTCAGAGGTCCGTTTTTTTCAGTCAGATTTTCTGAACGGAAAAAAAATGTTAGCCAAATTTTTCAATCTCTTTTTCAATGCTTGATATTTTTCCTGGAAAACGAGATGCGGTACGTATAAATCCAAAACGTCATACCGTATGGTTGCCCAGGTAAATAAATATAACGTATATTACTACTGGCCGGTCTGCAATCATAAGCTGGCAGTTTATAGTAAAATATTTTGTTTCCATTTTCCCGTTTCTTCAAAAGAATGTCCGAGGGTTCAGACTCGACAAAAGAGCACAATAAACATCAATAACGTCTTAGAAAACAGTATTCCTGAGGTATATTTTCTAAGAAAAAAGTGCATTTTATAATTGAATTTCGAATGCGAAACAAAATAACTTGGATATCTCAAAATTGCACATTACATTTCATGAAAGTCGGTGGCCATACTTGTAACTTTGAAAATTTTGATCGAATGAGTCGAGAATTTAGCTTGTAACTTTAAAAAAAAAGTGGTCGTGTAAACTCTACGGATCAAATGTATTTAATCGATTCAATGATTAAGTTTGCCACCGAAATGAGTGAGGTGTTTAAGAATTATAGAGCTACCTCCTTCTCTTCCTTGTATAATTGATTCATTGCGGCACTCGCAAAAGAATCGCTATCAAAAATTCATTTAGGTGTCGGTAAAAGGAGTAATTTGAAAATCCAAAAAGTTTAGTTCAAATAATTCATCTAACGCTATTTTTCTTCTGGAAAAGTAAATCGAAATACTGCTGCATAAAGGAATTAAAGTTTTGTTTAAAAATTCACAGCTCTTTGCATAAATGCCGAAGAAAATTATTTATTGGGTGTTATATGTCATATGAGAGATTCGGAAAGAATTCCTGAGCATTTAGAATTGAAGAGGGAATCGATATAAAAGCGCCAAATAAACTAAACAATTCATCGACGAAAACGTTTAAATGACAGCCGCATTCACAAAAAACAACGATAACACGCAGCTCAAATAGCGTGAAAAGATTGCAATTCATCGTGTGAAAATGAAACAACACTTTCCTGCTCTATGAGCATCACACTAAATGAAAATTCTCGAAATTGAAAACTTCGAAAAAATACTCGAGAATCCTGTGTGGAACTGAAATCCCGGTGCATATCTAATTCCCATTGATGAGGATTTAATAGCAGACATACTATAAAGAAATTAAAAACTCATATAGCTGAACAGCTGCAATTTTAGCACGTGAATCAAACTAAGTCACCTTGATTGTTCGGCCGGTTAAGATATGCAATCTTTGCATATAACTATGGTGATGTGAAAAAAATGAACACTGAATTCCTCAACTTTCCATTCCCATTTTATAGAACTTGAAAGCATTTCTGAAATTTACACAATACGGTGGGAGAAACCGAGGATTCAAATCGTTCAATCGAGAGTACAAACAAAAGCCTAAAGAGTGACGAGTTGCTTAACAATGAAAAATGTTGCGCGCTCCATACATTCACTTTTAAATCTTCCATGTGCGAAAACAACCGCTCTTGTTCCTTACTGTTCTGCAATAGCTATTAATCAGCAAGAACCATGCTGCAAAAGTAGATTGTAGCCATTTCCACTACAAGTTTACTGATATTCTTGAAATACTTGATTCAAAAGCCGCTTCCTCATCCACTCCTTTCTCCCCTCGTCACTCTAAACTATTTTAAAACTGTCGGAGAAGAATGACTCCTTCCTTCATTCCTTATGAGACAAGAAAAGCAATAATGTGCTTCCGTGCATCGAAAACCTTATATGCGCTAGTTCGTTACGCGAAAATTTCGGAAACAGAAACATCTCCAACTTCCCTCTCCCCCTGCACCCTGCCCCCGTAAGCCCTCCTCATGCCTCGCCTTTCCTCAGTAATACTCTAGATTAAATGAGAACCCACCTATCAGAAATACATTCAATTTTGAGATCGGTCAATTCATTTTATTTCGCTACCCGTGAAAGCTGCACACTTGAGTAATTTACGAATGCATAAGATCTAATGATAGTACAGCTTTGGAATAAGCTTGGAATAAGTGCAGATGCAGTGCATTCAATTAAGTGCAATCGACGAGTGAAGCGAGCGTATTTCCACATGGAATTTCTAATGTCATCACATTCATCGATGGTTTGAGTATCAAAAAAAGAATGATGCAAAAGAAATAGTAGAGATCGAATAAGATGAGTGAGCTGATATAAAGATAGAAATATCAAGTGTGATGTTAATGAAGATAAAGAAGATTTTAAATGCATTTTCTAAAAATGTTCTCATATACTTAGAGATATTCATGAAAATAAATAATTTATTGCTATTTGAAAATTATAGCATAAATCCTAATATATAATATTTAATCAACAAAAAAACAAATCATATGAAAGCAAATCAAACAATTGCACAAATATATTATTTCTTTGAATAAAAGATGCCCGAAAAAAATCTTTTCTGAAGTTTGAGTATAAAAGAAAATCACAAAATTCCCTCCTAAGCGGAAGATCCCATGAAAAAATTAGTGGATATAATTCTTTCTCCATGAAACCTGTGAAAATATAGACGATCTTTTTTTCTTTCAAATTGAGCTCTCTTGAATAGATGCCTATTCACACATTCCTACTCCTCTTTGAAGTTCATTGAGAATTGAGGAGTCGGATAATCTGTTGAATAAAGCAGACTAAGTGAAATACGATTAAGCGTTGCAACGCTATACGAACGAACGCTAAGATATCTTTTTTCGCCCAACTATATGAGTACTATACAAGCAACAATATAAAGATAAACAGTGCAGTGATTTTTTTTTAAGTTCACGCAACAAGACCTAAGCATGATCTTCCCTTAATAGATAATGGACTGGGGGGGAGGGGATATTTCATAAACTGAAAGCGGAAGTACATGAAAGCGATTTTATAATAACAAGATGTTCGCTTTTCAAAAAACGTTAAATACGAAATATGCTGCAATGTTTCTACATTTCTACCATAATTTTACTCAATATATCCGTCACAGCAATCAGTATCATCTGTTCGTTAAGCTCATCACTAGATGAATGTATCCGTTGAGAAATTCCTGAACCAAAATGAAATAATTCCAAAGCAATGGTAGCTCACATCTATCATAAACCTATGACGCTTAATTGTAGCTTAATTAAAAAGGCTTTGAAGACAAACACGATTTTCGATTTTATTTCCGCTTTGTCAAATACGACCTTCTAAGAGTTGAAGGAAGTATAGATTGCATGTCCTGTTAAAAAAAACCTCTGTTATAAAAAGTGGCAGCATTCATAAAGTGTCACAATATATGACTGATAGATCATATTACTAAGGCAATGGCAATGTCATTTCATAGCATATTGAAGTTGAATTGAAAACGTCATTAAGTGGTAATGCTCAAAGGAAAATTCATAGAAAAATAAAATAAAATGCAAATTTCCATGCTGCAATAAATTTAGGATTAAGCAGTATTGGCATTGCATTTTTTAAATCTTACAAATCCTTAGAATTTAATTCGCATTGGCATTGTGCAAATTTCTATGAAATGTGCATACTCTGTTGATTTATTTATGTTCTTACCCTTTCCTTTAAACGCTATCAGCGACCGTTATTCACAGTTTTTTTTTTTCGAATCAATCATTGCATGAGTAAATTTGCTAAGATTCCCTGCGAATTTCGCTCAGCTAAGATAATGTGAGATGTCGAAGTTAGGCTACCATAATGAAAATTGGACAATCAAACCAAAAATGAGTCCAAATAACGAAAGCTATTCATGCGAAAATAGCATCTGAAGGCATAGAACCTAGTAAAGAAAAAGACGCCGATGTTGGAAAAAACTCGAACGTTGCTCAGCTCCGAACGTATGAGATAACGGTGGCTTCGATCGCAAAAGCGTGTCGCATATACACACAACAAAAAGGATTTGGCGCTTTTGGCCGAATTTTGAGCGAACAGTGTAAACACATAAGTGAGGATTCGGTAGCTTCATGCAAATCTTCCACCTCTAATACAGTCTATCAGGAGGTTCTTCATTCAAATTTTATTCACTAACGAAGAAAATTAATCACTCCACACAACGGTAGTTTGAGATGGCAGTTAATTGAAAATTGGTGACCTCCTCTCAGTTCAAGCAACGATGATGTGAAAGATATCCCGTTGTCTCCAGTAGCAAGTGCCAACCTTTGGAACAGACGAAGCGAATGAAATGAAGTTCCAGTGTACGGAGGATCACGTGCCACACAGAATACTGTGTACCGATCAAGAGGAAATTCTATCTGGGCACGAAGCTGACCTTTAAGAAATAACCATCTCTTGAAGGGGATGAGGAGGAGAAGAGAAAGGGAACATTCCTTCGCAAGGAGTAATGGCTTTATAGCAGAGAAATGAGAATGAGATGGCGGCAAGCTACTGTTACTTCCTTTTACTTTGTAGTTCTCAGAACTGGTCTGGACGAAGTGCCCAATAAAGGTCATAAGGGGAGAAACGATGGGAATCTAGAAATGGTGTGCTACCTTGCGGAGTTGCCATCATCATAGGCGAGATGCTTTCACAGATGGTATCCTTTCTCATATGGATCCTTCCAAAAATGCTGTCAAGGTGTTTTGTTATCGTAACTTCACAGAATCCATCAAATTCATGCCAGACACCCACAAAGATTTATATGACGATTACATTATAAATTTTTTACTTGAGCAATGAGATGCTTTCACAATTTTGTAGAATCACTTCAACGATGATAGAAGAATAACGAAGAAAATGCCACAACGAAAACTATCCGCTTATAAAATGAAACTGTTTTGATGTGACTGAGATATCGGTTTGTTTCTTTAAAATATTATTGCTCTCACAGTCACTGAAGCGAATTCTATCAGACGATTAAATGAGCCTAAGACTATGATACCAATTTAAATGGGAGAAAAAAACTGAATGGTGATGAGGATTTCAATCAAATCATGAAAAAATTCTTTCCATCCATTCTCATTTCATCACTCTTAAGGAAATCAATCACAAAATTGATTCTTCTCATTCCGAATTGCAATGAAGTTTTCCAATTCTTATTTTTCAAAATTTCTTTTTCAAGTCATTGATAGCTTTGACTTGATTACATCGCTTTTATGATCTCATAGAGCTGAATTCGAATTTATTGGTAATCGAATTGAAATTGATGGTAAGATTTGAATTTATTGCATTGCAATATAGACTTTAACGGTAATGTCATATAAAATTACACTCCAATTTGAGCACTTGTGCAATGAAGTGAAAATTTAATTGAGAAAAGGAGGGCATTTCTATTGCATAACACTCATTGTTGCAATATAAACGCATACCGCAATGCTCATTATTTTGCAGTGCTCAATAAAGCGTCATATATCCTCGCTATCTATTCATCATTCTTCTATACTATTATCATATTAATCACAACGTCCATGAATCATTCCAACTTACTCGGAAAATGAATCGAGTTTAAATATATGAAAGAAAATAATGGAAATTGAGAATGATTTCAACAATAAAAATCTTCTCAATAATATAGTTAAAACCGGAAATCATTAAGTTTTTTGTGAAGAGGTTTGCCGATTTTAATATGTTCTCCATTATTGATCCAATATTTCAAAGTGTTAGGTAGCATTCGATCGCATCTAAATATTCCGAACATCCATATACTTAGTGCATACATTCGTGCACTTTTTAATACATTTGTGCACTTTACCTCTGGCACCTATTTTCACATATTTCTTTTTTAATTTTTCGAAACAAAAATAAATTTTTCCTCGTTAAAATAACAGCCAATGAACACATAGCAAATACCAGTCGTAAAGATAAATGCATCATTGCATTCTTCTTGACGATATGCCGAATATGCTAAACGTTGGCAGTAAGCGTTAAAAAGGTGCTTGAAAATCCGACGTAACCAAAAATGCTTCGAGGCGCATTTTTAGCATTTCACTATGGATAGTTCTTGGCATTTTTTTTATCAAGGAAAATTTTTGCTCCATCCTCCTACTGACTTGAACAAAGAAAAACTGATCAATCTGGGAGACAGGAAAGCTGACTTTCATTGGTTCTTATCAATGTGAAGAAAAGCTTGTGCAATCTCTCTCAAAAATTAGGACAGCTGCCAGCAAAACGCTATCATTGGATCGATGAGAATGTCCACTAAGCACCAGCGCTATCTAGCATTCTGACAGACTGCCATTCAAAACTTGAATGAAAAAGACGTGGATTTTTTCCACGATGTGACCAACACTTATAAGTAAGAAGATAGGGCCACCAAAATAGCGATTTTTTGCATCTCTTGAGATATTTTCTCGTCGTGGCTGATGGGAAAAAAAACTTATAAGCCTGAGCGTATCTTAAATGGCCATAACCGGCGAAAATTGGCTAAAAATTCTCCTTCTGAGTACCTCGAAGAGTTCCCGTTTCTGCTATCCTACACGTATTAATGAAATGGAAATGGATTAAGAAATTCTCTGATGTTATAAAAAACGAGTCTCGTAAATGCCTTTAAAGATCTTTCCAAGAGATATGCAGAAGTGGAAAATACGCTTTCCTAAATTAGTTCAAAAATCAAATAACTCTGCGATAATAATTTTTTTCGTCAATATACATAAGAGAAAACCTTTCCACATGATTTCATCGTTCAAATAAATCCATGCAGTTGCGAAAAATATAAGATCCAGCTTTCCAACGATTGCAAATTCAAGAAAATAATGGAGCATATTCCGCTACTTTTTAACGTTGATAAAATCTCTTTCTAATAAATTGCATTAGTTTACGGAGCTGAAGTATGCCAAGGTATGATTTTAAAAATTCTGTCATAGCCGCACAGTACCGATAACAGCTATGCTATAATAATATATCAGTTGTCGTACAATTCAGATCTATCAATTGCTCAACGTTTGCGTATGAAGCTTTTTTCTGGGGCAGCTAGAGTTGCATTTTTGCACCCATCAGCACATAAATTTTCAGTAACCTAAAATAAACTCCAATTCGCAGCACTTTCAAGCGATAAATCGCAACATGACGGTAACTTCAAACTGGAAAGGCATCAAAAATTTAGCTGTTTGCATATAACCACTAGAAATTAGACTTTTTTCAATTTTTTTGTGTCGCTGAAGTTCATCACTAATAATATTACCTCTGAAATTTGAAATATTCGGTATCAAGAACGGCCTGTGACAGCATTTCAGTCTCGGACTTCTAAATCCTCTTCATGAACCTTTCGCAAATATTAAAACACAAGATTAATATGTTCAAACTACTGCCTCATATGGTGATGAGCCAATTACTAATCGCCGAATTTGGGCCAAAAATAGTGGCTAGTTCAATCACCAGAAAATAGGAGGAATAAGAAAAACCATATTTGAGCACAAACAAAATTCTCTGTACAAAGCAACTGCTCGAAAGATTGGGTAATTTATTTCGGCCAATCTAAAATTTCAGTAATAGTGTGAATTTGTGAAATGTTGCCTCCTCTGTATGTTAGATGATGAATTTGGAAACCGTTAAAAAGAGAATACTTCAAGTACTTTATTCTAACAGCATCTAGGTAATTTTTAAATAAATTTGTGATTTCTCTTTCCCTCATCCTTCTCTTCATTCGCATACATCTGATGGCTAGAAATTGTCCCTCTCATAAAATATATGCCGATAAAATAGTGGTGACCTTTGCGATGATTTAGAATTCGGAACGAAAAAAATTGCGTGAATTGCCGGTGCTTGTCTGTCAACGTCTTTCCTTCCCCACTGAATAGCATTTATCTAGTGGAATTGTTCATAAGAACCTTGCCAAACGGATTTGCATATCTCTAAATAATACAGTTGCAAGTGACCTGACCATTCAACAAATTTAGAAATCTTGTAAGATGCTGAAAGAATAGTTGTTTTGTGATTTTTGACAGGTTCCCTTTAAGTTATAATAGAAGCGGAAATGAAGAGGAAACATTTCTCCAAGTGCACTATAGAAGGGAGTGTACTGAAGACAACCAAAGTGATAAAGCAACAGAGCCATGAAAAGGAGGAAAGCAACAAAACTCGTCTCAAAAGCACATCGAAACAATTTGATTACTTGTTTTACTCTTGCAAAAGTGCGCTTGTAACAAGTTGAGTGCAGTAAGATGAGTCTATCGATGAGACATTCACAACGCACTTCACCAATAGTCGTTCTTATTACAAATACCGAGATTATCTTGATTGTATCGATGGAAATCGAAGGGTGCGAGCTCTCTTCGTTGCGAATAAACTTTTCAGCATATTTAGTACCAGTTTCATTCGATGCAGTATAATTTAGATCACTCGCTATAGTAGGCCCTATCAAGTGAGGATCTAGATAAATTTGTTTCTTTTAGAATATAAGAGAGGTTTGGAAAGATGGAGGTGAAGCACTCGAACGCCAACGATGGCGATTTTAGAACTAATCTTTGCGTAAAATTTCAAACGAAATTTTAGTTGCCGCCCAACCATCTCCAAAGTGATGGCACTTTGTGGGACTGAGAATCGATGAAATAGATTTTGACTTAAGAATTGAATATTTTAGAATATAAAACAATATGAATATGAATGTTATCTATCATCAAAATCGAGATATCAAGGAAAATGAGCTGAAAAGCAGTGAAATAAAACTGAACTTCCCGAGGTGCGATAAAATAGTTGCTTCACACCATATGCAAATTAAGACATGAAATGAAATTTTTTGCCTGCTATATTCAACTTTCATTGTTCATAGTCAGCACTTAGTTTAAATTCTGACTGTGATATTCGGGCAATAGAACGCCGTGTGAGGAAACAGTTTAAAAACTTTTTTCACCTGTTCAGCTAAGCAGATCACTAGAGCTGGCTCATGGCTTCTTATATTGGGGTGTTCACCACCTCCTTCAAAACTTCCTCTAAAAATAAATAATTTCTTCATACCACATCATCGTTTCGACGGTGCTTTTGGTTAGGTTACTG
This sequence comes from Baylisascaris procyonis, assembly GCA_037389465.1. Taxonomy (NCBI): domain Eukaryota; kingdom Metazoa; phylum Nematoda; class Chromadorea; order Rhabditida; family Ascarididae; genus Baylisascaris; species Baylisascaris procyonis. The sequence continues at coordinate 486,989 of JAZARR010000164.1, forward strand.
AATCGACAAATGATTAATACGGGCCACAGGCGCCTTCTAAAGTTCAATCAATTAAACCAATTCCACTCCTCTGTTTTTGACCACCACCTTTTGGTCATCAATCCATGTAACCAGTCGTTTTTTTCTATTTCCACTTATATTTCGGTTCTCTGGATGCTAAATAAAGAATCGAAATATAAGTGAAAATAGAATGCATAACTAAGATATTGACTTGTTGATTTGATTCGTAAACAAAACGTCGCATACATTTAGAATGGAGATTGAAAACGATATTACGCGTGCCATAATTAGAAAACGTTTCTGTCGAAGTGATATTGGTTTACATAAGCGCAAACCATATAAGATGACTTAGTTCACGAGTACAAATATTTACATCAAACAACTTTGTTTTCCCTTCCCCCTAATGAATTAATAAGATTTCGATTGGTATTAATGAAACATCTAATAGTATTGCACTCAAAAAGTACAAAGGTGTTGTTGTAATAACAAAACGTATAAAACTGCATTGAGTTGGCGAAATAATAGAGCAATACTAAAAAATGACAAAAAAAAAATACCTGATTAGAACGGTCATCACTATTAAGACAATAAGCAGTTCTGAGCATTGTAGTATCGTTGAGTCGCTTTGCATCAGAAGTGGGCTTTTTTGGACACACTCATTGACATTTAGAGATAGTTGCGTTCACGGATCAGCTCTAGGATGGAGAGGGGGGGGGTGGGGGGAGGGAGGGGAAGATGAATCCAGTTATGAGACGAACGGGTTGATAGTCGAACAACGATTAGATAAGAGCTATTCAAAAACTTTTATGTTTCGTCCAGCAATTCTATCGTTTCAATATGAACAGCATAGCTTTGCGATGTTCAAAAGCGAAGCGTACTTCCAGAACGGCAACGAAGCGTGCCACTCGGCTCGATCAGCTAGCTTCAAGCAAACTAAAGTCGCCGTATGCATTCGCTTCGACGGCGCAATGCCACGCCTCCTCCTCACTCCAGAGTGATCGCTGCTGCTTGTGGATGCGCGAAAAACGCTATTGCGCGCACTCGCAAACCGCATAATCACAGCTAATTGGGATCTTAACGCAGCGTGTCGATGGTATAGTGAATGTACTATTTACCATTACTTCAAAGTATCCTAATTCGATTCCCCGCTTCAAATACTTATAAAACCATATGCACCACACCTGCAATCAGGGAAAATATCGATGCTTTCAAATAGCTTCAATGCAACGTGGATGGCAGCTAGAATAAACCTAAGAGCACAGCTCCTTTGCAAAACCCTCTGAATGTGCGTATGTAACATATGGTGTTTTAATAAGGTTGGTGATTTCGTAACAACACAACTACAGGAATGCAAGAAGAAAAACACTAAAGGTTACGAATATCAGCTGTTCGAAGCACAGCAATGATAACTGACAGGTGGAATACGTTTCTTGCGTTGCATACGGTAACCGCATACTGCTCAAGTTTCACGGAGCTGATCAAAGCCAAATGAACGGCGGCAAAGATATCACTACTGCGCTTTCTTTGAAAATCATCATAAAACAGTTGAGTGAAAATTTAGAGGAATACTCGAACATCACACTTCATGTACAGTCTTTCTTCCCTGAACTTTCGTAACGTTTTTTCATCTTTGAATCTTCATAGCCTCTAATAAATAGGCGGAAGGTGCAGCAGCAGGAAAGAGGACGGAGTAAAGGCTTGGGAGGGGTGCGCTGAAACACCCCGCCCACAAACCCGAACTGGCTCCTTCAAATGAAGGCTCTGAATTTTGACACCTCACAAGCAATCCTAAATAACGGTTGCAGGTAGTAGCGAAGCCGAAAAGGATCTGCCTGTAGCTAAAACACCTTGCTAATCTTGACGAAAAATCATCTTATTATAGCAGAATAATTTTCCGCTATCCCAATATGTCAAAGCGCGTCTCAAAGTTCCGTTCAAAACCATACAGATTTTATTACGAGATTATCTCAAGTGGCAAATATGAAATCGTAAACGCTGCCAAATTGGCCAAAATGACTATGTTATGATGACCAAATGAACAAATTCTAACAAATGTCAAACAAAGGTTGGCAAGTAGCAGTACGTACACAACATTTCATGCTTTCAGTTCATCCCACATGGGAGATGAAGAAATCTGAGAGGCACACATATGTACGTATAAAGGCAGACCGAACTCAGGGCACGGTTATAACACTTCGTATTCCTTGTTATAAACTATATTCCTCCGTTTAGAAGCCCTTTTCCAATATACGTCGATCTTGAAAAACCGTGGACGATGCAAGCTCGCTTCTTTATTTTTTAACAACGACAAATAGCAGGTGCGAACTACAGTTTGAAACACCTGTTCATAAATGCCTAAAAACTATTTCTGCCAAATGAAACCTCGACTCTTATCGAACCTAAAAAGAATAACAAATTTACTGCGGAAATTCGCACAATCGAAAAGCGAATATGGATCTCCAACATAACTGTCCATCGTACAAAACATTTATAATAGCTGATTTCAATGCGAACGTTGCATCATCCAAACTGCTTTGTTGCGCAATGAGTGCAATGATAATGTGAACAATGTGCAACAAGTGAATTAGAACTAAATGAAGTGTGCAGCCGGCTGTGCACATATATAAGCGTTCTACTTTAAAACTACCATGATTAAATTCTTTGGCAGCTCTGATTCTGCAGCTTTCATCAGCCCTCATGAAGGCAGCACACTCAGATCATCATTTACTTTCATTTAAACGGCGAGCATGTGGTGCTCCATTAAACGATCACCATACGTACCAAGCCACTGCTTCCAGAGCAGCACAGTTCTATTCTTCAAGCAGGGTCATCTGAGCACCAAGTTCAACGACGGCATACAGGTGACCAATATACAGTAAAGTTAGCATACTGCGAAGGAATGAAGGCGATGAGGAGACGAAGTCGGAGGAATTAAGAAACAAAAAGAGGCTCCCTACATCTCGTTGCCCCTTATTGGTAATAAAAGCGAGAGACTTCCTTTCCCTATATTTTCACACGGAAGGCGAAATAAACAAACGCAAAATTATGAAGAACTGAACTGTGAACAAACCGCTCGAAGCCTTTAGAACAATCAAAGGAGTGTTCGGTGAAATTAACATTGACAACTTTCTGTCATTTGCACATGGTCTCAGTCATGAGCGTTAAAGTAACAGAGGCGAGGGAAAGCGATAAGACATGCAGTGAGAGAAATTTTTTCAGAGAGTGGGGGGGGGGGGGGAGGGAGAGCGTACATGTTGGTAGCATGGAAATGAACCAAGCCTTGTCCGTTCTCCGGCCAAAATTCTGCGCTACGCAATTAAGCTTTGAGGAGTATTGAATATTACGTTTTCAATTTTGAAGCGTATGTGCAACCTCACATCAATATCATCTGCTGTATAATATCAAACCTTGTAGATAAATTCGACCAAAAACAGTTTCCGAGAACAGAATCACGAGGACGCATTGAGAATCGATCGGATATGAGAAACGGCTACAACCGATTTGATGAACTGAACCATTTGTTCGGAAGATAATTCTTGCCCATGTTAAAGGTTGATAAGACCTTTATCAACCATAACCATCTTAAAATTCAATCCATAAAAGCGCATTTGACATCTTTACGCATTATATCGGTCGCAAGCGTTCCTCATAGCTGAAAGTCGCAAAAAAGCGTTCATCTTTTGAATAACAGATAAGTAATGTGTCATAAAATTTTGCAAAAGGACTTTGCATTATGCTTGGAAAGACTCAAGTTACCATGACAACACACGGCATTAATTTAATTCCTTTCTCTTTAAAAACTAATCTTTGTAAACAAAACTGATTAGCAAATGAAATTAACTAAAGTTGGTGTTATGCTTTATCATGATAATCCCGTCATGCCCGATCGTATTTAATATTCTAAAAATCGAACGAATTCGACTCTTTTTTAAGTGAAATGTTTCATTGTTTATCACTTAAACTTGCCACGTATACCACTTATACATTATATACTGCATATCAAAATTCACTGTGAATCCAATAGGACTTTCACATTTTCTATTCAAGATTTTCTATCAATACAAAACAAACTGTTAAAAACATGGACGCAAATAAACGAAGAAAAACAATATAGAAGTTTCTTAAATAGATCGAAGAAATAAAAATCAGTGTGGTATCGGATAAATACTTTTCATCAAAGCATCCTATGACAAAATCAAACAAAATATTTCAACAGAATCGGCCTGCTCCACTCAAGTTTTATACAATCTAATAATAACATGTATTGCTCACAAGATTATTCACTCATCTATAATGAAGTTATCTATAATAATCGCGCCTCATGAAGTTCAGTAAATGCCATCAACGATGGGGTTTATTGATATGTTAACCCAATGCGGTGCACGCAAATATATTTTAGCAAACTTTCAGAGAAAATCAGACTGTCTGAGACAGGAAATGCATACATCACCTACTCGAAAGGAGAGCAAACTGTAAAGTACTAAATGGGAGATGCCAACGTCCCCTCGGATAATTTTCGGCGATTTCGCGAACTAATAGAACAACTGTCGCCCGAATCCTTAGTGTCAACAATAACTGAACAGTTTGTTCGATTCCGTTTTATTGCATATATATATTTTTATATACCTGATCTCGCATTTTAGACCTCTCGACTAAGCTAAAAAGTGCCAGCTCGAGTTCTTTTAAAATATAATTCCGCCACCATCACTGCCAAGAACTCATGATCTTTAGCAATGAAAAACGACAAACTTAGTGGAAAAAATGACATTCCGAAAGTGTTGTCGCCAATGCCTAGAATGCCGTTTTATTTCGCGATCAGAAAAGAAGAATATTTATAAAAAGACAAACGTTACGATTACATCTATCAATCAGACTCAAGTTTACCGATCACTTGACGTTATTAGCTTATGTAATCGAGTTCGGTACTCAGTAGCAAAACTGGTACCTATCGCAGTCGGGAACAGAGGTGGATTTCATCCAGACTCGTATTTCTCCATTCTAACTAGAACCCATTTCATACAACCAATTAATTGTCTAAGAAAAACTTTCACAACCGCCAGCTCAACCTTGCGCTTGAGATGAATTCGCTATTATTCGTGAATAATCCATAAAATATTTGCAAAATGCTGCTTCTGAAGAAAATGTGACAAAATCCGCCACTTCAGTCCTCTCGTGAGTGACCACAAATCAACATCAGTGCTCTAAGGAATTGGTATCGAAACAACTCGTTTAAAAAAGCTATACTACTTACCAACATCGATCGTTACCGAAATGCCCCAATTCGTAATGCGCTGATCAAATTATAGTTGTCAATGCTCGATACGATTCCCAAAATGTGCTAAATCGACTCATATGCTTTGATGAATCGTAGACAGAGTGACCCTCGCATAATCAAACTGAGTATTTCGGAATCTGAAGTAAAGTACGAAGGTAGGAAAAAGCTACATATGACGATTGCCGATGGAATCGTCGATTGAAAAGTAAAATAACGTGAAAATAAAAAATAAAACGATGCGTGAAATTCTCAACTAAGCGTATTGCGACCGAGTTGACCGGTGAAGCCGGTGACAACGGGAAGAAGAAACTCGTTTACTACGAGTAACAGTGTCACACTACGATAACTAGGGAAAACACAACACACTGGTTGGCAAGCAAGGCCGCAGCCTATTTATATCGTCGGCTACAACCCTGAAGACATGGGGAAGTCATAATCCACACGGGGAGATACCAATCAAGATGAAGCAAGTGTGAGCATACAACCTGTTAACACAAGTGAAGATCACCACGATTACTGCGATCACAAAACTCATTTGATCACAACAGATCACTATTTAACACATATGCTAAAGGCTGATGCGATAAGCGCTTGAACTCTTCTACTCAAACAATGACATCAAGCTAATTTATAACGCTATAAAGTTTCATTTCGTTTATTGAATTATCCCTTGCTATATACACTCTCCTACTGTTTATAACGTTTAGAGGATTTCATTATGCTATTTCACTTATATACAGCTTAGAAAAATATAGTGGGAGCTTCTGTCTGCAATTCCTTCAGCATACAGCAGTTTTTCTCTGAAATACTGTGTAAATCTATGAGATAAAAACCTAATCTATACGATATATTCCATAATATGCACAACATTGCGCCTTACAAGAATGACAAGGTGGTCAAATATGGCCAAAATTTAGACTGCCAATTACCGTATATCTCTCCATCGAACAGTATAGAACACATACGGGAAAACGAAGAAATTTAGAGAAGTAACAGGCGGGAAGAGTAGAAAATGTCCACGCGAACGCACAATATGATACGAGGAGACGCGTAGTGCAAATGAATTTAAGATTATCGTAATATATGTTTTCGAGCAGCAAATCATTGTTTACAAATTCACAAAAAAGTCGTTGATATTTATTTCACATGCTATTGGATAATCGAGAGAATTGCAAAGATCTTTCATCAAAATCTTGTTCTATCTTAACAATGTTCTTAAAGAATACTTATGTTTCGACATTGTAAGTTTCCCTCTTCCTCCTCCCCCCACACTCTTCTCCCATTCCATTCCATCCTCCTCGGCCCATTTGCTAACAGAAAACGTCACGGTTATAAGTGGTGTAACCACGTTCCCTATGCCTCTAGAAGCTCCATTTTCCACTGAGCTGCATTCTCCTTCTCGCCCAATGATAGCCAATTAGAAAGCCAAAAATCTAAGCTAACTGGTGGGAAAAACAAATCGATCATTATTTCAGAGAGAATAGTAAATTGCTCAACATATTGTCCGACTGATACGTTAATTTGATCGCTGTAGTTTTAAGGACGCTACAAGCCATGAAAGCCTATCAGAGGTAGATCAAGATGAAACCAAGTATTTACTCATTGATTGCACGACTACGATAGTAAAAGAGGCAGAAATCAAAAACGGTATCGCGTTGAAGACGCCCTCTATGCGTACCTACGTAATCTTGCAATGAAGCTGCCATGTGTTATCAGTATGGTATATGACGATTCATCATAATGTGGTGTAGGAACCTAATGATGCGCACAAACTCCGTTAGCTGGCAGAAGGTTTTTGCATTAAATGTCATCATCAGTCACCAACAACAAAAACAGTGGCAAAGAATAATCGGGTAATCGAAAAATGGCAGTGAAATAGATATACATATGCACAAACCTCTGAGATGGCCAACTTTGGGGTAAGAAAAATAACCGAGAAAATGTGCTTCATTTGAATGCATATATTCACACATATATTGATGCGTTTATAAATACGAATATAAACAATATAATATAAATATGAATGAATATAAATACAGTAAAAGTATAAATTTGAAATGAAACACAAATATAAATAAATATATAAATGAAACACAAATATATATATATATATATATATATATATATATATATATATATATATATATATATATATATATATATATATATATATATATATATATATATATATATATATATATATATACTATACTGTGGACCCATTGTGCCAAATATTTGAAAGAAAACATTAATTTCTTCACAACAAAACACCCCTTTCCGAACAAATCCTCTATTAAAACGACGAAAAAAACTTGCATGAATTGCTTGAAAGATTCCGCTTCGGATCTTAACTGCACAAACAATATTACAAAATATTAATAAGTTCAATAACATAAATTCAAGCATTCCGTGTGAGAAAACGCTTTCGGTACCATCCTGCTTCAGGTAACAAATTTCGCGTCTTCAAATATTCAAAATTACATCTGTGGCAAGCTGCAATTACGGCTGCATTAATTCATCCTCACCTACAATTAATTGTGTCCACGATGAAAGAACTGCTGCAAGGATTTCGCTCTTTGAACACATATGCCCGCTTCCCCGATATTTTTTGCTTCAAATTTTCGCGTAAGTTCCATCCGTTTGTATCACCATCTAGCAATAACGCTCACGAATGTTTTGTTTTGTGCATGCGTTTGTTCAGAAACATTCCTCATTACATCTCGGCGAAAACCCCTCACAATTTTCCGCCTGATTTCTCCTTTCGTGATCAAATCGGGCCTCGATGAGAACCTTAACCCTCCGCCAAAAATGGTTTCAATGTATCACCCGATTTGCAATTATGAGTCATTTGCTGGTTTATTTGGTAGCTTTTAATAAAATCGTCCTTGAGTGTTTCCTGCAAGAAGGCAATCGGAAAAGACGGAGGATTAAATGGCTAGACGAATAAGTCAATTTCTCATATATTTCCTCATATGGTGGAAACTTTTCTCAATATGGTTATACGATCATTCGAATACGAGTTTCTCGACGGTACGTCGCTCCGCTTCTAAAAGTTATCCATCTTATTATAATAAAAGGAAACTTGGCAATTATGCGCCTATCTCTCCATTAATTCCGACTCGCTATCGGTCCCGATCGTAACGGGCCTAATTTCGCCACTACGCAGACAACGGCTAAATTAGATCTAGGCTTCGATCGGACGACTGTCTTTGAGCTGTCCCGGACTTGGATCAATCTATCTTGATATGGCCACAGGTTAAATCCGACCCCACATCCGGTCGCGACAAGGCCTAGAACTGGATTTATTTCAAAACCCATGCGCTTTTCTTTTCTACAAAGTCGAATTTTCTAAATCTCCTATAGCGTAACCTTCATAGCATTTCTTTTTTCAGAAAAGATTTTCATTTTTCCGATCTTCAGAGCCAAGTTCGAAGTGGTTCTTAATTAAACGTATGCAACTAGATCCCATTCTTTTCAAAACTTTATTGCAGTCTACCACTGAGCTGTAATTCACTGGTAAATACGCGAATCAGTTTCAGAAAATACCAACCCTATTCTCTTCCATCTCCTCCATTCCCCACCCCCCCCCAACCATAGCATATGCTTCCCATGAGCAGTTTTATGGTGCTTGATATTTTCGTTGGCGATTAGCCTTCGTCTAATATAATCTCTGTGTTGCGAATACATGTTCTGAAGAGGATACACTCTCCTAGCTTTAATATCATAGCAACACCATGGAGATTGTCGACGACAACAAAATGGGCAAAGCAAACGAAAAACATAAGGAAAGTGAACAATTCAACGATGGAGGCAATTCTGATCATCTCTGTCTTGTGTTAGACAGCGGATGACAACCAAAATCCTTCAAGGAAACGATATCCTGGCCTCCAGACAGACATACCTTCAGGACGAATAACAATGATTTTTTGGAGTAATTTCAGAAAAAAAAAATATGGGTCTTTTTATATCTTCTGCCTTTTTTCTACTCTTTGTAGAAATCTGATTTAGGTTTTAATTTTATATCGTAACCTGTTTTTTGATGCCTTATGGCAATAAAAATAGATTGCGACGCAAAGTTGTGAGAACATCGAGGATTCACCTAATGATGAATTTGAAAGTAGGGAAAACGCTCGGAAAAAAAATGCAGAAAGAAGTATGAATTTTGTCGATTTTTTGAGTGCGAGATTTCTGTTCGCACTTATCTTATTTTGAATTTTCATCTAATTTCTTCATTTTTCACTTGCACCTTCCAGTTCATAGAAGACATATCTAACTAAATTTTAGGCTCTAATGAACAAAACGAGGTTCCTACTAGCCAATAAACACATCGTTTTGGTTGATGAATGATGAGAAATTTCAATAAAAATCGCGATATATAGCCATATCATTCAACTTTTTCATTTATTCTCAGATGAAAACTTGAAAAATTGTTTCGCTTCATTTTTAAATCTTCATTCGCACAAGAATTAATGCAATCATGAAAGCTATTCATTTCATTTTCAGAAACGAAATAGCAGCAAATGGGCGATCAAGAAACTGAGGAAAGATGCATCTGTCAGCTATGCAACTGCGGGTTTGTCAAATTACCTTGTTTCCTCAAATGCAACTATAGTGCTTCTAAACGTTTTCTGTTTTCGACAAAATGCTCTAATGAAGACAATCCTGTAAAATTCGTCCATCATGAATTTTTTCGAGACCTAGAAAGAGAGGGTCACCCCTTCAAGAAAATACAATGTGGCTGTTAGTAATTGCAATAAGCAACGGATGAGGTTAGTCCTGTTTCCATATCCTTATGAAAGCATATTGAATTGTTGCCTTAAAAGCGACCAGTAAAAGCGCGGATAGGTGCCTTGCATTTGTTATAACCATAATAATGAAAACGATGTCCTCACAGCGCCGTCTACATAAATTAAATTAGAACCAATATAAATGTGATTCGAAATAGATCGAAATTCCACTGTGAGTTACTTTCTATTCAAGCACTTAACTACAAATTTCTGATACCTTCATTTCGACGAAAACAACCTTCGTTACACAATCAGAGAGATATGTTCAACTTCTACGTTTGAATCTATCGCCCACAGTGAAAAAATTCGGATTTTCCAAAATTGTTACTTTCCAAGGTTTCTTCACAAAAAACTTTCCAACCTATAGGAAGGAATATCAACGTTCATATCGAATTTTATAAACTGTGACAGAAGAAAGAAAATTGGAGCTTTTTGTTGTGAATGCTAAATTCAAATTCACGATGGATAGAAAGTATTCGATCGGTTGAATAATAGAAGTTGTCCTTATGGTTCAATGATTGAAGAATTATAACAGTGTGAAATTATATTGAAATTTAAAGGATGCATCACTGCCCTCATATGGATAGCATTCCATCAATTCATTCCGCCGATAGTAATGCGATGAATGGAAGCGAGTATAGTGAAGTGTATGAGATGAAAAATGTTACTGCACGAAAGAAAGCATTTCACCCCGAAGAGAATAACCTGAAACCTGAATGCGAATACCCAACGACAATATCCACTCATGCCGGTGATTTTTTCTTTTAAAAACTTTTCATTCTAAGAAATTTTCGCAAGTTGCATTATTTTTTCCAGCACTGAAAGTTGCAAAAAGTAAGATTAGCTGAATTTATATCAGTGTCAATCACAACTGCTACAACAAAAATATAAAAGAAGAGATATTTTAATGAAATTACATCGCTAAATATTCATCCTGCACAGAATGCATAATCAACCCCTTACTATTACAGAAGATCTTTCACACCAGCGTCATGTCAAAAACAAACAAAACGATTTGCGTAGATGTTGCTACGCGTTTTTGCTCAATTATTGAAAGGCATCCGATTGTTTCAATTTGCTCACGTTTGTTTTTCTCGACTTTTTCCGTCTCTTTCTTTCGCTCTCCTTCAAAACGTTAATCTTGTTCTGTTATTAAAATTGTTTCAACTTTCTCAATTAACTTTGCGCTCTCACTTTGAGTTAATGATCGCACATATTGCACACTTCTATTCTATTGAAAAATGAAAAAAAAATTAAGGCTCTGCAATAAGTTAAGATCGTGAACAGCTGCAGAAGATATGTGACATCTGCAATGGGCACGCATTGTTTGCGTGAAGGCTAACGCAAAATCGCCCCTCTACTCTATAATTTAACTCTTCGCATATTTAATCGCTACAGACTATCAGCTCATCATACCGTAACGCTGATATTAATACGAAAAAACCCCATACTACAATTACAGTGCTTCATCATGTGCTAAAAACTCCATATATACGTATGCATACTAGAACCACAGTGAACAAATCAAGACAATCCCATTCGTCATCAAAATTTCCTTCATAATCTTGTGTTCCTTTGCTCCGCAAAAACGCTGAGAAACCCTGAATCACTAACTTTATAACCGGAATTGTACAATGCTTCATCGTTGCTACTGTAGGATTTAAAATGGGTAAACGCATATAGAATACGCGAAATACTCGGTTAACTCTTAAGATGAATTGCCGTGAAAATCCGGTTTCCAATCTACTGTTTTTTTTTATCCTACTCAATTTCCATCAGTTAGAATTTCATGGTCGGCATTGCTTAGAATGAAATCATCCCGTTATTGCAGACGATTTTAAAGCATGGCAGGTGCAAAAACCGATAATTTTCAAACCAAATGCGACTAGCGTGGTGGGTACATTGATTTTTTTTTTCATTTTTCTTATGTATATTTTTAAAGACTAAAAGATGCAAACGCCAGTAAAAGGTAATGTCTAATTAGCTATTCGGCAGCAGTGACGATCTTAAAAAGTGGGAAGGAAAAACGGGGAAAGGGAAAGGAAAGATTGACGAACAGGTTGTGTCTCTTATTCTGCCCCATGTTCACCAAATTTTAGAACGGTCAGCAAGCACGCTTTCTCGCATGCAAATTTCGAGTAGTTCCTATGTGAAAACCTTTCCTATCTTCCACACAGCTAGGCTCAAATTCGTTCGTCTCAAAATGCATAACGTCTTCACTGAAGAGCATTCACGTGTTTCAAAACAAAATCCCAGTTTAATCCATATTCCAGAGCGCTAACAGATATTGCGATAATGCAACAGTGAGGATTCTCCTTACGAATGTTACTCCATTTGGGAGAAAAAATTCGATTCCACCTCTATAGGATATATTAATCGCATCACTTTGAAGCATTTTCTCTGCCAATGTTCCACCAAACTTATCTGTCATATTATCTAAAAATTGCTACTGCTTTATACTAATATTCGGTCAAAAAAATTCGATAAAATCGCTCAAGTTCACTTCGCTGCTGAAACGAATATTGGTCTTAACAAAAGAATGTGTTACAACATCACAACTCACATTCGACATAAAGACTGCTAGAGGCCTTCACACAAAACCGTAACAGGTATTCTTTAGAGCCCAACAGGCGAATTCTCGGCTGAAACGACCAGCAGAAGTGAATTTACTACGAAGAAACCCTCAAGGGCTAAGTCGATCAAGCCATCTTCAACTGGAATCGTTCATCAAGTGGAATCATTCACCGCCTCAAGCACCCAAAAATCAGATTTCAAGGAGAAGAAGGTTAGCCAGTATCGGTTTGTGCTTTTTCTTCATCTTTTTATCTCAAATTGGAAAGCTGCAGAGATCTTTAATCATAAACTCTAAACACTCAGTGTTGTTTATAAGCCAACAAGCACTCACAGGGATTTAGGAGGCTGCCCAAAAACAACTTTCAAAGCCATGTCATTCAGTTGAACATAATCCCCTGACCTTTTAATTTTTCCAACCTTTCTAGAGGTCTTCTATCTTAAAAAAAACATTCTCTTTGGAAGAGTTTTTTTTTTTTTTTTGTTCAAAAACTACTCTCAAAAAGTTTTCTTTCAGTAGACAAAGCATCATATTTTTTCCAAATAATGGTATCATACATCCAACAGCGGCCTTCATAACTCCCAAGGGATGGGGCGGAGGGGAGGGGGAGGGGGATAAATTAGAGACATTTAGCTAGCGTGGAATTATATTTGGAATTATACTGAATAAAAATGCCATAATCGAAGGAGATTTTGGCAATGAAACAACAGCCACGATTATTCACAGATATCGAAAGTCGGCATCCTAATCTCATGCATTTGATTCGTTAAGAACAACAATTCCGTTTCCTCTAAGAAATTTCTGCTCAAGCGCGATAATGAATAGCTTACATCGACTGCAACGATAGAACTCATGTAACGAAGTACCACTTATGGAGTTGAACTTCCTTCCAATATAAGCATCGATCAGTGATTCACGTCCTTAACAGATTGCTCATGCTCATGTATTTCAAGTGCCAATCAAAAAATTCACTACACTCATAATCGCTGAGTTAATAAACACAAATACGGTTAAAAAAGAGTTGTTCTAATAATAATGGATTGTGTAGAGAAGTCGCAGATGCTGAAAAAAACACAGAGGATGATACATCCTATCATGCATTTCTCTAGAAATTTCGCCGTGCATCCTCCAACTCTTAGTGAACGTGAATAGTTCGGAGACTACCGGAGAACTTTAAGCGAAACGGTTGTTTGAGGGCTGATCTATGAGAATACAGCTAATTAATTGATAAGTGACTAAACAATAAGCCGTCTAGACCCTAATTGCACAAGTAACTAGACCAATAAAGCGTCTAAGACTTATGGAGCTTGCGGTCTTTGAAACGGCGTATTTCCTGGTGAGGAAGGAGCTTGCTTAGAGGACTCCTTGATTTCGATATACATGAGAAACATCACGTTGAGAAAAGAATATTCGGAGGAAAATTGGTGTCTTAATGCTGAAATCATTCAGAAAAGGCGGATTTTGCAATCTTCAACGTTGGCTGATGAACAAATATCGAATTAAAAACTTGCAGATTTTCAAAAATGCCATGGATCTTCAAGAACGGTAAGGGGTGCATTTCGATGTGGAAAAAAGGACCAGTAGATTCTGATCTCGGGGTTGATAAGCAACAAACAACTCAGATTGATGCTTGGGCGATCATTGTTTTAGAAAATAAAACGACCGATCGGATCGTTTTACAACGTATCAGATAAAACATAAGGATGGAAAAAGACGAAGTGTTTATGACTATATTTACGCATGGGTAGCATTCATATTTACGCATGTAAGTTTTATTGTTCTTCGCCTCACTTGTCGTAGTGATTATGGCACAACGCTTGTGCAGCTCAACTCTAAGGTGACAGGTGTGTTCGCTCTTTTACATGTGGTCACTATTGTTTTCATAGGAAGTATATCGGCCAATAGGATGCCTCGCATCAATTGACAATGCTCGGCTGAATCCCTTAATTTGCACAGAGGAAGAAATGGCCGCTCTCGTTCATTTTTTCTTTTATCAGCCAGACAGCTGTGTACCAAGTAGAGCAAATACGTGCTTGAAAGCAGTTCTGTGGCGGGCGACTATATTTTTTGGAAGGAATTATGCTGGGAGACCTGTTGATCGAAGTGCTCGAGGAGAAAGCGTTTTTTCAAAGGGATGGAAGGCGGCTGCAGGAAGAGGGGCGTTTTTGAAATGGATAGTTTATCCCAAAAATTTTGATGCATTAAGATTCATTAGTTCTAGGCTCAACGATCAAAGCCGTTCAAGCCGGTGTCATCTTATGAGCGTAATTACGATCCACTGAACGCACTCAGCGTATCGAAAGCAGACTACATTCCACTCAAACTCAATAAAACAAAAATTGTAAAGCCAAAAAGTAGACAGCATTCGTCTAAGGCACCGTTTGAGGTACATCTTTTAAAGCTATGCTATCTTCATTTCCCATCCCCATGAAATGACAAATATATAAAGAAGTGAAAAATATAAAAGAGTTTTGATTAATTCATGTAGTTCAAAAATTGATTAATTAGAATTCCTATTTTTCAGAAAATCAAAAACTCTATCAATCCTATGAAAATATAAGGGCTATTTAGTTGGATAATATATCAAGTACTCAACTATTCTTTCTTTAGGTGATAAAAATGAAGAATTAAATTAAATTTTATTAGTTGCTTTTATTAAGGCCTATAAACGATGGATTTGGGGCCCATTATTACAATTAACTTGCAAACGATGGACAGAAGAGCACTTTCAGGGAACTACGGAACAACGTTCAAATTTCAACGCTAAGCGTGTCGAAATGGTACACGCTTGTCGCCCAAATACTCAGTATAGGCTTGAGTCCGGACCAGCGGAAACCGATACAACATACAGTCTTGGTTATACAGCCGTTCAAGGTTCGTTGAAATTTCGACCACCCACAGGAGATTATGCAATGAAGAGTAAGCAAGAAATTTGCCAACCTATGAAAACAATAACATTGACGTCATAGAAATGTAGCGTAGAATGAAGGTGAACCGCTGACTAAATGGAACGAAGATGAAGTTATCCAATAAACCTTCAACTGATATGAGGATCATAATTTTATTACGTCACGACTACGTATCGATAGTACGGATTGTAGAAGACATAACAGCGCATTTTATGATACGTGATATGGAAAATACAAGACCTGTCCAAAAACATGAAGATTGGTTTAAGATGTTAATATGGAAATTCTCATCAAATCTCAAATCTCTATCTTTAATAATTTGCTGGTTGAAAGTAACCAACGCACAGACAAGCATACACAAATGTATGCCCAAAGATGATATATAGTAAAAATACGCTTTGCAAGGATGACTATGCATAGGCACGTTAGAAATGTTTGGATAGAAAAATGGGTTAAGTGTTAGTATATAGGAATAAAGCTTATGGCTCAGTTCGAATGAATGTTCCTTCTGGGAGATGCACATTGCATTACGGTTGTGAATGCAATGTGCCACTCAGTGACTTTTTGCTGCCCCTCCTTATTTGATGGTGGCTTTACTTTTTTCTGCAAGCAATGAAATATAACGAGTACTACTATGATATCTACTTTAATTATAGATCTTCTATAGCGTTGCTGTTACACAACACTCTATATATTCTATCATTCTTACCAGAAAAGGATCCATTCATTACTGTATCATTTTCAGGACACAAATATTCAGAAACTTTGAAAACTTGCTGAAAATGCGCAAAAAACTTTCTGCATCACTCATCGGAATTGCCTAAAAGGCCGTCGCATGAGTAACAGCAACCTCTTCTGTCTGGTCCTCAACTCTGAGGACGGAGTGGGAATGTGTGACCCCTGGCATCCCCCACGCTCTAATGACTCATCGCATTGTGTTGGAGGACAGGTTTTGTGCACATAAATTCCGTCCCCTCCCCGTCCCAACAAAGAAGAAATCGGCCGAAGACGCATATTAGTTAGTGAGCTGTGGATTCCAAAGAAATAAGGGAGGATGGTGCGGATGAATGGTAGTTGCTTATTTCAAATTAGACCCTGTTGGCGATTGACATAGACAGATTTTATCGAATATGGTATCGCGCACCTCCTGACTCTAGTTCTCATAAGACATTTCAGTCGCATCAACATGAGTGGTCATTTCATTTCATAACGACCCACATAAGTTAAACTGTCAAATAGAATAAACCACGCGATGAAATGAGTTTTGTGAGAAAACGGGAAGGGAATAATACAACGCATACTTCATAAAATCACAACACTGCTTGATAACACAGCGCATTACATTTTTGTGATTCGAACCTACTTTTGTACATGTTATATGAAATAAGCGTGAAAGCGCGCCAACACAACTGACGCGATACATGCATGCCCTTGTATTTTGTCATCTGAACAGTCGCTTGCATAAACTATCAATGAATAGGAAAGTAGCGCGATACCACACACATACTTGAAATTTTTCGATCGTTTAGGCAAATTTTCCATAGAGGAATTTTTTTAACCTAATCGGAAAAAAAAAGATGAAAATCCGATCACTTGCAAAAAATGCACAAATTTCTAGGCGCCTCTGAATGAACTATGGCTTCTCACAAAATTGATGAATTCATTTAAGTTTTTTACATGGGGAATAATTCTATAGTATTTTGTCATAACACTGCAGTGACAATCTGACTAGCTGGTTTCATGACATTGTAATGAAAGCAATTTGTGATGACAATTATAGTACAAAAAACTGTGTTCGAATCATTCTATGGTACACAGTATAAATCACAAATATCGCCTCCCAAAGTATACTGACCATGATGACATTGTAATGTCGTAAGTGTGGTGGTAAATGTGAAACTGCTCTACCAAGTTAACTTGAATGAAAGTTGGAGGATCCTGTTTTGTGAATTGGTGAAGCATGAAGCTCACCTTCAAAGTAGGACCCCTCTTCAACCAATGGAAGATATCTTTCAGGGTTCTTTCTTAGATATTTTATTGTTTAATTAGAGAGATATTGGAATGTTGTTTGCCTGCTAAATAGGCATTAGACTAGATGGCGTTGAATGCATGCTAGTGAGCCCACGACATTTAAAAGGGGCATTTGGAAAGATTCTCGAAATTAACGTGATTAGAAAGAAATGCATATATTCGAAACAGGACCTCCATCGATACGGGCTTGTAATTTTCACAGCACTTCAGCTAGAGGCTTCTATTCAACAGGAAATCTACATGCACACAACCAATCTACATTCAACCAAATGAAACACACACAACGGAAATGCGTTACATGGCTGCTACCACGAACTATTGCTATTGGAAAAAAAGAAGCTAAAAAACCGTATTTGAGAACATAAATGCAATAACTGTTGACTTGTATACACTCACGCACTCATAAACTAACGATTAGAGGAGAAAATCACAAACTTGTTGACGAAGTCAAGTGCGCGTGCTTCGACACGATTCTATTGCGACAATCAACGTCAATCTTTTGAACCCATTTAGCCAATAGTGACTGAAAAACACCACCCAACATAGACAAGACACCACCACCACATAGTTATGCAATGGATTTCAGTGTTGTAGGTTGTGATTTATAAGAGGCTTCAAGGTGGATCAATAAGTGTAAGTGCATCATGCTGAATGCCAATTACGTGCCACAACAGTTGTGACAATTTCTAAATCACAAACCCTATACTATAACTGCTCTCCTAGGTTGAGCAAAGTAGAGAATTTTGAATTGGTAATCAAGATCATCAGCTGAACGAAGTTTACAAAACCTTCCTCTCAGACTAAGTTTTTATGGTAATAGTGAACTGGCAATTTGGAAAGCGCGCCTGAACTGGTAACGTAAACGGTTTTTGCGTTCCGCTCATCAGACCAACCGGTTGTTGGCAAAACCAACAGATGATAAAATATGCGTAATAATCAATTCATGTTTTAAGTGATTCTAACTACTAGAAAACCAAGCTTCTACAGAGAAGATGCTTTTCGCGATCCAGTTACTGAAAAACGCAAACCGGCTGACTATTGAGCGCATGAAAAATTCTTGGCATATTTTAACTGCCATAATTTCTCTAGAAACTGATACGTTAACTGGGACGATAATGGTGTAATCAGCTCGCAGATAGACAGACAGATATACATCATGAATAAATCCACACTTCTTCATTGCTATCGCAGATTCGCCACTCAAAGTCTGAAAGAAGTCATTCCAAGTTTTAAACGAACGCGACGGATAGCATAGCGAAAGCAGTCAACGACGACTGAGAGCCGGCAGAAATAATTTTCTTCACATCTCAAAAGTGGCATTTTCAAACATTTTTCATGAAAAAATATCGGCAGAAGGGGGCGCATTTCGAGGAGCGCAATTTGGTAAGAAGAAGCTCGCAAAATCCAATTTAAAAGCGCCTTAAGACCAAAATTACAAACTCAGTCGCTTAAGCGCAGAATATTTCCTATAACGTTTTCGAGCATTTGATAATTGCAGTTTTATTCAAGATTTTTAATACGTACAAGAATTGGTAGAGTTTTTACGAAAAGATCTAATAAAGAAAACGAAAAAAAAACTAAACGAAAAAACATCATTAATCTAGCAGCTTATGGAAGCAATGTATAGGTACATTTCTTTCGCATCAAACGCTCTTTTCTTAGGTTGCATGTTATACTTGAAAGTGTCGCATTTATGCCGATAGATCTAAGAGCCTGTTTACTGCAACTGCTAATTAAAGGTGGACGTCAACAACCATTCAAGCCACCACAGGTACGCAATGCACCTGAAGGCGATTTTAATGGAATCACAACAACTAAAGAGGAATTCGTTCAGAAACGAAATAAAATTTGTCCTGCCGAATACGTTCTTTCACGACGGTTTGTTCATTGTTGAAACTACCGATTTTACTTTCTTATTCTTCTCGCCATTACTGATCACCTAGCTGCTAATGATTATAATTACAGAGTTGTCTAACAGTTATGCGGATTTCTGAATGATTGTGCACCTTATTTATAGCCAGTAAATGAGTAAGAGTAAAGCTGCTCATTTCCGAAAATAAGAGAAAATATAAAAGGAATAATCTTTTCTTCCTATTTCTTTCTGCTCAACTGATTTCATCTAGTGATCGGCCGCATATCTAAACACTCAAATTTAAATTTATTTGTGTAACCTACTGCCTGAGAGATATTCGCCTCCGAAAGAAATCCTCATCCGCCCATCCCAAAATTGGTCGTTTTTCGCATGAGGTAATAGGCACAAATTGAAATTCTTTTACTGCGTATATCCTTCAACAATATGAGACAATTTTAATGTCATAATACCTTCATGCAAATTCGCAATTACGCAGTGCTGCCGATCCCATCCCACATTTTCGTACAAACTCATTGTAAAATTGGCATATTGTAAATAACGCCCATCTGTTTAATAACAATAAAAAATCGCCTAATTTCATAGAAATACCTCCTATCGTTAAGGATTCGAATTTGCATAACAAAAATTCTTCGAAAAATATTTCTTACTTGAGAAATGAGCGAATAATTTCAATCGACTTCATCGCTTACGATTGTATGACCTTTAACATAGCAGAAATATGTGGTTGTATAATTTAAACTATGGAATCTGTTGCACCTATCATACATTATCAAAGTTGATAATAACACCAATGGATCGGCAGAGTGATGTAAGGTAAGGATTACAGTAAATAATATCTCAGTTCACAGATAAACTTACAGACTTGATGCCACTTTGCAGTGACAAGAACTTTCGTATACGCTCCGGAGCGGATGGTCATCGTTTCTATAGGCGCATAACAAATGACGAAGAATGAACATCTCTCGTCGACACGATCGACAGTCGCACTTAGAAATGCGAAATTGATCTCATAACGGCCCTCCCCCCCCCCCCCTTTATCCCCTTCACCCACTCTTCACTCAGCGTCAGGTCAAAATCATCATAGACCCACCTAGAAATTCGAGTTTCTTATCGCATCAAACATCTTACATTATTGAGACATCAGCAAGAAATGTCATTGGTTCATTTTTGTGCATTGATAAATTTGGTCGAACATATGTCTTAAAACATTTCAGTAAAATAGAAGATTCCCTCGAATCGAAGACCTCAGGAAATTCGCTTCCCTATTTTTCATAATTCACTAAATGGCACATTTTTGCACTAAAGTAAAATTCTAAAATAAATGAAATATAAAAGAGTAGCTTCAATATATAAGACTGATGTGACCATAAAGCAGAATATGGATGAAATTGTTGAATAGATTATCAACCTAAAAATTTTATTCTAGCAAGAAATAAATAAAAATAAAAAGGTTGGAAGCGCTGAATAGACAATAAAAAGCAGATATTGCTTGAGAATATTATTTGCATAGACGAATAAACGATATTGCATGAGTGTACATATTGCATAGTAGAAGTGATGGGGCAGTACTGCCAAGCAATCCTAAAAACTTCGAAACCAAATATCTCAAATTCATCGTTGATCAATATCGATCGAGAAAATATCGTACAAATATCATAATGATAACATGCAAATCGATTAACGACAAGGAACTATGTCACAATTTTTTGCGGATTAAAAAAATCTTCATGTATTATCACTATCTGTTTCGCATCTTTAGGCAAGATTCTTTGTTGAGGGAAATAGAATCGATGAAATTGGCTTGTTTTATCAATACACTTCCTTGTCAACTTTCAAAAACAAATAAAATAACACAAAAATATCGATAAACATCACAAACGAAAGAAAAGAGATCAACTGAAATCATAACAAAATATTGATAACAACACAATAACAGTCTAAAATTAATAACTTTGGTTATTGGCAAGATCAAATAAGCTGCTCCGATCTGCGTGAAGTGTCACTGTTTGATGCTTCCATTGGATAATTACGAGAAAATATTGAGATCTATCGATCTGCCCGATCGCCCCAGAAAAAAATTATTTAAAATTCCCAAAAGTGAAAAAAAAACCTCTGAAGCTTTAACGGTCGGATTCAAGATGAACATTCAGGCGTTAAACTGTTTGTGGTAGCAGGATTATAGACAAGGGCAGTGATTACAGGACGCAAATCAGATGGGGAATGGGTAAAGGTTGGGCGGGCGGAGGAGAGATTTGAGAGATCCTTTTCGCGATGGGAAACGAAGAAATGTGATCGTGGTAAGAGCGAGGCGTTTCAATGGCTCCAAATGACCACGGGTATATGTATGTTGACTCTGCGAGCGAGTTGCGGGGAAATACGAAGTTGTGTTTGAATGTGATCATCAATTACATCATACGTCGTGTGCCCACAATTTGGTAGTCGTAATAATGACAAGTATGACAGCATTTCCCACGTATCGTTTCGTTGTCACACCTAAAAGATTATTTTTTATAATTACTGAGATATTTTAAACGCTTAAATGAAGCATTAAAACATGCAATACTTAACAAAGAGATTGAAAACCAGTAATGTGACCAAGCTAAAAAAAATCGTTAGATTGGGACAGACGAACTCGGTTGTGACGGAAAGAGGAGCATAAAGTGGTGAAAAAGATCGCTGCGAATAGCATAACAATGTGATGGATATGAGCTCCATTCTTATTTCTCTTTGTTAGAAAAAAAAAGGTCTTTTCACACATTGCCTAATGGCAAATAATCGAACGCGTTTTAAAATTGCTGAACTCCGCTTTCCCGGGAAAAAAATCACTTGAACTTGAAAAAAAAAACGATATATCAGCCTATTTCGCTCGTCATTGCTATCCCTTCTTGGAAAAATAATCTGAATGGCTAAAAGAACTTCTTCAAAACAAGAAAAGTTCCAAAAAACAACTAGCCTGGAAAATTTATGGAAAAATGTTTAAAAACGTCAATATTTCTCGAAAGAATGCAACCTGAAGAAATTTCTCTTGCGAAGAAACTATTGTGTGCTGTAACATTCATTTATTTGGTAACGTTAAAAGTTTTCATTTCCTTATGCACAAAGCAATTTGATGAAAAGAACTACCCCATAAAGGAAATTCAGTATGCAAATCTCAAATAAAAAAAGACGTGCGTGGTAGATAACAAAAATGATGTCTGGTAGATGTTTTCAATCAGCGAAATCAACTTAAACAACAATATTAGGGGAAATATTTTGTGTGGACTAATATCAAACCTATAATATGTCCACTACTGTGGCCCTATGTTGTGTTCACGATTATGGGATCTACATTGTGTTCATTATTATGGACCTATGAAGTTTCAAAAAGCTACATTCCCTGACTTTAATTCATGAAAGAAATGAGGTCGTTGTGAGATGTATGCCTACTCACTCGTACTCGTACCGCAATAAAGATTTTACATATGTACAGCATTCGAATGTGACACTACCTCAAATGACTAAATTTGAAACAACATTTATTAAACAAGCTCTTTTCATTCTCATGCAAAGGCAATCGCTATAGATTGCTTTCGAACAATGACGAAAGGTTAATGAAATCAGAAAAGCAAAAAAACCTCTTCAATCCTGGGAATTCTAGTTCCCATTGTATAGTATTTTAGTTCGTCAAGAGAACTACGTGAACTCTCACTTCTAGCTAGAAAACGGCAAAGAACTGAATTCGAAGACGGAATGAATTTAGGAGGAATCTGTGGATGCAAAAAGAACGGACTTTTTGCATTCATAAATTCCGAACAGCTAGTATATAGGGTGTAATGAGGATGAGTTAGTATACGAACTCCTCATTCCAGAGGAAGGGACTGAGTTTTGAGGGAGAGGGGAACAGTATTGAGATAGGGGACTGAATTCGAGAGATCACAGTGATACACAGATTCGGTTGGTCTCGCACGACCGTCCTCTATTCTAGAATGGACAACCAAATACGGTTTTATATTCCACTCTGACCAACGTGTTATATTTTTAGCTAATCACCTTGCTTACGATCTACATATTTCAGAAAGTTCACGATAAACTGCTTACGCGTGAAATAGTTTGAGAATCTCACAATAGCGAGATTTGTCGATGCAGTGATTGTCCTCGATAGACGTTTTGGCATCTGAAAACGAATTGGAGTGAGAATCCCGGGAGACGATCATCTGGCGCAGAGCGGTACGTAGTGTTCCCTTGATGTGTGCTCAATGCATTTGCGATGAGCGTTGGAATAAGTGCGGGAGAAGGACACATAATACCACAATGAAGTCACCGACTCGGCTAACGGCTCTATTATTAGCAAGTGAAGTAAAAATTTTCAACCGCTCAACAATCGGGTAAGACACGCTACTAATGGTAGGGTGGTAGACGATACACAAAAGCGATATAGCAACACTTGCGTGTAACAAAAGCAAAAGCATGGGATTCAGCTAAATTATAGCACAAGGGGAAGAAAAAGATAGCAACACTGCAATAGCTTTGTACAGATTATTGCTCTGTGAATGTGGAAGACGACGAATGTAACAACGAATAGGAACTGCATAAGGTATTTCATCGACTTTTCTCTTTCACGCATAAAACCATCTATTATCCTCTCAGATATATATCAAAAAGTCATCAATATAGATCTAGGAGGAATTCGATTATAAAACATCTTTCGAAATTTTATTAATATTCCATCGATGAAACACAGCTCCCAATGGGAACTAAGAGACAGACGAAGAGATGTTGTAATGAGCTGCTTTCAAATGCAGCTAGCAGGAAGCAACTCAAAAATCAACTTTATAAAATCTCGTCGTTTTGGCTAGACGTTTTAAATAACACTTATTTTCTATTCCTATCTTCAAGAAAAAATTCAGATCCTCTGAGCAGTTTTACTGGCCAATCCCGAAGAGAAAATCCCTAATTCGCATTAAAAGCCAGTGGCCCGAAGATGGACCCGAATCGAAAGCTTTGTTTCAGTATTTCGCAGTTTGTCATTTAGTCAATCACTCGCAATATTTGAAAAAAAAGAAGGAAAATAATCCCCCTTTATGCAATAAGAGAATCCTGTCTGTTGAAATATTGCAAAATAACCTAATGTCTTGGGTTTTCACAATTTTTCTCTATTGAAAATTACTTTCTTGGGCAAATCAAACTCGCGTTTCTCATTTCAGGCAGTTGTGAGACGAGGTGTCTACTGCATTGAAAATCTAGATGCACCCAAGCAACTAGCTCAGATTGGTACTAGATTTTAACCGGTGATTTATGATTTGTTTCCCAGTTATAGAGCCGCCAGCCGCGCCAGTTTTCCCACCCTTTGAAAGGGGCTACTCCACCTGCGGGAGGCGTGGAGTGACAAGGGGGCAGCGGACGTTGATGCACGCAAGCGCGAATTGCCGAAGGACGTGTCGATGTTTGACAATGACGACCAGCCGCTTTTCGTGTTCCACGCCATACGCATCGAAGCAAACGCATCTGAAAATTAGCCAACTGCATTTATACGCTTACACGCTAAGTTGGCTTTGTTCTACCTTGATAAAGTTTTTTGGCAAAGACCACCTCAATCTCTTCCCTTTATTCTCTATGGAATGAACAATTCTGAACCACTGCGGCTTTATCTCATACTATACGGTAAGCGCATTTGCTAACATAGTTCCATTCCAATAAGTGTTTCATGAAGGAAAATATCCTC
Source organism: Baylisascaris procyonis (assembly GCA_037389465.1). Taxonomy (NCBI): domain Eukaryota; kingdom Metazoa; phylum Nematoda; class Chromadorea; order Rhabditida; family Ascarididae; genus Baylisascaris; species Baylisascaris procyonis. The sequence continues at coordinate 512,137 of JAZARR010000164.1, forward strand.
TTTCATATTTTTATTAATACTGTCAAGAATATGTGATCTTTATGCGCACTTAACATATCTAATTTATTCATGAATAAATTCCCTACAGATTTTGCTACCTTTTTTCTCCAGGATGATCCATAAATCAGAAAAACCAAACAACTACTCTCTCGTTTGTCAGCTAAAAGTGGGAAATGATATTATAAAAACGAATAAGAGTACTGCCCTTAAGGTGAGCTCTTCGAATGAAAACAGTCTGCTTCTTATGCATTAAAGGTGAACTGCTTCGTAATTAATGAAAAATGCCTAGAATCGCTTTTATAAGAAACACAACTCAAAATTCAACTATCCGAATTAGCCATTTCACTAGACGTCGTTTCAATAATATTGGTAAATAAAAGATAATAATGTAGGAATGCGAAAACACCCCACCTGAACTCCACCATCGCCACATGTGCGGCTGCACTGCCCCCAAACCGAGGGACGCCACTCGGCCGTGCAGTTCACTAAAAAATACAATCGTTCTTTCATCCGTAAATTCTTTCATCGGAACCAAATATGAAGTGTCACAAAATATCCGACGTTAAAAATGAAAATCCTATTTAGCATATGATGATATAGTGCTGTTAAATTCCACATTATGAGAATCATGCAAATTACGTAAAAACAAAGAGAAAACAATCGTCTAATGAACTTCAGAGAATTCCCATTCTATTCTGGAACCGCGGGATGAGCGATCTGCATATGTTTAGAATGAATTTCACCGTTGTCGTGCTGAAATTTTATGCAACTGAAATTCCATTTCTTTGCTCACAAAAGAGCAACCTGAGTAATGCCACCGGCCTCATAGCCGCATTCGGAGCAATATTGCAGCTATGCCCTCTTACAATGCGCAGCTACATGTTCTGTTCCAATTCCACTGGTGCAGAAGTATTAGTGCATATGAGGGCACAGTTAATAACATGAATCATTCCGATTTAAGAATACAATTGAGTCGAACTTAACAGTTCACCACTTCTTACTCAACAACAGCAATTCAAGAATATTTCGAGTATATTTGTCTGAAATGAGAGACAACAATGGGAAGTCAGCCATCCGAATATTGAATCGGACACTAAACGAACCACAAAGTCGAGCCATCGTCAAAATCGATTGCATAAATTGGGAAGGACTCTCACATGATGGGCGGAGCGTATTCGATAACAATGCAAATCGTGAAGCTAAAGTAAATAAACGCAGAAACGCTCGTTACCGCTTCTTAGTGTATGTCCTTTTTGAATGTAAATTCACCAAAAACGAAAATTGCTCTATGCGATTATTGATTTCAAATTCTTCTCTCTCTCTCTCTCTCTCTCTCTCAAGAATTTCCCCTCAATATCATTATTTTTTTTCGTTTTAGCTCCGCTTGTTTTATTCGTCTGTGCTGAAGAATTCAATAAAACCGCCTTAAGGTCTAAAAGATTTGAATCTGCAACTTAATTGATTGTTTTTACGGATTTTTTTTTTCGTAAAATCCAACGGTGCGTGTAAGAAAAAATCGGAATGGAATTTCGTTAGAATTGAAGAAATGTACTTTCGTTGAAATCTTCCAAATTTATTTCCTTTCCTCAAAACAACATCCACTCTAATCGTCTCTCAAATACTCTAATCTTAGCCTTAAAACAAACATCTGCACAGTAGAAGACCTTCCCTGTCCCTCGCATTCATTCATGTGCAGTAACGTATGATTGCACTCAACAGCATATTATTCACGACTGTTGTTGCACTGTAACTACCAATATTGATCAAACAATATTTAGAGAGAAACTCGTGAAGCGTATCTACTTGAAGCAGCCAAAAACTTACTATTGATACATTCCTTCTTTACTTTGGGGCGATTCCCTCGATCACAGAGAGCGAAGTCAGCGTCGGTTCCATTGTCGTAAATGCATCTGACATCACGCTTCTGCATCGAGGTAGCGTGGCGAATACATCGTGATGTAGAACACTGCAAAACACAAGTCGCCCTCAGCATGTGTTCAAAAAAATCAGGAAAACACATTGCCCTTAGATGAGCAGGGATCACAGCAATAATTCACGATCAATATTCTATATTTCATGTGGTACAGGAAATCGCCACAAAAAGAGTACATTTTCTCATTCAAGACAAAGGCGCTCCTATCTGAAAATGCACAATGAAAAAGTATTAAAGAAAAAACAGCTATTTATCACTAACACAATAGGATAGGAACATTAGCATAGGAACAATGGTACAATAGGAACATTATCACATCAAATGAAGCATATGGCACTGGTAATATAATGGAAAATTGGAGACGGAACAAGGTAAATGCATCAACTTCACGAGAGCAAGTAGAGAGCACAGTATGGTAGAGCTGGCTTCAAGAAAAGGAATAATACAATTCGATGCATCAACTATGTTAAATTTTTATTATAAAAGTGAGCTCCAGAATATTCATTTTAAGCAAATTCTTTTTTTGAATGAGCGAAGAATTTCAATTTCAACTGAATAATTTTTTAAGTGAATGAGACGTCATAATAGAAGAAGCAATGATAAGTTGAATGATCCATAAATACGCGCAGTGGAATGTTCGTTCATAGTGAGTCATAAATGTGAACAATATGAAGAAAATTTCATCGCAGAACCCGTTTTTCAGCTAAATTTTTCAATGCAACCATACACGTGGAAAGATCGTTTCCTAGAATTTTCCTCTTTTAATTGGCGAAAATACCGTTTCTTCTCTAACAAAACTTGGCCTCATCTTTTTTTCAAGATTTTCAAATGGTCTTCGCAGCGTAGTCTAACATATTGTTGCATAAACATATCGGATTTCGCTTGCAAACCTGTGAATTTGTTAACGGTTTGAGCAGTACCACAAATTCATGCACTTACTTCACTCCATTCGGTTGCCTCCCAATGTGGACAATACGACGGACCGCAACTTCGTGAAGAAGGCGGTCGAATCACACCGAAACCTTCACAGACGTCATCATCTAGGTATCCGACCATCCCTTCGAAGAGAACACGACACTTCAATTGACGTACCTGAACATCTACTTTTAATACTCGCTCTTGAGGTGACAACGGTTAAATGTAAAAACAGCTATGAATTTCGATGCTAATAAGAAGCCATTAGGAGACAAGCAAAACAGGTTGCAGATTTGTGTAGTACATTTACATGCTATCAAATATCGGAACTCATTACTGGTCATGCATATGTGAGCGACCATCCCCGTCTAAATAACTATAGTTTCCCTACCAAAGAATCGTGTAAGTATCACCGCTTCACACATGCGAATAGCCAATCGCCTTCGCCACATATGTTAGCAATCATCCTGTCTCTCTTTACATATGTAAGCAACTTCCCTTCATACAATGAATAAAATATTTTGAAACAAGAAAATAATCGATTTAAGCATACCTGTGCACCATCTGATTTGCCACAAACGCTTTGTGAACATTTCGACCATTCACCGATCGCAAAATCGACCTGTAGATTAATTTAATTAATTCATTTTTAATGCTCATTTCAAAAGATATATTAACATGACATCAGAAATAATAATCAATCAGTGCTGCCAAAAGCAATTTTTACCGTTGTCGAAGCATCCTTTCCATCATTCTTCCATATCGTCACTCTCATCGACACATCTCGTCGCAATGCATGATGATATTCCAGTATTCAAGTAAAAACATTCAATGAGTGAACTATTATGCTCAAATTCTGCTTATACTTATCGAAACTTCGAAATACGTTCTTTCAGTTATATAAATATGTTACTACTGCATTTGGAATATAGCCCCTAGAATGACGTCATTGTGGTTAATAATCACTGAGAAAACAGTACCACCGTAGCTCTATACGTGTCTTTCAGTGTGAATAAAAGAGCTGCGCCAGTGATGGTTTTGAAAAAAAAAAAAAACAATCGCCTTTTTCTGAACTCTTTCCAGTGGTATTTTATCCGATAAAAGTTGAAATAATCAAAAAAATACCTTAAGTTTGCCTGGTTCTTTTACACTTGACAATTTCTCGAACATTTTCATCTCTCCGTTTCTTCTCAACGACATCAGGACCTTCTGAAAAAATAAAAAAATAATTTTTCATGACTCTGTTTTCCGTATGGCTTCGCTTTTCGGAACATAGTTGAGTTTCAAACTTCATTCATCAATTCTATTTCATTAGTGATAGTTATTCCTCTACTAACAGGCTTATTCGATCGTCCTGACAATGATCCAAGTGCCATTTGGGTGCTTACATCAACGACTAAGACCTAAAACATAGTCGATCCTAAATTCCTTGCTCTCTTCGGTCTTATTTATCCTTTTTTGTCTGTAAATTCGATATGATTTCAAAATTTTCGTGACGTCTCAATCAGTCAGTCGAAAATTTCCATTTAAAGTCACTACTTTACTACTTTGAAGTCTTGGCGGCTAATAAATGACTCCGATAGATAACACACCTGCACAAGCTGATGGTCGACAGAAGATGGTGTATCGTTGGATCCATCGTCATGAGCTGCTTTGTCGAGCATTGAACGCGATTCGTTCTCACGCTCCTCCTTAAATAAGTAATTTCGCTCTTTCATTATTCTATTTTCCTTTTTTCATATCCCCTTCACCTCCTCTCTCCTCCCGGTCCATATACGATTTCGACAGCAAACGAGTCATTGCAGTGCAGCACTTTTGAAACTATTACTCTTCACCGATAAAGGAATGACTGAGCTGGCGAGAAAAACAGAGGAATGAACACTTTTATAAATTTGGGGGAAGGATCAACAATTTTCTGGTGACGTTCTTTCAGCCTGTAATGAAGCCAGAGTGCAGTTGACTTAAAAGAACGTTGATTCATACTGAAAACTTTTTAGAGGAAGAAAGGGGAATGGAAAAATAAAACTTTTTAAAACTTTTTTTTAAAAGGTTCTCATACAATCAATATCACCTTTTAACCTATAAAATGGTATTTTGAATCTATTTACTTCAGACACCAGATGGTCAAGCGTAAACGATAGCCAGACGTTAAAGAATGTTGCCAAACAGGTGCCGACAGAGAACGCACGCGAACAAGTGCCGAGAGCAGGCGACTAAAAGAAATGGCGGATAGGTATTCTAAAGAAATCTTCACGAAACTTTTGCCTTGTATAGTTCTGAGAGATTGCAAAATAGCTCAAAAGTCATTTGAAAAGCCCTTCAAAGACAAATTACGAATAACTAAAGAACTGATTATGAACAGACATAAATATTATAAGGGTAAAAATCTCTCATTTCTGTGAAGATGGCACATGCGATCATTGTTTTCCCTCTTCCCCTGGCTAGGCACTTGCATCAGTAAATACTCAGTATAATTTCATAGAAACAATTCAAATATCACAGCGATAGCCCGAGATGCTTTGATTTATTTCACGTTTTCCCTTCCTGGAAAGCTGAATGAGTGGTATCTGAGCCAACCCGGTGAATAAAATGAGTGAATTGTGTGTCCCTATCCATTTCTTTATTCATGGAAGGCTACAAGATGTGGCTAAAGCGTATATAATATAGTCATCCAAAAACACAACCAATATCACAGGTTTATTTGCACCGAGTTGTTATAAAGTGCCAAAAATTGCTTCAAAAAGATAACTTCTGAGGCGAGTACAATTTTTATGAAGTATGGAATAGCAAGTAAGAAAACGCTGTGTGAGTAGGAAGATGGGACAACACTCATGTCCCCCTGCACAGCCCCTCTTCCTTCCTACTTCCTCCCTTCCCTCCTCTCTAATCGAATGAGTACTTCTGCCTTTAAAAGCATGCACCACCTAGCTAGAGCAATGAAATATTCGATAAACAAATACTCAATGTATGAACATACACTGAGATGAATGCAAAACGGGAGAAATATAACAATAAGCAAACGATATTAAACGTTTACAACAGTGATAGGAAATGAAAGAGTCTCTTCAAGAGGCAATGAATTGCTTACTCGTAAATCCTCACGATGCTTGAATGTAAGAGTGACATTGCCTTGAATTCCTCCAGCAAAACACGCATATACACCAGCATCCTCCATACGTGCATGAAATATACGTAATGCACCATTCGACGATACTTTTATGTGGGCTGCAAAATAATTTCAAAATTATATGTTAAGATGATTCTGTTCCTGCGCTGCAAATTGTGGATGTTGATAAAGAATCTGCAAGCGCCCAACTAAAACAATATTTTCACAATGCAGCAGCAAATATAAGTGATCGGCTACGAACTGACGCCATATTCGGAACCGATTACAAAACATAGGCCTTTAATTGTTCATTTGATTACATTTGCCAAAGTTCAAGAATTTTAGCATACTTACTTCTTTCGAACGCTACTCTGAAAGTTCATTTTCAGTTTTTGGCCGTATTCGGAATGCCTACAAACGAAATAGCTGATCATATCATTCATTATATATGGAAGAAAAAAACGAAAAAATCCACATTTTTGGAGACAAAGGCAACTTTTTCCTATTCAATCTGCCGTCTCAACGTCATCTCGCAATCGTTCGTCTATGCTGTAGCAGAATTTATCCTAGAATATGCGTTATTTTCAAAAAGCAACTTTAAGGAGCGAATTTTTCAGCAGGTAAAAGAAATCAAAAGCGCATATTTCGATGTTAACAACCAACTCACATTTTCCACCTCATTCTTACCTTCACGGTTCCAGACTTGGTAAATGCGTCTGCTCTTTCTTAGAAGCAATTTCTTTTTGAAAAAAAATAACAATATTTAAAATTAGTGAATGAGATGAAAAAAAAAAACGAAATTTAGGTATAGCTTACTCTGTGAACAAAAAAAAAAAACACAAAAAGAAAGCAATAGGAGGACATGTTTGACTACCGAAATTTATAATCTCAGATGTATCGACCATATATTTTCGCAAAAAGAGCACATTGATTCAAAAATGAAATAATAAGAGAACGAACCACTATTAACAATCTTTTTGCCGTCCTTCGTCCACTCGATTTTGTTCTTGGCAAAATTTCTAACTGGGCATTTCACCTAAAAAAGAAAGATTTCCGCAACATAATGAAGAATGTATTATTTATGCCTAAATGTTTTTATTTATATTCCTCAAGGGTCAAAATAACGATATATAAGGACTTCAAAAATTAACTTCTCATGAGTGGCCCATTAATGTATTTCATCCACTTCATATATGCGGCTTTTATAATATTATGCTATCAGAAGCTCACACTAACAAATATTTCTATTGCATTCCATTCCACCTCATTCTATTCTATTCTATTCTTTATTTAGCGATTTATGACATGCTTTGGCGCATAATCACGCAAATAGATCATCTGGATGCTCAACGCCTGTTACAAAATTCTTGTTTCTTGAAACTAGTTGCGAACTTGCCATTTTGAATGTGCATATAAGAGCCCTGAGCATGGAAATGAAAAGAGAAGCGAATTTCCTCATTCCTCACTTCCTCAACCCCTATTCGAAACGATCGACAAAATATACAGCCACGTTTAGTTACTGCACGTGAAAAGCATCTTTATCAAAATCTTTTATCATTCGCCCAACTCATTTCCTTGCTAAAAACACAAATATTTCTATGATAACGTGCATGGCTTGAATTTTAAACAAACAAAGAAATTTTCTGCACTAAAAAATTCTTCTTTGTAGCATTTGTACCCAGCATTAATTCAGTTATTGCCAGAAACGTGTCAAAAAAGGGCAACTCTCCACAAAACTCTATTCGTGAGGAAATTAAGAGTTCAACCTATAAAAATTTAACATCGTTTGTTTCAATAATCCTTTCTTGCATCTTCTCCGAGTTTATACAAAGATTCCACTTGACGTACCTTAATAGAGGTACCCTGATAGAGATTCGCTCTGCCACCCACATTTAGCGTTAATTTCCGATGATGACTTTGCTGTTGGTCGAAATCAGTAGAAGACGTTTGAGCAGCGCTACCAATTTGTGGCGACCCATCAGCTGTACATGAGCCTATAAATTGTCTTAATATATTAGCATAATGAAAGTTTCTATCTCGAATCCGTTGGCGAAATGAAAATGATCAAATAATGTAGTGGCACACTAAGAAATTTCATCAAATATTCAAGGTTAAATATATTTTCAATGTTTGATGTCATTCGTCTAACGAGTGCCACGGTTCGAGTAGATCTGTGTAGAGAAAATATAGCAATGGAAAACATAACGATGGATTTCCGACTCACTGAATTAATTTATTTTGATCGCTTTGCCTAGTTTATGTGAGCGTTCGATATAATATATTCTGTAATTTAAGCAGCCACAGTAATGTTCTCAAATGGCTGTCACATTAATAGCGACCGGCATTCACCTGTTCGTCCTCTAATTTGCGTATCTGCTTGACGTTGGCGTGGTTGGCAACTCATTCAATTACAAATGAACTGCTTTTATCTATTTATATCAGCACATTTACTTGCATTCTTCTTTAAACCCATCATCTTTTATCGACGCCCACTAGGTGAAGATATTTGCCTGCGAACGTCACATACGATAGGGAATTCGCGAGAATAGAATAGAAGAGACAGAACTAGAAGCACGAAATTCATTACCGAGGTTACATAGTTGCACAGTAGGTGGTTTTTGAAGATGACGGCATTCATTAGGTGGATTGAAGACTCGCACCTCACCATCGGCAGAGCGTTGTTCACAGCTCACCTCACGTCGTTGCTCTCCAGGACCACAACTCGCCGAACATTGACTCCACACATCCACCTAAATCGCTGTAATTATGGACGCACACAGAAGGCTCATGAAACGACACGCTTATAGAAGAGTTAACGTTTCGTATTCAAAAAGTAATCTTGAATCATATAAGGAAACGAATTGTTACACCCAATTGCATTGATTACAGTACGGCAATTCTTCTGATAAAAACATGCGTTAAACTTCTACTCAACTTGTTAAGCTTCAGATAAAGACTTAAATATAAATATATGAATTAATGTATGAAGTTATTTTTAAGCCAATTATTAATTCTGCGTTTAAAAGAATAACAAAACATCTAAATCGGTAAGGTGCGGGTGTCTGTGTTATAAGGATGAAAGCTGGATATGAAAACCAAATTACACTAATGCAATGCAATAGCTCAGTGACCAGATGAAATGAAGCTCACACATTCAGTACGATCTGGTTCCTTTCAAATCATCCCAATTTAAGCAATAAAGGTTTAAATGTTAGCGAGATCTCCACCATTCTCAACATTTTCAAATGACAGCGTTATAACTTGATGTAGCTGCAACCTTGACTTGCGTGTAGTCATTGATTTGACCCTTCGAATTTTCTGGTATTTATTTTGCTCTGCTGGTTTTGCTGGTATTGTCAGTATGATAAACGAGGCTGTTAGTACTGTCGTTGATTGCTCATAACACCACGGCGGAAGCATTATCTGATATATAATCGGGTCGAATCTACATCTGTATCAGCATTAAATTATTCCGATGCATCCTGGATACCCGTCCGTTATTGTGGACATTCGGGTATTGTAACTAGTAAACAAACGGAAAAATTTTTGGAAGTAATTTGACGATGAAATGTGCTGCAGTTATGAAGCTCAATCTGATTTGTTCCACTTGTCTTCACAGCCCTTAATCAAGTTCAGACTGAAATCATGCACCATAAGTTAGCGTTTGGTCATTGGCTCCCAAGGAGTAGCGCCAGGAGCTGCGCAATCTTAATCTACATGAGCACTCTATCAGTCAAGAGTGCCCGAGAGTGAGGAGTTCATGACTCTCGCTCATTCTGGTACCTGAGCCTGAGTTTGTTCATGCTTCAGCCTTAATATGAACGCCTGCTCACCTTCCACATAATAGGGCAGTTAATTAATCCACACGCTTCTTTATCTTGTGGTTTTGGATAAGGGCACTGTGCGTCGGGCAGAATAAGCGTTGATTCGGCACCACCCGTGCGTGATATGCGACGAATGCAACGAACCTGCAACATAGCTTACTTCAAAATCAACGACTTTTAGATGAAAAGAACTGAAAATTGTGGTAGGGAATTACGGAATATATTTCGTGGCATGTTTATATTTCATTCCCTTCCTAACCTTCAAACGTTTACTTTCTAGTGTTATTCATAGACGTGAACATTTGATGACCCTTTTTCTTATCCTTTGCCTTAACACTACCCGAAATTCTTTTAAGAAGGACGGAGAAAAAAGATTTCTACTGTCTAGTATGATTTCAATTAACTTCCGAAGCTTCATCCAAGTTCGATAGAGAAATGGAATAGGTTCGTTTTTTCGCTTGTCTAAGAAAACGAAAGGATCGAATTCAATGTAAGCCTTTTTTAAAAGAAGTTGAAAACTTTCCCAACGAGAGAAGAGAAAAATGCGGTTTGTAAAGGATCTTTTAAACGCAGCATGCCATTGCATAACTGACGCAGCCCTTACTATATCCGTTAAGAGAGTATAAGAGATCCCAAAATAGCGGAAATCCATCCTGAAAACTTTAAGTTTTGAGCGCATGCCAATAGTTTGTTTCATTCATTCTCACGTTCTATTTTTTTTTAAATATTCAAATAGTTTGATTTATATCGGAATATCGCGGACATAAATTTGAATTACAGCGCCTGACTTCAAGTTCGGATGCAGTAGTTCTCTTTCGGCAAAAGCAAGCAATATTTCCACAACAAACCATTCGTCTGCTGTAAGTCACAAGAAGAAATGAATGTTTAATGCTTCAAGTATGCAAAACTAAATGTATTGTCTACCATTATAAGCTGACGACTTTTTTCACATACTTCTCAACCATTAAGAACAGTAACTTTACCCTCCTCATTCCCCTCATCTGCTCCCCTACATCTGCTTCCATTCATGTTTATTTCAGTGCCTACAGCCCCATTCTCTCACTTTGGACACGGCGGAGAACCCAGTTGAATTAAATTTTTATATTTTAACTAAGTGAGCACCTTTCGGGTTCGTAATCCTCCTCCACAACTGTGAGAACACTGAGACATTTGACCAACCTGTAAAGCGACATCATTAATGAGGAATTAAACAACTGTTTATTAACGAAGAGTTGCATTTCAAAAATTCAATGGATTTCTTAAAAAGCACAACATGCGAAACTGCCTCAATCAAATGACTTAAGTTCATCATCTGTTTTTTGGAAACCCAACTCAGCATCCCCTCTCCTCCCCTTTCCAATATACATTCTTCTCGAATAAGAATTTTCATCGTCTTCTATCTGTGTTGAATCGTTTCATTCCTCTCGATATGGATTCATAATTATTATTCTTATACCAAATTTCGCACAAACATTTTCTTTCAAAGCGAAACTCAGTTGTCAACGAATATTTCAACTCCTTGTTTTTCGTAATAAGTCAAAGAAAAAAAAACAAAAAAACAGAGCACAACGCGTACTGGAACGCGAATAATGGGAGGTTGAAATAACGAGCAGCTTACATCCCATGTTGGTGGGCATGGCTCATTGTTGCATGAGCGAGTCAAGTCGATTGGACGACGTTTCGCATCACAGAATGACCATGCAACCACTGTTTTGCGCATCACATCCACACATTTCAAGGTCGACTTCTGCTTTCCTATAGTTAACACTGTGCTATCATCTAAACTCTGCGAATGCTTTGTGTATCTCTCTCAACTCATTCTTGTAACTTTTTCCCTCAGTATAAAGAGAGTACAAACCTATTTACCTATCAAGAATATCAACAACAAACATCATTTCCCTCATAAAAATTAGGAATCCTTTTTGCGGCGGCCATTCCTCCCATTCCTGCACTGCTGGCATATTGGATTTGGTCGGAGATCTTAAACAGTGTGTTTAAAAATGCCAAATGTAGCGTTACGATGAGATTTTTTCGCTATATCATCATTGATAATATAATTCAATTATTTTACAAGCCATTTCGTATCGTATGGAAGGTGATATACAAAAGCATCATCTGCTTGCATTTCAAGCCGACCAATTTCTCCTAACAGAAAATAAACGTTATGTCTTCAACGAAACATATAACCGTAGATTTCCTTCGGCATTCAACGCATAAATAACGTCAATCACAAGGCGGAACCATTACCACCACCTCTTACCAAAGAGTAATCCATAGCTATATTTCTACTGTCTTACTTTCAATGATGGAATAAATGTTTGAATAAAGCCACGAAATATAATACCCTTCCTCTTACTTTATATAAAACCTCAAAAGTACCTATATTTTAGAATTTTTTGCGAAACTGCTTGAAGCCGTCGGAAACTCATGCATGATTACATGGCTTAAAGGTCGTTTAGTTTGATGCATATTATTTGTATAAATATGTTTAAACACTTCTCTAAATGAGCAGGTTGAGCTCATCTCGAATACAACAACCGAACATTTTGCACCTGTCCAATTATAACTGTTACCTGCTTGTCACTGCACCGTTTAGACTGTGCATTAGATACTCTCTCGCGACTACTGCGCCTCCAGTAAGTAAACATTAATTCAACTCTAATTGGATATTTCGACCAACGTTATTTTTTAACTCCGTATTTAATACTTCAACATTGCTAATATTTTATTGCTTTCTAAACCACTATATTTTGCAGCAATGTTTTAGCGATTTAACTCCTTTGAAGCCATCAGATACAACGGATGACTTATCAAAACAGTGGTCGTTGTATACCTCCAAGACACGATGCAGAACATGCAGTCCAATCGCCGTAATCCCACTTGAAGCCACGTGAAGACGCTAGTGAACGCTCACGCTCGGGCGGTTCACCCACCGATTCGCTTAATGGGCATTGGCGAATCTGACATGGTTGGAATGAGCTGGGCTTCGGTGTTCCTGAAGCAGTTCACGACTTCCGGCAGTCAGGAAACTGAGTTGTTAGGGGATTGTCGAATATTTGTATACTAGAATTTCTGGAATCATATATTTTCGAAATGCACAACTATTACTTCAGACATGCAAATACTACTTAACACTTCTAAAAAGATTGCTCTGTGGATATATAAATTTTCAAGGTCCTGACTTGGCCTTTCTCTGCTGCAATTCGATCTGCTATGAATACTCAAGAAATGGCATACAAAAAATGGAAAATTAAACACAAAAATTAAGAAATCGCATCAGTCGATTTCAGTCGATTTTCATCAGTCGATTTTCAATAATCTTTTCACGTATTCATTCAAATTTAGGAGGCTTTCATCAAGTAAAGGAAAATGGCTAAAGAGGTAAAGAAAATTATAGAGATTGTAAAGGAACCTTCACATTCATAGTCGGGTAATTTGATTACATTCGAAGTGATTCCCTGAATAGCTACGCATTCAACAGTTCGAGTTGAAACACCTGGTCCACAAGTTGTCGAGCATGGACTCCACTGTCCTGGGAAGAACCTAAATTGATTCCAATCTCACTCATTACAATCTATTTGCCATCATTTCGCTGAGAATATCGCATTTCCTTGAGCATAAATTCACCGTCTTCCATTCTTTCCGATTTTTGGGAATACTACTTCCTACATTCCGTTTCCTACGAGCGATTTTCTGTTTTCGTACATATTCATGAAACTGTCTACCGTCCAGGAGCGATCATCTTCTCATGATAATTTTCTAAGAAAAAGTCTTTTATGTCTTCTGGCACTTTCAGTGAAAACATCGCAAACAGAAATTAAATTTATCACAAAAAAGAACGTAAGAAATCTCAATTTGGATGGAATTGATGTGCTTTTCGTATTAGACATCGGACCTAGAAGGTTCTAATGACATCACAAATCGCATCGAATTGCTTCTTTGAATCGCTTCCCTATCTCTAGTCAAATAAGAAAAATTAACATGTAAATGCGCTATGATCGTTCGAATTTTCCATTCCCTGTCTTATTCGAAATCTGGAGAGTGAAAATGGATGATGTGAAAACAACAAACAATGGTGGAAAAAAATCATTCAAAAAGTCTATTTTTGAAATATTTCATCGCTAAAAGGTTCTGTCGTTTTCAAAGGTCATAAAAGAAAAGTTTTGAGACAACAACTAAGATATCGAACTTTCAGAAATCATACGATTGCCTCAACAAAGACGTTTTGAAAAAGAAAAACTCCATAAGTGACTATCACATTTATACAGGTTTCTACAATATACAACTATTCCAAATCAGAGCTTAATTTCATTTCAATGCTGATCTCTATTTCAGTTTCATCTTATTTCAGGTTGCAATTAAACGCATGCCTTAATTCGCTGAAAATAGCATACTTTATTCATCCAGCACAGCGATCGGCCATTGAACGATGCCCACTTCAACTGATAAAGCAAAACTATCCTTTAAAAATCAATGTTTTCTCTCTAGAAACTGCCATACTTTCCTTTCTGTGACATTAAAATGGAAGATGTAATTTTCACAACCTACTCGAAGATAAATGGTAAAAGCAACGCTGCTAAAAATGTATTCAAACAAAATTTCAGAGGGATGTAGTAAAAATACAGGTAATCCTAAACATCTTTACTGTAATGCAAATGCAGGTGGTACACTCGCCTTGGTTGTGCCATTCCAGCACCAGCCGGATTGTTGAAGGAAAGTGAGTCGTGTTGAGCAGTGTCATCATTCCATTGATTGAACGGTGCCTGTGCCACATAGCTGCAAAATTTTCGATTTTCTCTTTGCAGTTTCGAATGCAATTAAGCCCTGATTTGCCCGAATCCAATATTACCCTTCTAAAATGTGCGATTTTCTGGATTAAACGCAGTTTCGATGGCCGCATTATTGCCTGTGTTCGATGGCCCGAATGTCTGTCGCCGGAAAAATTATGAAGGCGAAAAGGAGGAATTTGACAGGAAGTATAAAGGGTGATAGGGCAGGAGAGAGAATAACCAATTAACAGGAAACAGTGGCAAAAGAAAGTGATTAGCACACCTGAAAATGAGATCCACGGAAATGAACTTTCAGTTCCAAGACTGACGAGGAAGAAGGCGAACTGACTTCGTTCCTAACCTTCACTCGAGCATTTCTTGGGTACCATATTGAAAGGCCCTTTTCATGATGGAAAGTTGAACAGCTGTACATGCAAATTCTTCCCGGTTCCTACGAGAGTATGCAAATTTGTCCCCATATTTATGGATATAAAATCTTGGACGAGGGGCAAGCAGTAGTGATGCGTGATGGGGGTTCACTCACGCGTGAGCAATCGCACAATCCTGCGATTGTTTCTGAACTATTGTTCTAATTCCACCAAGAGCCGCTATAAATCCTTGAGAGGCTCCGCTGGCTCTTCAATCCTTCCAACTCGCAACATCAAATATGCATACACTACTCTACGTGTCCTTTCAATAACCCCCGTTACCAATACATCATATCTGCTTCTCTCTATAAGACATACACTCTTCTCGATGCTGCTATAATTTTTCCATTGCACAAGCCTCCTTTAATAGGAACGTTATACATCCAACTGAGCATAATAAATCTTGCATGCGAGATATTACTACTCGATACTTTAGAGATTAGCAAAGAATTCTGCTCTTCTTCCCTTCCCCCAACCCCCCTCCCTCCCCCCCCCCCCCAACAACCCCCACAAACAACGCTCTGCAAAGAATTCAAAGGCACACACAAAAAAGGAGTATTATAGATCTATAACGACATAATTAAATTGTTCTCATTTTGCAATGGCAGCATTACATTATAGGGAACAGAACTGGCGCTTATCAACTGCACATCCCAATGGGCTTTCCCAGTTCGATTATTCAATAAAAACTATCGCCCGATTACTGTGTTAAGTGAAACTTATGAAACACTACATTGATAAGTTTTCTGGCATTTACTTACTTCAAAAAAAAAAAAAAAATGCAAATAATACAAGCCTGCACCACGCTATTTCACTATTATAGCCATAAAAGAAGAACGAAATAACTATGAAATTACTTCTTTCTGTGCAAATGAATGTTGAAAATTGCAATGAATTTGGCTATTGAGAAATATTCCCGCATTCCTTATGTTTAACATTCTACTCAAAGAAACGAACAAAAATAATTGGTTACGTTTTGAAAAATCACACATTTTTATAGAATCGTCAAATTTTGATTACTGTACAGTTTTTATTCAGTCTCGAGCTATGATTTTCGAATAACTCGTTTAATTACTTTTGGCAAAGGAAAGATGACATGAGCAGCTTCTATTTACACACATCTTGACTACACGATTATTTTGAGCGAGTGAGATGGAGACAATGAGAAAAAAAAAAACAACGAAAGGCGAGAAAGAAAGGAAAAAATCTTGCCTTCGTGCGTCAGAAAAATTACGAGAGAATTATCAACAGAAAACATGTAAAATGCTTGCTGAACGTTTTCGTTAAGAAATTCACGGACGAAATTTTAAACAAAATTTCATGAAAAAATATGTTTCTAATCGATTTCTCCTCTCGGACGAGGTAGAATCGAGCGATCTTTAGATGGCCATATTGCTGCAAGGAAATGATCACAACAATTTGCAGCTTATTTTGCATATAAATAATTCTGATAACATTCCACGAAGTATTTGCGTGGTCATTATTTACAACCATCACCGATCGGACGCACTCTTATCATTCCAAATATGAAAAGAAGCCGCTTTTCTTTTGACCTTAAAAATGACCCCAAAGAGGACTTTAAAGTCACATGACGGATGTGTAAGCGTGATGTCCTACTACTACCAATAAACCGTAAGCCGCTGCAATTTTAAAGTCGAGTTAAGATTTGCGGTAATTAGATGCTCATAGAAGTGATATAATAAGACGAATAGAATGTTTGTGGTGCGAATGCAACACTGTGGTGGTCAAATGCACTGGTGGTCAAAAACTCTTAATACAGGAAAACACTGCACAAGGACAAAAAACCCCTATGTGGAATGTTTCCTCTAGACGGTTCGTAAATACACAGTAAAACAAATCAAGATTCATAGATCAGATATTTGCGAACCTCTAAGAATTCGGTCTCTGTTCGGTCTCAATTGCTCCTATGACATTTGTACCTCGAGCAGTTTCAGAGGGATGGAAGAGTGAGAGAAGAGAGAAGAGGAGCGATTGATGAAAATTTGGGAGGAATGAGGAAAATGTGTAGTAGAATAACCAATAAGTGAGGATGCCAGGATCGGCTTTCTCTATCTCAGATCTCCGTAAAAGTTGCTGAAGAAAGAGTTGTGGCAAAGTGGAAAAACGAAAGAAATTTCTTGAGGAGACTGTAAAGAAGAAACGAATTCAAATGCAGCCGTGTGGAAATTTGAAGCTTCATAGTGGTGAAAAATTGATGTATGGTTGAGTCGGTTGTCGAATACAGACAACATTTGAAGGTGAACACCGTCAACGCTCTAAAGGAATTTC
This sequence comes from Baylisascaris procyonis, assembly GCA_037389465.1. NCBI lineage: Eukaryota > Metazoa > Nematoda > Chromadorea > Rhabditida > Ascarididae > Baylisascaris > Baylisascaris procyonis. Next base: position 529,401 of record JAZARR010000164.1, read on the forward strand.
TGCATAAATCCTTTTGCTGCTCATTCTTCTGTGTCACCAACAAAATACACCATGCATAAAATTTGGCTGAAGTACAATTCGATGCGTGATGCATGAATTATGCATGATAAACCATCAGATTCCTACTACTTACTAATAAAACATTCGGACGCAAAAAAATATTTCAAGCCTTTTTTGCAAACAAATTCATGGTTGTCTAGTGTTTTTCCATTATTTTATGGATGCAAAAAGTTATGGGCTTTTTGTAAGAAAATTTTCTTTTTCGACGGAACTTGAGTTTCTTTGCAAAATAAAAAATGAAGAACAATGAGAAGACGAAGGAAGAGACATCTTTCTTGTTGTTTCCTTTACCTTTCACTCTAAATAAAAACAAGAGTAGGAAATTTTGAAGGATTAGTCAACATGAAGTGCCACTTCTCTTTTTCAACTACGGCCATGCAATTCAGCCAGTAGACACTATTTTGCAGGAAATTACCTTTGGCAACCGCTTTCGCCACTATTCTCAATTCTACCCCCCGCCCCCTCTCCCCATCCTTTGCCTTTTCCCAGCACTCCATCTGTTCTTCACTCAGGTTGCTAGGTATATTCGCTACCAAGCAGATCGTCTGCAATTACATTTGGTCACAAATAATGAAATATACTGCCCATGATTTGTAAAAATCATCGGAAGATTCAGAAATAAGGCACTGATAACTGCTCTGTGTCCCATTCTGACTGCTGTGTTATTCTCAGAACACATAGGCTAAACTATATCGATATTTTGCTGCAAATAAATGCGCAATCTCGATATCTTAGCCTCAAATGGACCGTCTCAGTAGCCACTAAAGGCATCATGTCATTGTTGACGTTATACAGCACTTAAAAATCCCAAATATACAAAGGTGTTCGCCCATGCTTGATAAGTGTGGAAAAGAAAATAATAACTTTGTAAAATACCACTAAATACAGTAGGGCCTCGTATAAAAGCCCCTCCCCCCATATGAACTCATTCACCTTCGTATCGGAAGCTGTTGACAGTAGACATGTGGAGAGAAACATCCCACGAGGAAAACTCACCTTCAACACTTTCCACATGAGATATTCGTCAACGAACGGTCTCATAATGAAATTCTATTGGAATGGAGAATTCCGGCAGCCCCCTCAATACCTTCATAAACAAAAATCTTATAAGTTGCACAGGTTCCCTTTCATGCCATACGATGAAGTTATTACATTAAAAAATTTATTCCCTTCATATCAAAAACGAGATAATACATGAAAACTTCTTACTTTAACGATAACCTTTTAAAAAGATGCTTTCTTTTTGCAAGCGCAATCTGATATAAGGAAATGAACTTAAGACGAATAGTCTCATCGAGTGCAACGGTTCAAAATGGGATAGGTAATAAGCGTTTTCAAAATTTGGCAGTACTACTCGAAAGTGCAATAGTCGAAGACAAAGGATCACAAACTTTCATACGGTCGTCAAAATTTTACCACCCAGCTATCGGATCGATGAAATTTTTTGTTAAGATGAGAAAATAGTTTTGCTTACAAGTTGTCGATTGTTAAGGCGGTCTGCAGAAAGGTGACCAATAAAAGAAAGGACGCTTGCGCGAGCCAAACGGCCCGCTCAGCTGTACACATTTCGGAAACTAGCGGTGAGCTGCTAGTCCGCCCACGAAATGTCCCATTCAAGGGCGTGGCCAATCGGTTCAACACCACCAATTCCCCCTCCCCTTTTAACGGTCTATTCACAATAAACGCCCCCTATCAAAAACGCTCTTTTGCCACTGGGCAAAAACCAACAGTCGTCAATCATTCACTCACGCAATTCATCTCATGCACTGCAATGCTACCGTACCTCATTCGCATCGATAAAACTGCTCACTTCGACCAACGAGGGTATTACTAATATTAAATTAAAAGAAACGGTTGTTTGTATAGCAGTTCACAATATTCACCCTTCTCTGTTTCCGTTTTGATAGCTCAATTATTTGATTAATTAGAATTCAGTAGGCTGAGTAGGCCTTAGCAGCCCTGTCAACCGGATCCCCGTTTTCAGTAAGACTTTATTCAGCGATTGCTGATTTAATCGCCCGAAACAGGAACAAATCAGCGCATTCTGCTAGATGTCTATTGAATGGCTATACATTTTGTTGAATGCTCATTTCTAAAGGGATTCCACCAGCAGCGAAGTGTTTTAACAATAAACACCGTAATACTGAAATATGAAGAAAAAGGTAACACCAAGAAACTGCACGGTACCAACAGATAAAGAAACAGCTTCAATCTCATCCCTATATCAGTTATTCAGGTGATTCTTCTAGCCATATGATAGAAAATATAGAAAGCTCGCACAAAGTTTTCTAAAGATCGAAATCGTTCTCGCAGTTATTACGCAAAATTTTGCTGAAAAAACCCTCATCATTTTACATAAAACAGATGAACACAATTAAGTAATGTGATATCTAAATGGAACAAAAAATGGAACATATATCTTCAATTATTCTAGACAGGCATAAATTGGTCCGAAAATAGGAATGACAAAGATTGAAATGATATAAAAAGAATTCAAATTTATTGAGCGCACGAATAAAACGAACTTATCAAATTTGCATAAAGTTCGAGAGAAAAAAGATCAATATAAGATTGCGATACATCTATCAGTAGATGAAAATGTTCGATAGACAGGGAAGTGGAATTAATTGGAACAGTTTGATGTTCCTCAAAGTAGTTGTTATATTCAGTTAAAAACAAATTTTCCTTGATGAACGTTTTTCGGTGTCCTTTGAAGAGTCTCTCGAAGAAAATTGTCTTTGTATCATCGAAATGGAATGTGCGCGGTCTGATTCAATTCACTAAAATATTCCTTTTTTCGAAAAAATGGCTTTATTTGCAATGGGACGTTTTTTTTTGAACATATTACACGGTGTAATTTGCATAAATGACTTTTTAATGCAATATAATGAACCACTTACAAACTGTGATTACTGTTTAGTGCGAATGTATTCCTGGAGACATAATGCAACAATATGCGCAGCAATTAGCAACAAATGTAATGCATATGGTGAAATAGGCAAAACATATGAAGGCTGTAAGCAAGATGATAGCTTGAACCTCTGCCGAATATGTCATAAGTACTAGCGAGCGTAAGATGCTTTTCATGACCCATTTATCATTTACAACGAGTGAAGAGAGGATCATCGCAAAGGAAAAAGCGGCAATATGCGCAAACTGATCGGAAATGTGGTTGAAAGAAATCTCACTCAATTTTTCTCGTTTTTTTTTTCAGAGTATTTGGAATTTAGCCATATTTGAAAAATTTGCTATTTTATGTATCATCTTTTGAGGAATAAAGACTAGCTGAGGTTGCCTTACTCTCTTCTCTGATGTAAGCAATATTGCATAGATAAGAAATATACGATAAACTAGAAATAAGATAGCAACAAAGCGTTATTGGCGAGAACATTTTTTTGTGAATTTTCCACTTTTAAGAAAATAAAAAATTTCGGAATTAGCACCCTATAAATTCTCGTAAATGACCAAATGACCAAATGGCCACTATGAAAAAAAAAAGTGTTAAGCAATGTTTTGCAACATTGACAATTTTACGTTGAATTTAACAGGCAAATTATCTCAGTTGATATTTTACAGCATTATTTGCTTTCGTGCAAACATCACCAATGATAAATGAGCAACATGAGACAGCAGCCGCTATTACCCATCTTTCCCTCGATATATGCGTTGAGAAAACATTTCCTCCGACAACTAGCATCACTTATCTTTGGATTGAAAAAAAAAAGTGTAGCTAAATAAATAAATGTCGCCGAAACAGTTATTCGGTATGTTATATCAGGAATTTTCTTTGAGAAAAAGAGAAAATATTTCGCAGCAATATCAGATTCAATTGAATAATTTTCTTAATATGATAAATAAACTCATAGAATTGGAGAAAATTTTCAAAGATGTTAAATTTAGATCATTTAAAGTCAATAAATAATTAAAAGAATTAATAATCAATATCAGATAACCGTTGGGAAGATCAACCAAACAGAAATTGTAAAAACTCTAGAAGGAAAACTTTTCGGCAATAAAATACTAACGTAATTTTTAACTTTAGCTTGTCAGCTTAATCTGAAATTTAAAAAAAAAAAGTCCACAGACGACTTAGCGTGCCTTTTTCAACTCTCCCATCTTCGGAAAAAAATGTAAGCTGATTATGAAAGCGTTCCATTCTACAATCGCTTGCTATATATATATAAAACATTTTGATGCGTCAACTCATTGATGTTAGGCCCTATAAAAAGCATTCTGCAGTGCAATAATTGTGCAACTTTAAACAACAACATTACTGCTCATCAATTTCTTAGCATATTACATTTTAGCAATAGACATAATAAATCTCCTGTGGTATGAAAAGACAAGCAATGCCATTAGTCAAGTGGTAATTTTCTGTTGCATCCATTTTGCGATTACTGATGCTCTCGTTTAGCGTATATAACTATGAATCAAAAAATTATCCTGTGTACTATAGTAAACATTATGTGTGCCATGAGAAAATTTTCGGAAAAAAAGCGAAAAAACCGCCAAGATTTTCTTATAAAAATTTCAATTAAAATATTTCATGTAATGAATCGACTAGAAAACAGCAAAATTTAAATATGAATATGAGTAATATGAGTAATTGGTGAACATGAGTAATTCATATTCATCAAAAATCTATATGTAAAATTGTCTTGAAATGCTTTTCTCTCAATCTTCCTCTCTCCGAAAATTCTGTTCATGTTCTCCATATAACAGTGCTTTTGGAATTAGCGTAATTTATGTATAAAAGTATTCTACCTATATTCACCATTCTAATACAGCGAACGCTTAAGCGGATCCGTTCTTCCATCCTCTGCAACCCGAGTCTTATCTCACATAAAGCACATAAAAAATTAGCCATAGCTATGCTCAGCTAAAACGGTATTTGATTACCGAAAATGTTTTCTTTTTCTTATATCAATGCTGCAGGTTTTGTACTCTCTTAGATATGCTAAGAATTATGCAAATGAATGGGAAAGCGTGTTCCATTTTGTAGTTCTGATAATAACAGATTCGAAGAGTCCCACCTCTTCCCTCCCTTCCTAAATGTTATCGCATTCTAACTTTTTGTTCCATAATGGATACTTTTGAAGAGAGAGCAGGGAAGCGGGAAAGACGGAATGGAGGGGGAGTTATTATAGATAGCGCCATGGTAGCCGCACCTTACAAATCTTTGCTACAGTACCCGTCTTCTCAGCTATCTTTTTGTTACAAGCATAAGAGCAGCATCTTTCTACGCTGATGTTTCAAAGGATCATAAATTTTCTCAAAATTTCTTGTCAGGACCAATCGCTTTTCAAAGAATGTGATAAATTTTGCAGCTCTACATAGAGCTATGCTGAATGTTTGATTATTTCTATATAAAATGCATGGTGGAGCTAGATCTGCATCAACAGCAGCAACAATAACGGCTGCGTAAGGCATAAGGAGAGTAAAGAAGACATTTTGAGGGTTCCTTTGAAAGATGCGCCGCAAATTCGCGCTCCACAATGCAAACAATTAATCACAATGGTGTGATGTGTGTGTGGTGGCTAAGCGTCAATCTAACGTACTTTTAAAAACGCATCCTCTACTAGTGGGCATAAATTCTTCAACGCAAAAATCATTTGCCCCATTTTTCATAGAAAATCAGCCGTTTTTTTCAAATAAGCCGATACAATTTCATGAATCATTTAATACACCTCGAAATATTTGCTGTCTATTAAATTTTATATTCCCTTTTTAGAGACAAACGAAAAAGTGGTAGAGATTTACGAAATACGTTATATGAAGTGCAGCTTTATCAATACCGCAGCAGAAAAATTATGACCCCTCACCCTTATTTCCAACCCGTCCCCCCCCTCCATCCAATTCTGCATCAAAATCGCTGAGAATATGCAGCAGAAACTATCCGTGAGTTTTTAAACGGAAGTGGAGACGAATTTCAATTGCTATATACTAGAAAAACGTAAAGATTTTTTATCCTTTCGTGTTTCCTCATTGACGTTTTTCATCAGCGAAAGAACAATCCACTTTGAGAATCAAGAAAAAGAAATTCGCAACATCCTATCACAATCGTTTTCCGAAGCTTTTTTACTCAAAGAAATTATTTTGTTGTGAATATCGGCATAATATCTGACCCTCTCATAAACACATGCAAAATGTAACTCAATATCAATTGGAAAATTATATCAATTATATCAATATCAATCACTCACCGATAACGGTCGATTGTCGGAGCTGGCAACCCGATAGGAGCTGAAAAAAAAATTTTTCAAAGCTTCAGTAAGACGCCTCTGAGTGTTGATTTCTATCGCCGTCTAAAAATTTTTTACCAAGATTGGCAGATTGCCGAGTACTTTAAATATTTCCAAAATTTTTGTCTCTATTGGAAAAGTGGACTTTCACTGAGCAATAAAACATTATCGCAGTTGAATTGTTTATCTCACTGAGTGATATATCCGCGCATATAAAATTTCAAAAAATTCGTAAAGGAGATAAGCTTCTCTTGACGATAATTTGTGGTACATAATTTACAAAGCAGAGAATGCGCTTATCAAAAAAGCAGCAAGAATACACATCAATTACAATTTGCTTCTTTTCCTGTGCTTTCACTCAACTTATTGTAACTAAACGCATCCACTTAATGCATTCAGTTAGCAAGGCAAAAGATTCGATAATAGAACCGAAAAGTTTTGTTGCTGCTAATCCGGTTGAACAGAACAGCATATGCACTGCAATGTTGTGCCATCATGCGACATTACAGTAATGCTTGCAAAATGAAATTCAGGGATATACTACAGTTTGTTAGTTCCACATTCTACATGATAATGTATGCAATACAGTAATTATAGTGTGGTATGTTCAGGTTAAATTCGGGCAAAACTTTATCAACGCATCGATATTTTTAGTGCAATAAACTTTATAGCCTACTAGCCGCCAGCAACACGCTTACAAAATCGTACGTGATTCGAGCGCTAGCGAAACGCATTTATCCCCAGAGAATTGTTGATTCAACCACATAGCGAGTATGGATCGTCACTATTTGACATACTCAGACGTTTATTTTATTGTTGCATTCACAATGCATATTCGAAGAAATCCCACTGGCCAATTTTTTCAAACGGAGAAAATCTTTTCAGCAGAAAAAAAAGGTCACAAGAAGGAAAATTTTTTGCCGACTATATTGCCAAGCAAACGCTTAATGCTAGCCGAATATCGCTAAGAATTACGAGTCTTAGCGCGGAAGAATGTTTGGTCACTTCTCCTATCCTTTCCAATTATCTTTGTATCCCTTTAGAATGCAAAATTTTATCTTTGTAATAGAAATTTGTAAGCAGTCATCAAAAAAGACCTTTTTTCAGGAATTTTTAAATTGAAAAAATTTATTTTACCATCGAAAATTTAGCCCACACCAGTGTTTAGTTCTCAACTAATACAGAAAAAATTTGCTGAGGATTAATCGCTACAAATTATTTGCAAAGTTTTTTAGGATGAATCGAGATAGACAAATGCAATTCGCAATTTCACTTATGCAACGATTTATTGCATGATTTTGTGCGCAATTTTTGTATAAAACATTTGGAAAAAATTTTGTATTAGTGATGAAATCATAAATTTTCATCCCCGAATAGTTTAGCAACTAAAATAAATAATAATAGAAATGAACTTTCACCATCGAGGACAAAGGCAATTATCGGTACAAGTGAAAAGGGCTGGTAATTCACAGGAATTTCGCCAAACGCCGCAGTTTTAGGGAAAGTCCACCATACTTTAGAGTCGTTTACGAAAATATCACTTTTGTCATATTTAGGCGAGATTATTGGTAAGCGCAGAAGGGTAGCAAGAGACGGAAGTTGTAGTTGAGTACTTCTTTCTTAAAGGCTTGGAAAGATACACTTCTGTTCCCTAAAACTGGTGTTAGGAAGGGGAAATAAAATTTGGCTGTTTAGTTTGATGGATATTTTAAATAAACGGCTATGTCTCCATTTTATTTTCTCTCAACGAAAACCTGATGAGTTGAATATTAAGCAAGATGAGTGATGCTCACTGTATTCGTAGACGACTCGGAAATGTGTGCGACCGCAACAACAGCTTTAAACGGGCTCAACACTTTGCCCCAAATGGCATCTCTCATTAATAACATTTTTGAAATTTTCACTACCACCCGCTGAGACGATGCGTCTATTCGCATCGACAATCAACTCGATCTCTTCTCTCTGCTTGATTTCCACTAGCATACATTTTATATAACCCCGATTCTAGCAAATAAATGCATCATTACTTTTCTATAGATACTTAAGCATCACTTGAAATCATTCATATTTATATGTTTTAATATTGGAAATGTTTGAACTTACAATATGTGATTTATTTATTTATTTGTTTATTTATTTATTTATTTATTTATTTATTTATTTATTTATTTATTTATTCATTTATCCATTTATTTACTTATTTCCTTACTTATCTATTTATTTATATATGTATTTATTTACATGTCATTAATTGCATTCATCACTGTAATCACATTATTTTGTGTTACATTCTTAGGCAGGTATCATCAAGCAATGAGTGAGTGGAATGATAAAAAAGCGATAGTTGACTATTTTTGCAATTGTAACGTTGTGAAAGCAACAACTTAAGAAAGGAATGCAGCCGTTCAAAGCAACGCTCACAGGATACAAATTCTTTGGCACATGCCACTCCCGTATAGCAAGCTTGCTGCTCATCTGGTTGTTCGAGCGTCTCGCAAGAATGCTGATCCACGCGTTCACCTTCTTGCTGACACTCGACCTCAAAATAAAAAAAAAAACGAAACTCCTAGCAACTTTTTTAACAAACATACACTTACATGATTTCCACCTATGTATGCGACACCGTATGACTCGAATTAGAAGTCCTCCATAGTAGGTCACTTCCTCTCAACTTATATCATATTCTAGTCTATGTTAGGAAGATTACGGATCAATCTTTCCACTCAATCCTCCACCATTTTATCTTTAACAGTAAGAAATTTTTTGAAAAACTTTGCAATGGTTCTCCTTTTGAAAAATTGAAAAAAAAAACTATAAATATTCATGGATTAAAAAACTATAAATACTCATGGATACTCATGGAAAAGAACTATAAATACCTTTGTGAAAAAAATTAGGATGCTTAAAGAATCGAAAATTTTTTCGCAGTTCTACGGTACATCAAGGTTACAATTTTTTCTACACCATTTCACTTCGGCGCAAAAAAAACTTTACATCATTTTTGAATGCATTATCAGCGGATGGTAATCCTAGAAAGGAATTTAATCATGCTATGCAATAAATTTTTATAAAAGTCATCGTAATCCTTAAAACGTTTTGCTAATCCCCTCATAGGAAAAAAATAGTCGCAATGATTTTAAATACAATACTTTGGGAACAGTTCTAGTCATCCATAAAACTATTGACACATAAGTGCCACTTCGACGATAAAAAATTTTGCGACATTTACGAACGCATGTGCAGCACTTGAGACTCTTATTAGAATTAGTAGCTTCCTCAAGAAATCGTATTGCTTCACCTCCACCAATGAAATTCCCCCAATTTTTTTTTCAAGAAATGGATTTTTTTTAGCAACGTTCTGCCAGATGAAGAGCCTTCTTAATAAAGCTTATACTGTAAATGCTGCATCCAAGTAAGTTAAATCTAACTGGTACATTTTTGAAACAGTTATGGGGAAAAGAAAAAACAAGAAAACGAGCCAAGCTTTTTCTTTAAAAAAAGCCATGTGCACTTGTCAATGGAACATCTCTAGAAGTAGTCTCTTACCGTGCGTGTTCGATAACCTTTGCCACAAGTGACCGAACAACCTGACCAATCACCATTCACCCATTTAGGACATTGCTTTTTGCCGCATTTCCGCTCTATGAACTGCAAATTTTCATAAAGTCACTTGCGTGAACACATTTTTTTCAAGTGGCCATTGAAATTCTAAAGAAACACAAAATTATGAAATATTTGAACGACCCCATTGTCGATTGTCCTATTGAGGCTTCATCAGACGACTCTCTAAACTGAGACAAAATTTGTGAAGTTATCGTTTACAGAAGAAGCAATTTTTCCAGAAAAAAAATCAAAACGAAATGGTAATAAATAGATCCATTTGGGTCTCGACTGAAAACTCAACCACCGTATTCCCATACTGCTGTATCTTCGTCCAAATCCCCTACCTTCTCCTCCCCCCTCCTCCCACACGCACCTGATTATTAAGTAAGTAGTTTTGATCCATTGGAAGTGTTTACCATAAAACGTAAAAGCTATAAAGATGTTTGTAGATCTTAGTCTTACTGTAAAAGCTGAAGCTGAATGAATTTGAGAAAGGGAATGAATATAAAACATTCATTTTGTAGAATAAATAAGTAGAGAAAAGATATGGAAAAACCGGTCTTTTGCTCTGCCAGCAGTATTGATCGGCTACTTTGGTGTTTTCGATAACACCACTCGAATCGTTGTGCCTCTCGATGCAGTAAACCGATCGAGTTTGATATCCACCCCCACATGTCACAGTGCATTCTGACCACTCACCGGTCATCCACCTTGAAATATATTCCCTTGTACAGCTTCTTGGTTGAAAAAAACCACGGGAATCATTTGAGTCCTCTCTCCGTTCAATTTATTCCTCCTTTCTCTAGATTTTCTTGTCATCTCGTTTCACCTTTTAGATATCACTCCTTATCTGACAATTATCAAACTTTATTAACTATGATATTATCTTATCATCAATATATTCCTCAAATTTCTTGAATTATTCATTCCGATTTAACATCACTTATTTAAAAGTTATTATTTCATCACACTAAATTACGCTAGTTACTGGCAGCAGCTGGTTGTCACATCATCGCTCCACAATACAACAGAAAAATTTTAACCATATTTTCTTAGTTAAACCTCTCCTAAAACTTTCTTAGTTAAGCTTCTTCTAACTTTCTACTGAAACTTCAATCACTTTAATATGAACGGAGAGAAGACTATGAAGCAAGAATATGTGGTAAAATTGCTTGCCACTTACGTGAGTCAAAGACTGGACTGAAAGCAGTGGTGCAGTGGTGGAAAGCAAGCAGTCAACCGCATACAACGAAGGCACAAAAGCAATTCAACACGAATGACCATAAGAAGTATGCATTTGCTTTATCGATACAGACCCATTTAATGATCGACCCAATGAATAATGCTCGAAAAAGTTCGATCGTCCACTAGGCATATTGCAGTTATTATATCGAACAAAAAATGAATTTAAATAACGTCATTTTCTATTAAAACTAAACTAACTATAAACTTTTGTCCGCTTAAATCGACATCATATTTCCTGTGTAACGACTGCGCTGTGTCCACTCATAGTTTCATTTGTTACCTCGCCGATTGTGTTGTTCTTAGCTACCCGGTCGAACAAATTTCCATATTCAATGACACTTCACTGATTTACTGGTGCCGTCATCAAAGAAACTTGCATAGTTAGTGAACAGTCAATTCAGCAGTCATCCATCCGGTTGATCATCGTTCCTCATAAATCATTCCTTATATGCGCACCCTAAATTCCAGAGAAAAATGCGAGAGGACTATCAGTGTCACTAACACGCTCCCCATTCCAACAGAATAAACATTATGAATAAAACATCCCGCTGCTAATTTATCTCTCCTGCAGTTTTATCGAATATTTTCAAATTACCACTACGTCACCTTAGCATTGTTTCTTACACATCCATTGTGAATCATTTAATAGATCCCCTAATGTGATAATCGCTGCAGGTAACTTAAGTTCATTTAATTACATTGTGCTACCTGTAAGTTACAGAAATTCTACACAGTGTTCCTCGTAATGAATTTTTACTGCACTAAGAACAACGTTGAGTCTATCCACCCTCCTTCTTTTCTTTCTTGAGAATACCAACCATCTTAGACCGGAAAAATTCTCTGTGCTTCATCCGAAGACCAATTGCAGGATTTCCTTAATCTCCTCTGATCTAAAACCCAATCACGTTTCTGCTCTAAATGTTTCATTAGTTTTCGTTGTAAGATAAAACTTGCCAACATTCTTACGGTCATTCGTCAGGAAAAACAAACAACAAATAATTATTTGAAATAAACTGAAACGAAAAATTCCAAAGTAAAATCGAATAAAGCAGTATAAAACCCATAGATTTATAATTACTCCGTTACTGATACATGTTGAGACTATGAAAGAATCGTCAATGACATTTGTCTATTCCCTTATCATAGAATCCAGAATAAATCAATCTTGCTCGGATTCATCGGCGAAAATTGGCATTTGCGGAGCTTGCAATGCGTCTGTGAAGTGACCACTTAAAATGACCAACGACGATATGTTTCACTAAGGTATTCGATTCGAGCGGTTGATGCGACCAGATTATGGTCAGTTTTGGCTTTTTCATCGGTTATTTTCTTCATTAAAACTGTCGTAACGAATTCCACAGATGATAATTCCCTAAGTATTCCCCTAATATTGAGCATAATGAGCTCTAAAATGTGCTGAAATCCATACTAATAGACGCTTTGTTCCGACTATTAGCAGATGAACACATTTAACTATCGTCAAATTTCAACTAGAAAATGCTGCACCTGTGAAGCTATTTCGCCAGTTACGCATGCTTCAAGCAAACTACCATGAAAATAGGCTACTGTTCAAATGGTGCCAAAAATATGCGCTCGCTTTCTTCGAGATTTTATGATTTGTTGTTGGCTCACTCACTCTCTGAACATGATATTTGCAATTAAGAGAGAAATTTTCGATATGAACAGGATTTTGAGGCCACTCTTACGGTATTCTCTATCGTACGAAGGACTGCTTTTGACTGAATTTGTTAGTACTGTTGTTTGTAAGAAGGATTGTTAGAACTGTTGTAAGAATAATGAGTAGGAAAGAATGCCGAAATTTGTTGACTTCTCATCACCTCTCAATGATTAATTTTAAATCATATGGCTTTGCATATTAGCATGCAAATCAACTATTTTAAATAGAAGATGCATGCGAAATTTTTTGAATATTAGATCTGCCGACCGAAAGGTTCGAATTTTCAAGAAAAAAATTCGAACATTGAAGGGAAATCAATCGATATCAGTTTTAATCAGTGTAGTTGTTTATCTTTTTGCTAGAAAAGCAAAGGGCATCGTCAAAAATTCAAAACCGAATTATTTACTCTTCTACCTAAATTGCCTAGCATCTTCATTAAGTATTCCTATTTAGTTGATCATATTATGTATCACCTGTTGCATATTACTACGTAGTTTTAATTAAAGTTCACTTCTCACTACATCTATCGACTTTTGAAACAGCTATTCGAATATATAAGCCTGACAGACTTTCAATTTGTTCATCACCTGACAAGCGGGTAAACAAGTACATTTATCACACCTCATGATCAACGATGCCCTCATCAAGCTGAGTATAACAAGGAACATACTTATTCGCGAGATGATTTTGTTTAGAGTGGAGAATACTCAAAATTTCGGCAAACATACGAAACATCACATAAAGATCTCGATGCAAGGAATGTTATTCACCGAGTCTTGTGTCCAAAAAGTTGTTTATAGGGAGGGATATCTTTTCTCACAAAAGCCTGGAATCCGTTCATTCTTGGAAGGAATGCAGTGGAAGGGAAAGACATTATTCGAGGTAATACGTCATAGGATTTTCAAGACAACAAATTTATATAACACTCAGGATGCTGAAAGCCCAAAGCTAATTTTTAATGCTTCCCTATTAGAAAGACATGAAAACCACGCCATCTAAAGTTTCATTTACGCAAAAAAATTTTGTAAATTCCAACATATTCAACAGCCGTTGTGAAGACCATTTCTGCTGGTCTCATGCTCTTTTCGTTCTATTCAACACATACACGTACACAAACACGCGCATATCATACACAAACACACACATACATATACGCACAGACACACACAAACCGCTAAAATCCGATGTTGATGAAGCAAATAAACAAAGAAATAAATGAACCAATAAACTGCAACAAATTTTGTAGAAAAAAAACTACGGGCAAAAAAGAAATTCAGTGGAAATAATTCAGACTCAAACTGAAATATTTCCAACCTCGAACCAACTCGAAAATATTTTTATGAAATTTTAAACAAAAATATTCAACCTTAAATCTTTTAATAGATATCATACGAGTTTAAAAACAGATTAGAATAAATTAAAGCGAAATCATTCTTTCAAGCAGAAGAGCTCTTTTTGAATAAAACGCTGAATAAAAGCAAACGATTTATAAACGCAAAAATGCAGAATTATTTTTCCTGAAGGAACATGCACAACTGGTCATTCCAAATTATGAGTTATGTATCAAGGGGAGGGAATCTTTCGAACTTCTCTTAATTTTATAATGAAAAATGAGTTTTTTCGAGGAAGGATTATTTTACAAAAAAAGAACATAAGCTTAATTCATAGTAAAATGACACACTGAATTAAGAGAACCAATAGAGAGAGCACCGCAAAAAGAAATCAAGCTAAGAGCAAAATGAAAACGCTCCCATTCCATAAATACCATTTGGAGAGTATATTTACCTGCAGCTGAAATAATTGTCCATTTTTCATCATATCAATTCACAATCAAGTAATTTGCAAACGCAACAACTCTCGAAAGCGGAAAAAAAACACCGAGAAAAAAATTATATTTAAATTTCCCGCAAACTTACTGATACGATACGATAACGGCTGGTCTGAAGAGGAGCGATTATTTATTCGAATTGAAAAATAAATTTCAATAATTAGTAAAACGCGTTTAATTTTTTTTTTTGGAAAATTCTACACCATTTTCACCAAACATTAACAAAAAAAAGAAAGATGCGCAGTAATGCAATTTTTTAGATTGTTACACATTCGTGATCGATTATCCTAGAATCGCTGCTGCAGCAAAAGATAAAAAGTTTTAAAATTCTTAGAATTTTCCAATTGTCATATTTGATTCGTTGAGTTTTTCATTTAATCAAAGCAAAACCGACATTTAATACTCGTTATTACCTTTATACTTTTATATTACTGTTGTGCTTAAGAGATTCGTAAGTAAATGCTGACGAATCTAATGACTTGTCGGATTGATCGATCATTTATAATTACATCAAAGTTCATCACCGTAGCACTGATAGCTGCCCCACTTAAATTACAATCGCCATCGCAATGCTGATAAATATATTATTTCTAATTTCGACAGCACGTCAACATTACTTTGATACTACCACTAATCACGCAGGAAATTCGCGAGTTTACATGGAAAAAATTTTGAGTGGGAAATCTTTATTATTTGATCTACAAGTGAACCACAAACACCTTTTCAAACTACCATTAGCGGGGGCAAGAATACCGGAAAGGGGATGGAAGAAGTAGACTCTCTAATGAGTTAAAAAAACGATTGGCATGAAACTCAGAATTTTCGAGAAAAAAAGCAAATTTTGAGGGTACTAAAGCAAAAGAAATTTTTTTTTCTTTTACTCTATTAATCAAACATTCTCCGTCTTTTCTCAGCATAAAACATAAATTTTCGAAAGAATTTTCTAAAATTTCAAAATCCTTCACAATCAAGCCAAAATTGAACGAGGAGAGGTTTTACACTTCTTCATCTTCCCTGCAGGTCAAGACTTCAGATTATGCATAAAGCATACTGTTCAAGCTGGAAAATATGTAGTTAAACTATTTGAGTTTTCTGAAATTTTTATGAATTTCGAAAATATTTCTACATTATACGCAAAGGCACATTATCCAATTGAGAAATGTTCAGCACTATTTAAACTCCTGTGACATCCATATAAAAATAGCAAATCTTACAAAATTTCTACTTAGATAGTGTACATTATTTTCCTGAAGGTCATTTATCATCTGCACAACAAACACTTGAGATAATCGTGTTGCTCGCGCATCACACAATAAGATCATTGCAAATGAAAGGGAAGTCACTTTCTAGACTATTCCAATCGAATGTATACCACACTACAGATCCCTCCTTATTCCCTTAAATATACGCTTTTGAAAGAAGGGGACGAGGGTGTATCCTAGGCCAGCAAATAAGGAATACGATATTTAAATACTAGTTCCTCAATTATTTTAAATTGTAATTATTACGCTGAATTCATTTCACGCATTTGCATAAAACTGAAAGATTTCTTTATGTGCCGAATGTTTCGATAAAAAAACCATTCAATCCTTCACTGTGCTAAATTTAATTGTCAAAGAAAACATAAGTTCAAATAAATCAATATTTTTGTGATTTCCTTTGCACTATAACTTTCATCATCGAAGAACTTTTAAATGAGTCCCAAGTTAGCATTAGAATCGATTGGTCGATTAAATGCGATACTTTTAGTATGCAAATACACGAACAATGATCGCGATAAAATATCCCTCCTTGGGGAAATGAAAAAAGACGTACTTGACAGAGATCAATGTGCTAGATTGCGCTCTCAATCCCGATGAGAAAGCAAAAATGCGATCACTATTTAATGCACGAAAAAATATTCCCATTTTGAGTCGTGAAAGATCAATCCATGAATCCATGATTTGTGCAGATAGAATGTTTTTACTTCATCATTGAAAGAGAAAAATGTGGAAAAAAGAAAACGAAAGCAGAGATTCATCACTAAGCTTTGGGAATTTAAAAATAATATTTCCATTATTCAAATAAAATTTTGCAACGATAAGCGATCGAATGTTGAGTATATTTTTGCAAAAAAAAAAAAAAAAACCCCTCATTGAGTCCGATAAGCGAACAACAAAAGAAAAGATAAAGAGAGAGTTACTTTCCTATTCGCAAATTTTTCTGATCACATTTATAATCACATGATGGAGTGTTCGGTGAAGAAGTAGCATTGACGCATTTCGCAATTTCTAGAATGGGGAAGAAAATATTTCCATAGAGAATCACAATTTTATTTATTCAAAAAACAAGGCAAGTGAATGTAGCGAATTTACATAAGAATAGTCAAAAGTAGCGGTCAGAGTAAGAGAGTCTAAAGACTTCACTCCAATTTCTACTCATATTTTATTGCACAGGACGCTGAAATATGAAACTGAGGTACCCTTCCTCCCTCTCCCTCTCCCTCCTCCCTTTGCAGGGGGAATGGATGCTCACTGGAATCATTAACAGTCACAATTATTACTAACACAATTTGCAAGTGAGCGTCAAGTGACGATAAATGACTCTCGTCATCAGCGGAATTTCCTTTTCGACTTATACCCGTCCATGGTCCTGCTAAGCGCACGTTGAATGCTGCATCGATGGCGGATTTTATATATTGGGCAATTAAAGTCAGTATAGGAAAATCAGGAATGATGGTATCGTTTACCCGTATACGCTTCGATATAGTCTAGTTTGAAGGGCAACTTACCCTCCTTCCTCCCCCTCCTCACCCACCCGGTGATGTGTTCAATTAGAACCGGTACACTTTGATTTCGAATAGAAATTATATCAGATAGGAAAAACTGAAGATAATTCGTCAAATCTACACACGAAACAGCTCTTCTCTTGTTCTTTCAAAACAATGCTGAATTATCTTAAGCTCGGTCATCAAAATAATTCAAGTATACAGAACACGTCAAACTCGAATTATATTTCCTTCTCACTCCATCTCAACTCACTTATGAAATGATAATAAATTGAAGACAAATTTCTTTCGTATATTTTGAGGTTTTCGATATCTTTAAACGGAAAATCTGTTTTTTCTTCGTATCTTTGAAAGAATTTCATAAGGATTGAATAGCGCATTTGTGGTATTCAATTGCGCATTTGCTGTATGAAATGAGCACTTTTAAAGTGTAATAAAATTCGTAGTGAAATTGCATCGTTCGATTGGATTCACACAAAAAATCAACACCATAATTTTGGATTTACATAAATCCCTGAATTAATTATACACGTTTGAGATACGCATTGCCACGATACTCATTCACGGAGGCGATATTTTCTGTGATAGAGACTATTTCGAGTGACTATACGAATTTTGAAACGAATCACTAATGTAGGGATTTTCTTGACCGATTAAAATAGCATTTTAAAGACGATTTTTCTTTGATTGAAAAATTTTTAATAAACTCAATTCGTTCCTTTTTTGTCACTTTTTCAATTAGATCTGCTAGGAAACAGTAGTGATATCCATAAGAAAACTGAGCAAACGGTCAATGGAAATCATCATTCAAGAAACACTTGGATTTGTTTTGAAAATTCTTCAAGTGTTGTTTCTTGTTTCCATCAAGAATATTTTCGTACCAAAAGTATAATTTTGAAAATCGAAATTAGCTAAATAAGCAGCATAAAAAGATGAATAAAAGTCTATTTCTCTTTTGCGATCTTTCCTTTCAATGCTGAAACTCAGAAAAATTCCTCATACAATCATATCTTCGCTCTCTGTCGCTCATTTGCTTAGTGCTAAACTTATCACCGCTTAAAAGAATCTCTTTCTTAATACTGTTACTGATCAGTTCTCTCCGCAAATTCTCTTTGATTGCGTATCTTCCAATCGAATCAACCGAAACGATCTGTCGGCTTCTTTTTCTGAATTTCAGTTACGTCTTTAATTACTGAACCACAGTGGAGATGAAACTTTTATCTTATCTTATCTATAATATTAGAGCTACTGAACTGTATCAGAAAAGAGTATACCCATTTCCCGCTTACAGCCACCTCCCCTGGTACTAGAACACAAGTACATTTTTGAAACCCGCGAATGCGATAAAACCTGGTGTCCACAAAGAGTCGAAATTGCCTACACAAAGACTAGATATGCAAATATTATGTGGGATTCTGCTAGTATTCATTATATATATATACGGTTCCTCCTTCTCCCTTCAAAGTTCAAGTTCGGGTGAAAAACTAACAAATATGGTAAGTTTTTTTTTTGAATGATTACGAATTTAGAAGAAGAGAACATCTTTCAATCGTTTCAATCATAGAGCAACAACTTCATGCAAGGAAGTATGTTAGTATAACAATGTCATCTATAACATGAACCAACTCACTGTCATACTACCAATATAATCAAAAATGAAATTCCTGTTTCTAAACTTCGCGAGGCTAAAGAGAAGAGGGAAAACCATTACTAACGAGATTCATTAGGAGCGATTTTCCTTCAAAATTAGGCATGACGCAACAACAATTTATGATGCTTTTTTTCGGTTATTTGAGAATATTCTCCTGTAAAGTCTGTGGTGAAAAGAGGAAAATGCCAAAGAAAGAAGTTATTTCCTCGCGTGAAAGTTCAGTGGGGTCATTCGAAGTCATACGGTAACCTATGAAGTGCCTCGGCGATATGAGAAGAAGAATAACAAAAGAGATTTCTTCAAAATATTTGCCTCCTTTTGCATTGTGAATGTTTCTTAAGGAAAAAGTGGCCGGCTAAACGAAGCGTAAAAGAGCTCTGAGAATGCCGTTAGTAAGTGGCAATTAACGCATTTCTTGCGGATTACCATCACGCTGCTGATGACGGCCGTCTTCATTTATCAGCGAATATAAACGTCCTACAGAGAGGGAGTAAAAGCATCACCCGAAGGTCAAGCTTTTTTTTCATATGAACATTACCAACCTCTAATTGGCTACTTCATTTCTACCTAGCTTTGCCTGCAATTGATAATCTCTGCTCCCGCTCTCTCTCCTTCCATTTCTCCCCTCTCCAACCCCCCCCCCTCCTTTTCTTCACATATGTGCAACAACAAAGGAATTTTATTTAACCTCAGAAAGAGAAAAAACAAACTTATGCGAAAGGATACCATTCTCTATTCATTAGCTTGAATTGACAAATAATCCCCATCATCTTCAACAAAGATCATTATCATTCCTTTTATCAATACTACTTTCGAATGATGAAAGAATCTTCCGAAGTGCTGTAGACGTCCTCTCTTTGAAACCATCAAAAATTTTTTTAAATCTTTCGACCACTTCGAAACTGATTGCAATAAAACAGATGAGAATGCACTGATGGATATTTTAGCCATCAGTATTGATTATGAATTAAGCACTATGCAGGCCAAACTTATGAAACGGAAGTACAACATTGAGGGAAAAGGATTGAGCTGCAGTATGCGATTATTCACAATGAACGATATACCGTATCATCCGTTGCAAGTTTAAGAGCAACAAGTTGGCTTTATAGATTATTTCTCTCGTTAATTTGTATGTAAATCTTATTGTCTAGTTTGTCATTTGGATATATGAAATGCAAAAAGTGAACTTACTGTGAAGGACACACAATATGAGGACACTTCTCGACAACAGGCCTGGGACGTGCTTGATCGGCGCATAGACGCTCCGGTACCACCCGCCCTGTTCGAACGTTATGACACACCGATACCGATACCCGGTAACCTAATATATTCATTGACTGTAATTGAGAATGCAGAAAGTATTTATTGGTGTATCTATTCGATTTTTGAACAGAACTGTTTCAATAATCTTTTACTAACCCATGCAACAAAATTTCGTTAATCCCAGGTGTTGTTCAAAGAAACTGACTTTTCCTTCAACCACTGCACACAAAAAGCGCCCCACTATCGATTGACCTATTGTATTGTTCTTCAAAACTTTTTGTTCTTCTCTTCTAATTTGAGCAGTTTTATAGTAAACTGAGTCTGCTTACATGAGTTTTCATTAAATCGCAGTATTTTGAAATATGCAAAGAAGATGATCCAGCTAAAGCAACATATTAATTAACTACTCGCAAATATTAATGTCTGTCACCTTAAATCTCTTCACAACCAGACCCTCTTTAAAAGACTAGCTGATACCTGTAATCGGAAGAAATGGATGTACAATTGTGTGAATTGAAAATTTGGTGCAGATGCGTCATTACGTTACATTCACTCAATGGATCGGACGATGTATATTTATCAGCCGATTGGTCATACGAGAACTGAGTGCAGGATGCTTACGCACGAACATCATCAAATTTACGCAGGTCAAATATTACTAAACCGTTGAACTCCGCTGAACTCGGAATCTTATAGAGCAATCCGTACTCAGACTCAATAAAAAAAGCAGGACCTTGCACTTCGGCCGACATTGTTTCCTACATATTTCCGCTGAATTCGAAAAATAATTCAACTTAATAAATGCTATGAAAGGGCATTTCGCATATGATTCCCTTTCGCGGTAATCAAAGCAGAAACTATGATTTTTTTAAGAAGTGTTACTAAATCACGCAATCGAATCCTTGGTTTACTGATCTTTTCAAAGCTTCGATTATTCCATGCCTTCCAGGTCTATTCACTAATTTAGGCCTGAAGCAAAAATTAACAGTCCCAAAATAAACCAACTATTTGGTCCACATGTAGCGTCACACGGTGAGAACTGTTTTGTGTCTTTCCACTTAAACGCAGTCCTCCCACACGAACTGCCGTTACCTTCACATATGCCACAATGATCGAAACGAGCACTCGATCCGATAATCCCATCACAGCCAACATGCTCAATTTTTCATGATTTTTCATTAGGGAAAAACAAATTGACAAAGAAAACTGAGTGTATCTTTCCATCTGAATTGCGAATCAAATAATCATTGCCAATAAGATTAACGACACAACAAATTAGTATTGGGCACGAAACACTTCTACTGGATTAAGGGTTTTCATTCTGATATTAGCCGCAAAATTTTCGTTCACCCTCCACAATCATCTACAACGAGGAGGCAATAAAGGCACGACCGGCTTTCACGAGAAACGATCCTCCCCCACCCCCACATTCTCAAGTATAGCAGTGAGTCATTCATTCCTCATTTTCCAACCACTCCGAACGCCAATATAAACTATGCGATCACTAAATGGTGAGCAAGTATGACAATTAACTTACACATTGACACATCTCTCCAACTTGTGTTTTAACACTTCCTTTCAGAATTCGATGATTTAAAACCAAAAAATACAATGATATTTGCCACATTCATATTATAGATTGCGTTCAAATCACTTTTCCTCCGATATTTTTCATCAATTATTCAACTGCTATATCATTTAAATCTCAAGAACAACTCACTTTGATCCGTCCATAATTTCAAATCTCTAAAACGACTTTTAGATTTTGATAGAAGGAAGCATCCTATTTGAGACACTTATGTGTGTGTGTGAACTACGTACGTAAACTGTACCGTGGTAAACTATGTACTTGTTCTATATCAAGATCGGAAATACTCCATTCAAAAACGCTAGTACTTCTCCATATAGAGTTTTAAGTGAGATGCGAATGAAACACTCTGAGCAACTCTTAAAAACCTATGTATCATTTTGGAACTTCAGTCGATCAAAGATGATTTGCAAAATATTGAGAAGGCGTTTTGATTTGTTTGTTCATTCTCAACTTACTCACACATTCACCAGTAAACACACCTGACAAGTTCCGTTAAGACAAACGGACACATTGTAGCCTTCCTTAATGCATGAGGTTCCATCGTTGAGTTTCCTTAGTTCTCGCTCACGACCCGTTTCCACTGAACTGCACGTCACCGAACACTGCAAACGCCCAGCATAGATAAACGGTACTCTCATTATCCCTTTCCCTGAGCACTTGCTCTCATTCTTAGTAATAATTCTTCATGTTATTATCAAAAAAACGTCGAGAATACATGATAAGCCTCCCAAGCATTATACTGTTTAGGACAATTTGAGAAATGGCAATCCTATCGAACAACATTTTTTGAAGGTGTGAGGGGAAGAGGGGAAGAGGAAAGGGAAGAGGAGTAAAATAGAAGCGGGATAACTGGAGAGTGGCCTACATTTTGTGCGTTATAAAAAAAGGCAAAAGTTTTGTAACTGCGTGTGCCATGTATGTTTAAACTAGCTTGACCGAGTAAGATGATCATCGAATAAAGATATGATGACTTCTGTCGCAGAAAAGTTATCTAGGTAAAAACTCATCTAATAGATTACTGAAATTTCTTGGAAATAGTGGAATATCTGAATATGACAATATAATAATAAAAGAAAAATAAAAAATAGATGAAATTTGAATCTCTAAAGACACTAGTAGAATTAATAATGCAAGAAAACAAGGCGGATATGGGACATTTCCGCTTCTTACTTGTCAGTTTGCTTTTACATAACTGTCACATCCAGCCAGCACTCTCATATTCAAAACCATCCTTTATGAAATCTGTGGCAAATAGAACACTCCTGAAGCATCTCTCCCCTCCCCCTCCTACCCTTTTCCGACAGAATCAAAAAAAACTTCCGGATTTCCCCTTCGATTCCGTGGTCGTATCAAAATAGTCCCATGCGATGAACTTCACAGACTGCTATGTGCAAACTGCAGAAAAATTTCTTTCCTTTCGAGTTTCAGGTTCAAGATTCCCAATAACGATGAAAACTTGAACGTCATTAAAACAATAATTTCGAGGTACAAGAGTATCATTTTTAGGACCCATCCCTGAATTTGCCTGATGACCAGATCAACAGATTCCGTTTGAATCGATACGATAGGTCTTGACGAAGAAAACTGACGGTAGACGAATAGATGAAAACGTAGGACCTCTACGATGCACTTTTTTTGCTAAGTACATAAAACCTCTTCGAGCAGAAACACGTTACAAATTAGAGAACTATGGGGTCAGCTACTGTGCCTAAAGATTTCCCGAAATTACTGATTTTGATCAGGTAACTGACTAATTGCAGCAAGAAATATAGAGAGAATTCGTACTGTATGCCTTTAGATACGATGTGTGAAAGATGAGTCCTGCTCACAAGTACTGTTGAGTAGTTCTTTCGCTCTCCATTTATCGCAAAATCTGCTCAACTGTACCTGTTCATTGCTTTGTACTGGAATCCACCTCTCAGCTCGTCGCTCTCCATTCAACAGCACATATCCATCAAGTTTTGAGCATTGCGTCTCACGCGGATAAATCGCCGCTTTTGTACACTGCTGCAATAAGGATGTTTTTAGAAATCAACCTGCCCTCCTCCCCTCCTTCTCCTTCCCTTCTCTATCAGAGATGTTTTGTTCCTCTTTCTTTTCTCACTCATTCGGATGAATTTTATTCTTAATATTTCCGAAAAGTTTGGAAATGAAAATAAAAAAAAGCCAGCAGTTCGATTTTATGATATTCATAGAAATAGATGTCCTCCAATCTCAATATCCAGACTTGGTTGCGATCCCGGGCGACGACCGAAGAGTCTGGAAATCGTCGGACGAGAAAAGGTTCTTTTTTCGCTACTTTTTCTGCTCCCTCTCATTCTTTTTCAAAATATTTTTCCACTGATGAAGATCTAAGCCTGAAATCGACCTTCAAGAAGAGATTGGCATTCCCAGTCGACAAAGCGGAAGTAGTTGGAGGAAGTAAAGTCATCTATGTTTGTACAGCAGCAGTTTTTTAAACCTTCTTCAGCATAAAATGCTAAGTTGACTTCTCGAAAGCGTAGAGCACATTCAAAATAAACTGGGACTGTGTCACATACAGGGTGAGCATACCACTGAGGAAGGAAGTCATGTGGGTCGGATGTTGCATCCCTCCTCCCTCAACTGATCCCCCCCCCCCCCCCCCTCGATAGCACTAGATCAAGATTGCTACATCTCGATGAATTGTGCCAGTATTTGGAGTACCTGACTACTGCATATCCTTTCGCGATGACTCGGACCAACGCACCGAACGTCAAGACAGCGTCGAAATTGATGCGAAATACCACCTCCACACTGCAGAACAATCTCATTAGATAACATAGGAAGGACAAGCGAATTGCACCCCTTTGCTCAGCTTCATTTTTCTGAGAGCAACCTACCACATAATCTCAAATAGCCACCGATTAGCTTAATATCAATTCTTCTCACGGTGGTAAAATCAGAAATGCTGAGATAAACGGAGTGATAAGATTGCTTAGATGTGCCTTTTCACGCGAAATTGCACTTAAGCATCTCTTAATGTTTTTTGCTTTTTTTTTTTGCATAAAACTTTATGGTTCGGATCATTTTTTCAGGCTACCGAAGCTATGTCGCTACTGAAAAAGACCAATAAAGTGTGAATTCATATGCAGCTTTTTAGATGTAACAAAGAAATGGTTACTGTAAAACATTTCTTCGTTAACTGCTATCCACTGATCCGTAAATAGCACGGATTTCTGCTAAGTCAGGTTCTTGTTACTAACTCAGTAAGTTGTTCCACGAACGAAAAAAGAAAGGGAATAATGCGAGAGTTTAAAGGATTCAGTCGCGTACTGCATTCCGCAGCTGGTTTTTATCTTCAATACTATTTCCTGTTACTATCCTCTTGCCTATTCCTCCTGCAACTTGTCTGGCGTTTTGTTTTGTTTTGTTTTTTTCGCTATCATTGTAAACAATTGCAATAGAAATAAAGTTAAGTGTTTGGCGAGCAATGACAAGCGAAGCGGATAAGACACTCTGTGATGTTTTATGTGAACAAAAGAGGGCAACAATCTTCGGCTGGATGCACTGAATTGTGTGTAGTATTTGATGCGGAATAACGACGCCGTCTTGCCGTCTTCTTTAACTGCTGAATCTTTCATGTCTCTGAAGTCAATCAATTGCATAGCAGAAACTCTCGTCTAGAATCATCAATATGCGTTGTTGTTCTAGGTTTCGATTGTCGAGAATGTAGAAGTGAATGAATAGTAACAATACAATGAGGTGATACTCTTCATCTTCAATTCCTCTACGATAAAACTGTTGTGTAAATAAATATACAGCAATATGGATCACTAAGAAAATTCTTAGGAAGCTTACAATAACAATGTTGAGATATTGTGTCTTTCATAGCAGCTGTAGGAAGCTACAAAATAAAATTTGAAATTTGAAGCTATAAAATAAGATTTAAAATTCAAAGTTCCTGTGACCATCTAAATAAATCATCAAAAAAGCTGGAGGATTGTATAACTGCTGCAAATCGTATTTATTCCTTTGCAAAGACTTTCATCTATCTCATTTACGTCCATTCTTTATTTATAGCGATAGACATTTGCTCTCTTAATATCGCGTGATTCCTTTCTAGAAGCACGCGAAAAGATATTTTCGCTTGTGATTCGAAAGAAAGACAATGCCAACATTTCCCACTTTCGAATTAAAGGTCATAAACTCCGAGAGAAATGTTGCAAATTTTTAAAGGATAGCATGAAGAATGAAAAATAGCACGTAAGAGAGAAGAGTATAAGATTTCATATTAGATTCAGATTCAAAGTAGCACCGAGATAAACGATGCCACAATTAGTAGCAATTTATTTTGCTAGGAAAAACATACTGATTAACGTGCTACATCGTTGATATAAAGAATAATTCGAAATATGTACATACGGAGGCGGAACATGGACTCCACTCGGACCACCTTGCCCAACCTTGATGTACGAGTATCCTTTCCCCGATCGTATTGTCTGGTGAAGAATATGCTTCCTTAAAGAAGGCATTTTAAAAATTGCTACGATTTGATGAACTAATAGCAAAAAGTATCCTATGAAAATTTTTCAAGCGGAAGTAAAACTGAAACTACAATATAAATGGGGGGGAGGGGGGGGGGAAATGGGTAAGAGATACTATCAGTTTTGCAAGTTTCATGAAGGATATAAGCGAACTGTAGACTAAAAACACTAAAAAAGAGTCGTTAATCATTTCCTTGAGGCGAAACGACTGTAAGGCAGAATAGATATTTTCATTTGGAACCAAAAAGTGGGGATATTTTCCTTTGCAGCCTCATTGGGATACTCAAGACGGTAGTTGCAGTAATTTTTCCAAAGCAAAACACTTTTCCCGTAAAAGTGCTCCATGTTCGTTGAGTGGAATAGATACCTGCAATAGCTGCAATAAAAAGCTGTCAATATATCAACACCTCTCTTATCAGTCAATAGAGCCGGATGATTTGCTGAATGAAAGAAAAAACCTTATCATTCTACAGGAGATGACCAACTTAACAATTTAAATATCGACAGCATCTGAGTAACGTCTCAATTGCACAAAACATTGCGAGGCGATCTGATATTGGTCTCTAGACAACACCTAAGTGAATTGGCGTTTTTATAGAGTTCGTCTTTTCTTGACTGTTACCAGCCAGATTAAGTAACTTCAGTCAAAGTAGCCGCCTGTTGCAAGAGACAGAATTCCACTACTACATGCAGTAAAAATAGTAGAGTTTTCAACACTGTTCTATCATATTTCACTCACTCCCTCCAAATAAATAAGGAATGAAGTTTCCCTTCTCATTCCTCTCTCCCTCTACCTCATCATTTCCTCTCTGTCTCCCTTCTCCCTCTCTCAATAGCCGGTGATGGCACGGAGCCGTGCAGATGCGTGTATATATATCCATTTTCAACGAATGCTTACGATTTTCACCATCGTTCCTTCCACGTGTGGCAATATATTTCAATGAATTGATGGTAATATTCAAGTGAATAGAACGATCAGGTATGGCAGAAGATTTGTTTGTTCATTTAAATTATCGAATGAAGAAGGAACACTTTAGATGACTGGTTGACTTGATCCATCGAAGCACAACAATAAATAGTGGAAACAATACTTGGAGACATAACAACAAAAATGCTGGTTTCATTCTGCTGTGCCTCATTGCAATGCCTCGTTTCAGCGTCAACTTCCTTCTCTACTTCCAACTTCTCCTCCCCTCTGTAAAGGAATTGAAATTGAGGAATGTAACTCTTACTTTGATCCGCAAACGTTCCGATCAAAGGGAAAGCAATTATTTTGCGTTGTCCAGAAGAAAAAATGTCTAGTCGATTTTGAATTGTTCAATTCGACAGCGCTTGGAGGCTGTAGCTTTAGGGGCAACGATGTGTTTGATTTAGCCGAAAATTGCTTTAGCTTAACGCCTTGACTCAACCAATACTACGCAATGCACTGCACATTTGTTCACACTGCAATTCCCCGAAATGATGCCCGGTTACTGGCAGCTGTAATGTCCGATGTCTATAAAGTAGTACGTCATCGAGGACTTGTAGTTCTCAGCACCCATTCAAAGTCTGTCCGTCTTTTCCAGTGGTGACTGACCTAGGGTGTGTTGTGAGGGGAGAACTTTCACTCGAAAGGGAAATCTCTTTTAGAAGAATTTGATAACAGCTGGAACGCTCGATAAGCCATTTGGTTGAAGGTGAGAAGGGGAGGGATTGGGAAGGAGATGTTTCACCGAAAACGTAGGAGAACACTTTGGTTGTCTAAATGTTTAACTTCAACTAGAAAGTCGAAGGCAGAGGCAGATAAGACCGGCTGTATAACAAAAGCAAGTATTGCTACAAAGCGAAGTAGAAATTTACCACCAGGAGGACCCTCTTGCTCAGCGATTTATTAAAAGGAAGAGGGGATGGAGTAATGTTAAAAACTGGATAAATGAAAGTTGATAAATTACCTCCCATCGCAAAACACTATCGAATAACGCCCTTCCTGTAGCACACAAGTTGTAACGGATAAGCAAAAAAGACTATACAACTTTTATTGCATATGAAAGCCCATAAGCCATTGGGTGAATGAGAATCACATGGAGACAAGTGTAATGCAATGTATTAGATAATACACAAATTAACCATCTAAGTTCGTGCGTCATAGATTCTCACTAAAAGCATTCCAGATAGTGAGCAGTGAGCTAATAAATTACCAAGTCGAGTGACCAAGTCATTCGTTTATTCGTTGAGCACCTCATGAATTTCGAACTCACTCTTCGAAAGAAATATTCAGATAATAATTACCATCAGTAAGGGCATCAAAACTGGTAGTGGCATTAAACTACAGGTGATTTTTTTAGCAGGTAAATACTATTCATTCTATGAGTTGCTTCGGGTTGGACAACATATAACATTTGATCACCATCACAGACCACTTCATTCACTTTCAGCAAAAAAAAAATGTTATTAGCCAATATTAAAATTGTCTTTATAAACTTTCTTTCTTTGCAAATATAATAAACAAAAATTGCTGTTGTGGAGATCTCAAGTTGATTCCACTTTTTTCCTTATTTGCGCGTTTCTTTTGCAAACTGCATAGTGGATGGACAAAACGAATGGAAAAGCGCATAAGACCACCTACTACGAAATGCGCTCGCCGCACTAACCAGTCACTTGGATCGCCGATAAACAAAGAAACCTGCGCAATAATTTTTAAACCAATCGTGCAAACCTTGAAAGATTCGTTTTAATGCGCTTCTGCAAACTTATAAGGAGCACATCAACTTTAGAAAAGATTCACTTCCTACAACAGAAACCAAGTTGTTCATCGATTTCCGAAGGACGTAAATTTATCTAAGGATGTCAGAAATTCTGCATGCATTTTGCAATCGATCGGATTTTTATTTTAGAGCTGCGTGCATGCAGGACTCTCCCACGAGCGCTGCGAGAGCGATCGCCCGATTGTAACACCGATGTAATACTGCACACATTTTATTAACTGCTGCCAATAATTAGAGAAACTGGTCCCCATGAGCAGAACTGTAAAAGCGTATATTGTACTAGCTCTTCTGACATGACCGTTTTGAGATCTGATCAGCTCAAAATGCAGATTTCATCGACAGCAGATTTTTTGCGAATTTTAGGCGCCCTTAGGCTCTTCTCTAATTAGACAAACAACTTGATTTCTAGCTGGGAGTCATCCAACGGCCTAAATTATACCCCATCGAATCATGTAATTCTAACTCTAGTGCTTCGCCAGCTGCTTGCCGGACATGTAGACACACATGCGAACCCCTGCCATAAAGCACTTCGTGAATGCTAAACGGCGGAAGCGCGAACAGAGGCATAAAGTGTGTGGATCTGTTTCGAGACATTTATTTCCACTTAAAAAAAAGAGATGCAGAAAAAGGATAAAAATTCACACGAGCGACTACTTAAACTCATTTGCTGCGGTACTAAGCGCATCCATTCGTCGGCAGCTCTGGAAAATTTTTCAGAACTCATTTGTTTTTTATCCATAAAAAGCAGGATATAGAATGTTTGAAATAATTGAATATACATAAAAAACAAGAACTAAAACAATAAAAAATAGCATTGCAAGTGTTCTTAAGGATAATCAATTTTTATCGCATACTGCAATCAGAAAGAAGACAGTATTGTGTTGACTCTTTGAAATCATTCATTTCCTAATCATTTTTAGTAGCGACGTTCATAACATCTGGTTAATGAGATAGACTAATAAACTACAGCAGTTGAGAAATATTCGATAAAGTCAAGCAGACGTATAAAATAGGAATAATGAGATGAGTGAATTATACTCAAAAAGAAAAATAAAATTTCGCAATAGAAAACAATAGCTTGGGGAATAATAGCAAAAAATGAAGACCATCATTCTCGATTAAAACATTTCAGCTGATAATTAGCGCAAAAATCAATCCAACACGATGCAAAATTCTATCAAAAATATTCAATTTGCAAGATAATATCTCGTTCAGAAGGAAAAAATATCTTCACTTACTCAATAAAAAAAAAAAATTGACAGCAAAAAAAAATGCTAAAAATAAGAAAGAATGCCTCGGAAATTCTTGAGATATTTTAGAAGCGCAAGAGGAAAGTATTTATGGGAATGTTACCGCAGGGATCAATTTATCGCATAAGAATGCGCCAAATTTATCTTGTTTTTTCCTCTTCAGTAACAACCTCACTATGTCGTACCATAAATTCCCTTAATATGAGCATTCAAAGAAGCCGCCTAAAATACGAGTTCTCCACGAAGCTTAACTATATCTTACTATCATTATGATACCATAATTTCAGGTGCTGCAAATATAGCCGCATTTTGAGTTTGATGAGGATGTATAATAGAGGAAATATAAGAGAAACGAAAACAGTAGTGAAACCTCTTTCAAATATGAGCCTCTTTCTCTTTCTTTATTTTCACTAGTAGTTGAAAAAAAAAGTGAAAGCATGATTGCAGCACAGTAATGCTAATGAAAGCGATGAAAGAATTTAGTCTCAGAAAGTAACCGTCAGTTGGAAGAAAAATTTTGCAGCAAGCAATTTGGAATTTTTTTGCAAAACTTTACAATCGGAGAATCGCTCAATTTGAGCGGGCATAATAAGCGTTTAGTCGAGTTCTCACAATAAACCAACCGAATATAAAAATGCGCAGAAATAACACAAAAGAAAGCCGATTGAAAAATGTTCTCCACAAACATCCTAAAAGTTGCTAGATGGAGATGAAGTTTTAAATATGGAATTATTTAATGTTATAGGCCTATCATAGTGGACAAATAAGTGTATCAAGTAAAGCAAAGAAAGACAAAAGCGATTATTTTATATAACAATGAGAACGGAAATAGTAAGCTTGATGACTTGGAACGATATGCGTCATCACTTTCCGCTCATTTGATCTAATGTTTACGAATTGTAAAGCTTGTGGAATAATGTTTTCGTAACTGAGCTAATCCAGCCGTTCGTATAAATCTTCCACAAAAGATTAATCTCAATGCGATTTTATAAATTTGCATCCCAAAAGTGCACTGCGGCGAGGATATATCTTTGTATTGGTATGTGTATCTGTCGGGTAGTTTTCAGCCGGAAACCGCCGAAATCACTGGTGTGAAATTTGATAGGTATGATTTCACTAAGAGGTGAGTTCTTATAACATAACTGGTGTTGATCTAACAAACTCTAACGAAATTAAAGGAATTTAAAACGCCAAGAAATTTCCTACACACTCCACATCGGTCGAGTCGTAGAATCTTTTACTGAATATTCTTTATGGGCGATCCGTTCAGTTCAAATATGGCAGCATTTTGCTTTTTCTTGGCAACTTATCAAAATGGTTGATCAGGTGAGCATGAAGTAAAAGCGCATATCGTGCCAGACCAACGGGCGTGCTTTCCCACTTGCTCTGTGACCCGACAGGTAGGAAATCAAAATCCACTTCATCTAAAACGTATGCGTACTTTTCGGCGTCGTTCAATAACCACGCTACCAAAGTTGATGGGCCGAAATGAAGATTGGTATAAGAATTCGTCCTCTAACTTACTCATCCTATTTACTAACTCTGGAAGAGTTAACTTCAGTGGATCCAAAGTTGAAATCTCAGCACACACATATACACTTACACACATACGTAGATACACATAGGCAAAGCGCCAACCTTGTTGCAATGTGCTTTGGCAATGTAAATATGCAAATGAGCAAAAAATGCAGAGAAACACAGATAACAATGTTCGCTTTCTAAATTTCCGGATTAACAGGAGGTGCTTGATTCAAATCCACTCACAGCTAGAAGCCGAATCCGCCTTTAAAGTTTAAACTACAGATGTACTTACTTCCGTCGGCTTTAATGATGGAGAATAAGTGTAACAAATCTACAGAGCGAATTGCATAAGAAATTTTGTACCTTAAATGTGCTGAAAAAAGCGAAGAGCGTTAATAATTGTTTTGGCGTCATATTGGCTTGACCGATTTGCGCCTAGCCATCAGCAATGGTCTCTCGAAGCGAATGCCTGAAGGAGATGTTTTTTTTTCAGTTGTACGGTGGACTTGCTAATTTTACGATTGTGAATGCAAGATGTCAAAAATTCCCATTAAGCAACGCCGCATTAACGACAGCATTAAGAATGTACTAATAAGTGAAGCGAATATTTCGGACTGCAATAAGCTTGCAGAACAACTCAAAAATTATTGTCACGATCCTACAGCAGTGATGTCTATTACTATTATAATTCTATGAATAATTCTATTCTATTCTATTCTTTAATCAGTTCTAATAAAATTCATTTCAAGCAGAACTTAATTAAGTTTAAGGATTCAACTTGCAATATTCCTCTCCCGAAAAGAGCATCCCATTCGTTCCGCTCGAATATTTTTCATATTACGTTGATGAAAATTTCTCTTAAATGATTTAGAAATCAACACTCTCCGTATGGTGGAACTGACCGAGACATTAGCAAATAGATTATCTGCAGTGTCGTTTTTGTCTATTTCCACTATCCTCTACGCATCCATCCAACAAGCTACTATAACAACATATTCTTAGCAACGTTCTTCAATAAGGCAATTTCCCCGCATTTATCTAACCAGCCGGCTGTATTGAATAGCTTTTTGGAACAAAGCCACTCCATTTTTGGATTACACGCATTTCTGAATTTGTTATAAAATATTTTAGTGTCAAAATTTACTTTACAGCACAACAATATGTTAATAATGTGATAACAAATGTTATAATACGAAAGAATTCGATTGTAGATCTTCGTCGGTTTGGGCGCTATAGAAAGAAATGCTTTGTTCTGTTTATCTCTCATTGCACCAGGAGTGGCCTTCATACAAATAGTATGACACCTAATATGCACTTAAAAACAGCCAACGACTGATTTATTTATGCATGACAACAGCAGAGCTATAAATACTCGTAATTTCTGGTCATACAGCTACAAATACCCCTATAATTCCCAGTCCTGCGATAAGTTTTCTGTTGAATTCCAGTTTAAAAAAAATCGTCGCTTCTTTAAAAAGACTAAAAAAATCATATCATCAATAAATAAAATAAAACTATTAAAATCGCTGATTTTCGTCAACGTAACCAATCAAAAACAACAGCAATAATACATCATAACAATTTGCAAGGCGATGTGAAGTGGATAATAATTTATGCCGTCAGATAAGTTTGCGCGAAAATTAGAAGATTTTAAATAGAGACGTTTCACTGAGTAGAAATGGTACAATATTTTTTTAATGAAGTGCTTCGTTCAGATGTACGAAATAATAAGAGACCGATGAATAAAGATGAGAAGCATCAATGAAATCAAAGAAGGATTTGAATGTCTCTTCAATCGACAAACTTAAATGACATTTTGTTTCTGCTCAATTCAGCATACCAACCAATATAATAAACTCCACCCAGCGATAGATACATTCAAAATTAAAGAAAAAAGAAAAAATATTGATCCCGACTTATACGACTTCTCACTCATTTCACAATTTTTGGTGAATCTATCGTTGAAGGAAAAATCATTTCGAAGAATCGCTAACCTATAACCTCACTGAGATTAATATTTTACGCGCTAAGTACTAATAGTTTATTCATATAATTAAACAATTAAATCGATGCAATACCTCTCAATTATTTTACTGAGCGAATTCATATATGAGATAAATTCACGACTTCTAGCTTAACTGCAAACAATTAAATTTTAATTAATTAGTTGGCAAACAAGCAAATTTGCATATTCGATTAACAACAGCAATCGATCGGTCTTTCACTCTCTTGCTCATTATTTCTGACTGATTAATGGTATAATTTCAACGTTTTTATTTACTTTCGAACAAATCCCCCGAATGTTACAAATTAACAGGAATATTTTTCCCTGAGAACATTTCGGTTAAAATATCGAAGTCAGAATGAAGGGTATTTGATGAATAATTGTAAATAATATGCAAATCCATTGAGAGCTAATAAAGGCTGTAAATGTTCAAAGATGACCTCGACACAACATGTAACCATTCATATATACTTCGCAACCATCAGTCATATACGACGCTTCGCGCCCTCACACCATTTCAAAAACGATACGCATACATAGAGCACTCAAACTTGTCATCGTAGTCTCAGATACAAAGCGCCCACACTTGTTACCATAACCTCGCAGATGCCCATAATTGCATCTACGATCGAGTGCATCATTAAAAAATTGACTTTTATACATCAAGCTTTTAAGTAACTAAACTCGCTACTTAGAGGCTAACAATTTAGAAATGCTTCGTAAAGTGAAAACACAGGGAGATCGAAATCAGAACCATTGCCAGAATAATACGACATCGCTGGAGCCCATCCTCCATATTTTTACTCCCCCTCCACTGAAAGACCTTTGAAAACAGGAAAAGGATTGTGACAAGTAGCGGCCTATATTGACAATATGGTGCAGAATGACTAAACAATATTTGGAGCAGCTCGCAAGTCGGTGTTGACGCAAAATCCTCACACCCCAACTTCAAACAGCTCTCTCACCTCTCTTTTCTTTCTCCCGTCATTACTGGTAGCATCTCAGCATAAAGCTGGGTTCAAATAGACTTAAAAGAGATGCATTCCAAGCAAGCTGCACCGGCAATCGAACCTGAAGAGGACGCTCAGGACGCCATTAACT
The DNA here is from genome assembly GCA_037389465.1 of Baylisascaris procyonis. NCBI lineage: Eukaryota > Metazoa > Nematoda > Chromadorea > Rhabditida > Ascarididae > Baylisascaris > Baylisascaris procyonis. The sequence goes on from JAZARR010000164.1 coordinate 564,455, forward strand.
GGAAAAACTTATTTAGATGCCGCCTTTGAAAGATCTTCAGGAACTTTTAATCGAGAAATAAGCGCCAAAAACAAGTTGGCAAACGTTTGCTTTCTCTGTGTTTCAGTGCATCACTAACGAGGCCCTGAAGTGTGTTGCCGACTAACGAATGAATGAAAATGGTAAAGAGAGCGAATTTGAATTGCCTCGTTTGGTTAAAATATTTTGCATATTACTCATTCTCGATGGGATAAAATTGCTAGGGGTGGGGGGGTGAGGGGGAGGGTAGGGGGGGGGCGATGGAAACGGAAAGGGAGGGCGGTGAGGAAGGAGAGGCAAAGGAGGAAGAAGGGAGGTTAGAGAGGTTGAGAAGCGAGGGGATTGTTAGTAATGATGCGAAGCACTCTGATCTACTGGAGTTTTATATGAAGAAGGAATAGACTTGAAAAAACAAAAGAAATTCTATTCTCTAAGGATTTTTTCATTTCCTTTATCATAGAATGCATAGATTTGTTTGTTGATTAAGAGGGAATGTACAACCATTAACTGAAATCTTCCACAGCCTATTGATATTACTGTTTGTTGAATAAAAGTGACATTTAAAAAAAGAAAAGTGCAGCGTCGAATTTCAAATTCTTTTGAAAACAATTTATAAGAAATAATCGAGCAATAATTCTGAAGGAAAAGACAACGGGTGACGAAGATAAATGAGGAGAAAGAGAGGAAGGGGACGTAAACAGTTAGTGAACGGGTAAGACGTCGTCGGATTTGGGACACAAGTGCTAGCAAAGGAAGAGAAACAAAATCATGCCAACAAGACTCAATTAGCCGAGATAACTGCATGCAAAACTCACAATAGAGAAACACATCGATTCGTATAGCACATACCCTCATGCTCACACAATCAAATCTCATCAACAACCGACAAAAAGAAGTTTTTTTGCATAAATCATGCAAAATTTTCAGTTTAATACTGATTGGAACAGGAAACATAAAGTGACGTACACAGTGGAATAATGAGATCTATACATACTATGATTACATTCTATGAATATTGCTTAACTTATCTATGTAATATTACCAAGAAAAAATATGCATAATCTATAGGTATCTTTTCTATGGATAATGCATAGAAAAGTATGCACAGAAATAGTGACATCAAAACACGAGGGAAGGAAACGAAAAGAATAAGAGAAAATTGAAAAGAATGTTGAGATAAAGTGAATAATAATCAATGATTCATACTTTTTAATGCATAAGGTATGGAAGTATTTATCGCGTATTCAAATTACACAAAAGATAGAGCAATAGTAATGGAATGCAGGACGTAAATATGAGAGGAGCAATTTATTCAGCGTTCATTTCAATGTGCCGGTACAGTTTACGCTCACCATCACTCAATATACACTGTTCCAATAGCTAATGATTGAATTTGCAAAAACTTTTGAGAGATCTTTCAACTTTTTTTTCTATAATTTAGAGAGATGATTGCGATTGAAAGATTTTTAGCAATTTCAACGTGTAAAATAAAACAAAACTTTAAATAACACACAAAGATCTATATTGGTTTTGCGAAATTCAAACGCTTTAAGAAATACTGAAAAAAGGCATTATAAATTGATAGATTGCGCTCTCTAATAGATTGTATTCAGGCAAACATTCGTTGGATCTTCTTTATTGCAGTGGAAACCTTTCCTTTGTTAGAGAATCACACCGCAACGGCATACTACAGAACTCGATCTACAGACTTTATCTAGGCCAGAGTGCATATTGAAATACCGACAGATCTAAGGCATTTATGAACTGTGGGTATGTAATGTGCAGTGTTTAATGTCAGATATAACTGATGTTGGTCAAGGCATCAATTCGAATCAACCATAATTCCAACCCCTTCCCCCCTCCCTCTCATATAGCCAAGACTGGGAATAACATTGGTGTTACCTTGAACGGAATGACAAAGGGCCTTCTATGTGGAAAGAAGCATATTTTGAAGTCGAAATAGGGAAACACCATTGTTGAGATGAAAGAAATATTCATTCAGTGGCATGCTTAGGATTGGAACGGTTAACTGTCTCTTTCAAATTGCTAAATATTATGTACATACAATCAAATAGCAACATTTGAATGCAAAGAATCACACAAATCATTTACTTGAAAAAAAAAAAAAAGAGAAGAAGAATACTATCCAGTGATGCAGTACTCAGAGGAAAATTCTAGAAAAGAGCAGCATCAATTTAAGTTTATATTTTTTTCATTCACAAATTCCATGCAAAAGAATTTCACTAATGAGGAAAGGAATCGAACGCGTTGCAAATCGCCTAAATTTTTCATTTAATAAGAGATTTTCTGAACGAAGGAGCTAAAGGATCCCATATGAAGTGAAATCTTCAAATGCTCTGTATCAAAAAAAGTTAACGATAACGGCTCCATTACCCGTAAATTCCTTCATACGATCTTTTTTACGCAAATGACTAGAATCACTGATGTTTTTGCAATAGATTATTTACTATTCCTGAGTTTCAATAAACAGAAAGACAAAAACTTCCTATGCTCCTTCAAAGACGAGGTTTATTTTTCATTTTCACCCATTCACATTAAAATTCTCAAAATATCCTTCATTGAGCACTCAAAATTCATCTGAAAGTACCTCTTAAAAGGATGCCATTACACAAATCATTTATGTTTTCCCGACTATTATAGCTTTCCAGCTGAAATACTTGAAATAAAATCGGCTTTGTTTGCACTGAATAGCGACATATTTATTGCGATATATATGAAATGGATAACTACATATTTATTGGAATATATAAAATAACATAACGATACCTTGGCTAACATTCATAAATAGCACAACGGCACAATTTTTGGCATGTATAAAACAACACAACGGTAAAATGAAATCGAAACATATAATCATCTCATACCTGTTGAACGTGCTCGGCTCTAAATATATGCAAATAAAGAACAAATTCAATTCACAATAAATGCATCCACAGCGCAAAAAATATGAAAGCTATGTGAAGTATGCGGTCCAATTTGTCAAATGCGTAATGAAATTCGCATCGTTCAGCGGCAATAACGTCTTTAGGCGTGTGGAATCGTAGTGTAAAAATTATATGATTAGGCAAAAAAAGCGATGGTAAAAGAGAAGAGATAAAAAAGAAAAACAGCGCAGGTGGTAAAGCATGGACTTGGTAGTTTGGAGATCATCGTTCAGAGTGCTATCTAAACACCTTGCCTGTCGTCTTACTTATGTCTGCAGTTATTTGCTCCCTTTTGGAATTACTTCAGCTAAACTGCAAAAGAAAATTCTTTTAATCAACATCTACGGTGAGTTCAGCCCTATAACAAGTCAAATTCCAACCATAAATTCTTCATTAATAACTGACTAAAGTTTCTTCATAAAAATTTATCACCATTAAGAAATGCAAATTTTTCAAAAATTCTCAGTCACTTTTCATCCAATTTTTTTCATTCCACTCAGTCGGTAATACCACTCCAATAAGGCGCATTAGAATAACTATGATACTGGTTCTTAACTGTAAATTGAGAATTGTAAACGCTAATAATTGTAAATTTTGAAGGAGGCACCGTAGCAATGGAATTGCAAATAAATGCACTCGATGTAGTGTTCTCTAAATTCAAATTTTTTATCAGAAAAAAGCAAATTTGATACCTCTAATGAGCAAAAGTTATGGAGATAAACGTATGCATGTTAAAAAATTACAACAAGGTATTACATATGAATTATATGCTAATTATGCTAATTATACTACAAAGTCTTATGCTAATTAAATGAAGTTCTTAGTTAAGAATTAATATATTTTATGAGAAGAATATAGAATTGAAGTAATACGATGTAATATAACATCACCCGACGAAACGAACGAGAATGTGAAGCGCAAGAAGTGAGGAACAATGCGAAAGTGAGCGAAATGCACAACTTGAGCACAAAGGCGGGATTTTCACTCAATGATTGTGACGCTGGTAACACATGCCTCCTAGCTAATGCATCAGAAGTTTTGCTTACGAATACCTTTTTATGGTTTACTCCATGCTTGTGCGACGAATCGTCGAATGGCTACAGCGCTTACTTTGGGCTATATGGTCAGATGGTCAGACTCGATCTGCCAAGATCTCATCCGTTCTTAACTCCCCTCCCCCCTACAATCCTATTATTATTATTATATTATTACAATCCTAATCCTATTATTATAATGCTTAACCTTTCAAGGAACACCGCTAATGGCCTAAGGTAATCTTTTACTCCTGTGATCTCATCCTGCTATCAGTGACTGCAAACGAAACGACGCATCATCAAATGCAAGATTTATGAATCACTAGGTAAAGACTCATAAAACTACAAGGTTATCCTAGCCCAGTAATCGTGCCAGCAAACAGTTCGTGGATCAATGGAAATCATAAAGTTCTTTAGAGTACAGCGTGGTTTTTTGGGAGTCATATGAATTCTCATCAGAGTAATTTACTAGGTTACTATTATCTTATTTTCTTGTCAAACCAATAAGTTAAACATCATATTTTAGCGACTAAATGATAAGTCATTTCTCTTAGAGGACACTTACTTATTTTTGGTGCCCCAAATTGTCGTAGACGGCGCTATGATGTCCGATGCATATGCTCTTACTACTTATCAAATAGCGCCATCTTCACAAATTGTGCTTCGCAATTCCCTTCAGCAATCTTCGTCGAGTGTTATGTCACCATTTTGATTGGCAAAAGCACGTCGTTTCACTTTTCAAACTGAATCACTCAGTAGAAAAAAATTCATAGGATTCCAAAATGGTTCGTATATTCATCGCTATTAGAAGATATTCAAAGAGCAATGCCGTTTTATTATGGCTCACGTGTGTAGATGAGTTCGTAGGGAAGAGATAATTGTTGAAGAAAACTAAACTCGACTATACAGATAGTGACTTTGTAAGTCAAATTTGATTAGAGCTTTTAACTCCATGAAGTGGAGCTAAGTGGAGTTGAACATCAAATCGAAAAACAATCGATTTGCCCTTGGGTGATATACGATCAACCCATTGAGGTGAAAACGACTTATGTGGGGGAATTCCAGTATTTTTATCAATTTTCCGAAACTTTAGATCCTCAATAAGTTTGAAAAATTCAAGAAGCAATAAGGATTGAAATCTTCTTAGAATAATTCATAAAATGCTGCTACCTAACTTATTTTTTTATTCTAGTTAGAGATGAATTTATAAACTTTCATTTCATAAATTCGTCCCATTCTTAAGTTAGTAGCGAATATCTGTATTCATTGCTATTTTAGCGACTTTAAAATATACTGCATTTTGATATCTCTGATTTTCAAACAATTACGATACAGCGACGACTGACAGTATGAATTTCCGGTAATCGCTTATTGGTGAGAAATAAACTTTTCTCAGTAAGTGTTATGAGTGTAAACAAAGAATTGCAGAATAAGATCATAGGCGAGAGAGCAAAGCGAATTATACCCAATTTTCTCTAGTGCTCCTTCATGTATTTGGCACATATACAGAGCGTCAAGTGCATTTGAAGTAGATGATGGAAAAAATATGAAATTGAATAACGATTTTCATTAAAAAGGAATGGGATTGGAGGGAGAGGGGCCGTAGAAAATGACTTGGTAAGGATAATGGGAATGTGATTAAGAGTGAAGGAAAAATCCAAGATCGATTCTTTCCAAGCGTTTCAGTTTCTCTCACTCCCGAAGGATCAATAACCCGTATAGAACATTGCTAGAGTGGAGGATTTGAAAATATATTGTACAGCACGCTTGCTTCAATCATTATAATCTTTTTTATTTAACTTTAATGCAGTAGAGGTTCAAGCCTCAGCAAAATCATATAGCAATATCAAGTAGCTGTAATTACCTATTTCCGCAGGGATTTTGAAGAAATAAGTGTTGCAGCTTTCTATTTTTCTTCTTCTCCGCTTCTGGAAAACATTTGAAAGTGAATCTACATCTATCGTTTATTACAAAAAAACAACGATTTTCGAATATCAGACACCCTCAGAAGTCTTTTTTTGGTGAGCCAAGAGGGCACTTCAAAATGCAATGCAAAACTTCATAGTTGAATGCAATTTATAATCATCGAGTGCTTCGTAAAGGCAAAAATTTGTACAAAAAAAACACCTCTTATGTATTGGTAGTGTAAATCAACAGAACGTGTTGCAAAAAAAAAAAAAAGACATATGACATTGCAGAAGAGATATGCAAATTTATGGAAAAAAAGAGATATAGAAGTGAAGTAAAGCATATCGCAAAAAGAATGCACTAAATATCAAAAGGGATATGTAAAACGATTATTAATAAAAGTATAAAAACAGGTAAATTATTTGAGTGAACACTTTACTATATTAATAAAAAATTTTTTCCGTCCATTCACCGGAATTTTTTCTTCTATTTTTAGAGTCTTTGCCTATTTTATGTTATTCGAAAAATGCGTTATATATGCATAACTGAAACAGATCAATTGAAGAAGTTGATATGATGAAATATTTCCTTTCTTCACAATAGATGCCGGTATCATGCTTCAATGATTGAGAATTCCGCAGAAATTGTTCGGATTATTTTTTTTTTCTCGAAAAAAAAAGAAATAAAAAAGGTGTTATGCGATTATTATAATGCTCAAAAACGAAATATTGTTTAAAACTGTTATAACGTTACAAAGCTGAAGATATAATTTTGCTTCGACGATAAATGACAATCGCACATATCCAATCTACTTATCCGCCTTCTTCATGCTGCCCCTCTTGCCCCCTCCTCATTCACCAAACCCCCCACAGAAGGATGGTTGACTACAAATTTCGGTTTTTGTCCACGAAAAAAAATGAGATCAGATGTTTAGCAAACGTGAGAAATTTTTGGAAGCTTGAATGACTTCAAAGAGAAGTGTCACTAAAAAACGTGAAATTCTGCGCCGTCGACGTTCTTTTCCGATTTGATTAGTGTGTCGCAAATATCGATCAAAACGGATGAATCGCAAATTTTAACGGAGAAAAGTGAATGGTAAAATTTCCCAAAAAGTGAAGTGGAGTAAGTTTATGTGTGATTCAAAAAAAAAATGATAGCGGATATCATATAACAGAAATAATACTTATACGCTCAAGATAATGGGGTATGGCCAGGTGGCAAAGTTACCAACAGTTGTTCAAGGAATAATTGGCTCTATATCGTTCTTCAACAAATGCTAGCAGAACCTAGCAATAATTCTCCACCTTGTGAATACTTTATTGGGTAGTTTTTGTTTCCAGCCGCTAACTGGGAAAGAAAGCATCACTGGCTGAATTTCATCTTTCTGAAATTTCATCAATTTATAGTACTCGGCAATTTTTATGGATAGAAATTCTTATAAATTTTCTACGGAGATATCGCATACATATGGATATCGCATTTCCGACTGCTATCGCGTTCACGAACGAAAATGTTCACCATCAATATTATAACATAAAATTCAGATTTTTTAAACGACCGCCTAATTATTTCAGGAAATTTAGACTTAAATAATCCCTCGAAGTATTTTTTCAATTTATTTTTTTTTTTTAAATAGTGTGTAAACGACTATATGACTTCGCTTAACAATGGTTTTATATCGAAAAACCTTTATAGTTTTATTCCATATGCATACTGATGTGCAACTATCGATTATACATAACAAAAATGATAGTAAATGTCAAAGAGTGAGTGAGAAGAAAACGTTGATTGACAGCTCATTGATCTAACTCGTATACGAAGCAGAGTTTGGACGGAAATTTTTTGATGAAGGGAAAGGGGAGTTAAAATCTTTTCATGTTGATCGCATTGTATTACTTTTTGCAAGTTTGTTTTTTTTTCTTCTCTCTGACAGCATGCACACTTCACTTAACTTGCTATCTTTTACTTAGAAGCTGTGGCAGCCACATCTCTTGCGGCCTTTCATGGCTATGATTCTCACATAAAGGTCACGTTAGAATTACGAGCAAGTATGTATTAACAGATACGGTAATAAAGTAAGTCAAAATCTAAATCGCCAGTAGGCAAAGAACGGCCTATTGGCGAATAGCTATGGAGGTCTCATAATAATCACTTATTGCTAAGAGAAATGAACGGTCATAAAACGTGACCTGTAATTTTGTCGAAAAATTAACCAAAAAATAACCAATAACCTTTAAAGGAATAAAAAAAAGTGTAATAATGTTTCATATAACACCTTCTAGTCACTAAACTATGGATAAGGAAAAGAGATCACGATTCGGCCTGAGATACCTATCGCAGACACGGAGTTGTAGCCGCATTCCTTAAACTTACTAAAGAAGTACTGAGACAACAGTTTGATAGCAACCCTTTGATCTCTTTGATTCATTGATGACTTTCACTAATGCGAAAAAAATTTGTGCTTATTTTATGCTTAAAAGATGTAGGCAGAACGTTCGCGGACGCCTCGCAATGGGTTCATAGGTATAGCAAATGTTGCTACATTTTGAAAGCTACACCTCTAAGAACCAGATAATGCAAAGAAAAATAAAGGTATATTTGAAAATTTCAGGACAATATGGATCGATTATATCTTCCTGGTTAAAGTTCGCAAAGGTTTTCATAGGAATATTCAATTTTCTTCACCTTCTGATGCAATATTACCACTCGAATATGAGAAATGGAGAAATGATGTCGTCAAATAGATGCTGATGATCAGCTTTGAAGAAAATGGATGAATGATCAACACAAAAAAATGCAGACGAGGGAATTTCGAGAACTTTGGATGCGACCATATTTCAAAACTGGTGGCCAACTGGAACTTTGGATGAGGCTAAATTTCAAAATCGCTAGTCGAGTGAGGTCGAATTTCAGAAGTTCTCATAAAAATCTTAGAAGTGCGCATATAATCAAGATTTTCTTTTTTTTCAGTTTACGCCGAATTCAATAAATGCCACCTATTTTTAGCAAATTTCGATAGCGCTGTTTCGGTAATATCACATCTTAAAACAGTACAGCTTTGATTTAATCTCGAAAACATTCTATGACGACAGTATAATAACATAGGGAATATTTGGGTAGCAATGAATTTATGCATTTCTTCCATTAAATGGGACCAGTAGGAAAGCAGTTGTAACGATCAGTAACGAAATTGAAATTTTAACAAAACAATTAATATTAATCAATTGCCATAGCACGATATATATGCTACAAAACTGAGTTCAAATAGAATCAGAACTGCGGTAACAGCTTACGAAATGAAATATTTACTCTTCATAATCAAAGCTATTCACAAGCTGCCTGAACGACATTCTACCAGAGATCGCCCGTTGCTATTCCGTGCAATGACCGCAAAGAACAAACCAGCGAGCAATGAGGCGTGAATTGATTTACAATAGACGCGTAAAAATTACCATACCATTAAATGACCATAAACTTGATGGTCAATTGGTCAAATGCCACACCATCAAACGATCATAAAGCTAGTGGTCATTGGTCAAGGACTTATTGAATATCTGCAAACTTCAGATCAATTAACGATGAGCTTCTCAAGGAGATTCCTAAAAGCAAAATTTCAGTACTTTTTCATCGCGCTTTCCACATTTTGTAGTCGCTAAGCTCCAGAGTGTTACGGCACTCGTAACTTCACAAAACCACTATATATTCGAGCAAAGGACAGCATTGTAAGAAAATATGATTTCCAGTTGAATACGCGCTTCAGAAATCTGGTTGGAAGAACGGGGGTGTTGAACATCGGATATGTTTGCGGTAATTAGAAATGCCAAACACAGACTAAAACGCTCCTATCATCAGAGTGTTTGAAATCTCCATAATAAAGAGTTATTCAAATGAATTAATAACATTCGTCTTCATATTCGCCGCTTGTTTCATTGTAAAGAAAAAATTAAATTCAACTGATCTGTAAAAATTTAAAATTGGCGCTCGTTTTCCGTAGTCCCGAATTTCATTAGCGATGCAGTGAAAACATCACAATGGAATTACTTGAAAGTGAAAATCATATAATCGAAATTAATATTTCGTTTTCAATGATAATAGTGATAATTCAATCGATGCCCTGATTACACATCTTCATACTGTTTTATACTGTATTTGCATACCCACTGATATCTTAAATGCTTCAAAAAATTTCCCAACGATGAGCTGATCGTTGAGGAGTTGAGTGCTTCCGATCGGCACTCATCACTTCATTATGCTAACGTAGCAATTCGTCTCCACTAACATTGTGTATAATTACAAATTTCACAACGGAGTGCAAACGCGTCGCGAAGAACCGACTATCATTAATGCGAAAAAGTTCTTCGCTCCCATGGGCACAATTTACATCAATGCCCACCCATATCGAGGCGCTTATAACCAACAAGAAAACAAAGCAACCCGAACGGGCATTAACCACTGCTCTCACATATTTTTAACTACTGCTCTTACATATTTTACAAACAAAAACGAGAAAAGCTGCCTGTTTTAGCTTATCGCCAATGCATTAATCGTTTTTTACCTTTGAATGAGGTTGGAATGTTTCAAATGGTTGAGAAACATAGACGAATATCCAAATAAAACAATAGAAATGATCCATAAGGGGGAACGAAATTCAGTGGGAAATAAACTCTGCGATGGACTACTTATTGAGACGTTAGGAATTTAAACAGGTAAATTTAATAATAATGGTATATATATATATATATATATATATATATATATATATATATATATATATACCGTTGTATACATTACACATATATTTATATTTATATATATTTTTATATATAGACCATTATAAACATTATATACATATCTATTTATTTATTCATTTAATTATTTATTCAATTATTTATTTGTTTATTTATCTATTTATTTAATTATTTATTCAACTACTTATTCATTTGTCTATCTATTTATTTATTTACATTCATATACCCATGTACAAACTTACTCATTTATTTAAATATTGATATTTGCATATGTACAAATTTGCTGCACTGAAGTCGCATGATTTTCATAAATATTATTACTGCGAAATTGTTTCTACATAAATGATGAAAACAAGCGGCGATCGTGCGTCTCAAATATAATTTCCTAGCAATGTGCCAAAATCACTCTCTGCAGGGGGTTGCTCCATTGACTCTTTCAATTGTCTGCACCTCTGACAGCATGTCTTCTACCAACTTGAAGCAGTAATCTTTGTGTTGCGAATATAACTGCTCTCCAATACATTCTCGCCTCGAACATCCTGACTTATTATTTGAATACCATAGTGGAACAATTCGAAATGAAGGATGAGCAATCTTCAACTATGAAATAAAGAAGAGGAAAAGAATCTAGGGCTATAAATTTATCGAAGTATGTATACGGTAAAGCAGAAATGCCGCTAAGGCAAGTGGAGTGGAGTATGAACGACGAGGATGTTAGAAATTGGGCACCACATCAATAAACCACTTCCCTTGGGATATCGACCAAATGTGCTTAAAAACAAATCTGCTACATATTTCGCTTTCATAACATTAAAAACCTATAAAATTATAATCATCATTGTTTCATACTGATGCTATAATGATTTGCATATTGTTCAATTCTATAATAGTTACGCACAGTTGCATATTGTTCCAAATGTTTGGACGTTTAAAACCAGAAGGAAGAGGAGAATGGAGGAAGGGCGAGGGGGGAGGGGGGGGGGGGCTGGGGGGAGGAGAGCGAAAAAAAATTTTGTGCTGTTCATATTAAAAAAGTATTTCTTTAGCGAACTCTCCTTTGCAACTAATAAAACTATACTAGATAGCCCGCTCTGCGGTAATAGACAAGAAGTATTTATATCAAACAATATTCCTTTGTTTTTCTCCTCCGATGTAAACGAGTTTTATGGCACTAGACGCATAATACTGTTTAAGAATGGCGAAGATTACAACAGTAAATTATGTAATTATCAGGTAATGACGTAATTATGTAATTATCAGGTAATGACGTCATATATCACTTAATAAAGAGGAAAGATTGGAAATATTCAATGCAGAATATATATCAGTTATCCTATTCATATTATCGCAATTCTGCAATCATTGAATGTTACATTAATTGTTAGGCAGATTTATGAATTCATCTTAGAAGTGAGGTAGCATATCAAAAGAGTTGGCACGATATGCGCTTTTTTGAATATCCATTATCCGATCAACTAATTGCATAATTTATTAATAAATAATAAAAAGTATGCACATATTCGCATTTGATCCCATCCATGCTTTCGAATAAAACTCCCAAAAAATCTAATTTTATGTATGCTTTGTGAAAAGGCATTATAGCTACGTCGGGACTGCGCATACGTGCACATGTGTCTGTCTGTTCAGAGGTTTCAATTTGGGTACCATTGAAGCAAGCATTATGAAATTTAGTGGATATAATGAGCACCACAAGATCGCTCCATACATGAATTTTTGCGTTGATCCATCCATCAACAACGAAAGAATTTGCTGACATTTCAGTGGTGGAAAAAGCTTTTCGTGCAAAAAAATTTCGCATCGACAATTCAATGTGGAAAACAATCGTCGGTTTTTCATTTAACATAATGGTCGGCGTTGTAGAAAAACGACTTTTTTCGTGGAAAATTATATGAAATATGAAAGCATTATTCTGCCGACTTTATTCTTTGCTTGCAACTTGTGAAATCATTGGTCGAGAATTGGGAAAGCAAAAAGTGCATATCACATCAGCTTGTTTGCCTAGATTCTCCGCTACTTTCATAGCGCGACCGATTTGCAATGCAAATCCGGTTCAAGTAAAATGCATGCAACCTTACTGACATCTTCAGATATCTAAAAATAATTTCGTGGTGAATATATCAGTATGAAAAATGATGTAGGAATTCATGCTACCTAATGTTTATAGTATGATTTACGTTATAACCACTAAATACCGTAAACGTAGCATCAATGCTGCCCAAATTGAAATTGCTGGAGAGATAAGCAGACAGACAGACAGACACGTCAGACTCGCATACATGACATTGCCATAGTCACTGGACAAGTGCGAATGGGCAAGGATGCATAAATGTGAAAGAGAATATGTTGAAAATAAAGTATGCGAGTCCACTCTTGAAATTTGTTCACTGGGCTGAATTCATTTGCGGTTCATATTGTGCAGATTTATACCACCTACCACAAAAAAACCTCGAATAAACTGCACCCATGCAATAACTCCCTCTCCTCCTCCCCTCAATTATTTTCCCTTTCAACTTTGGGAAAAGAAACAACTCTCCTTTCAATACATCTCTAAATCTTCGAAATTCTATGCTCCTTCGGAAATTTCAACCGAGTTAACACAACATATTTGAATAATACTGCTCGGATAATAAAACTTTTAAAAAATATCCATATAATTATGACCTTCATATTGCAGAGAGTAAAGAAAAATAATTATGGAAGTTGAATAAAATGCAAACACTAAAAAGCTCGATAAGCGTGAAGAACATCGTCGAAGCTTTCATAGAAAAGTGGAAGTACGACAATCTGCAACATAAAACGCGATGCGAAATTTGTTATGATGCATTTTCGAGGGGTTTGGGTTAAGTCGATCCATAAAATGGTTAAAGAGGCATAAGGCACGGCAACGAGGCATATATTTAAAGCATTCGATTGAAAAGCCAAGTGCCATTGCGCAACAAAAATTTTCACTAATCAAAGCAAAAGCTAGATAAGAACTATCCATTTCTCAACCCGATTCATTGCATCAAACTTTACTTTATAGCATGATACTGGTCAGTTTGTGCGCTAGATAAACTTATCAAATAATAAGAAAAATTTGCATATTATCAATAAAGGATTCCAGGCTTTAGCATAAATCGATTTAAGAAATTGCGTTTGTTAGGTTTCGATTGAAATCTGTTACCACTACTTTTGGTGGTGAATAAACGTTTCCCATTTGCAAGAAAAAATGTTTTTTAAAGTTTCAACATCGGATTTAATCCAGGATGCAATATTACTCTCGCAAGGTATGTGCAAAATGCCAATTCCTATGAGGCTTGAATTTATTTTTTTTTAAACAACAAATTCAAAGAAAAGCACAAAAATTCCCTGCATCCCTTCAATCAACTATTCATTAACTTTGAAAACAATCAACTAAACTTCTAAAATGATATTCTTGAGAGATTTCAAGGGAAGAGAGCAGCATAGGAGATGGATATTAATCAGTTGAACCTTCCCTCATGCAATACATCGATTTCATTAAGAAATCAAAAGTTACTATTAATAAAAAGCTTCTTATTTGGAAAATCAGAATCGACTTCCAACAAGCGACGGAATATTTCAAAGGAGGTTGCATGATATTGGCCTCTTTCAGTTTCAAAAATTCCCAGTCTATCGTATAAATATAAGTAATGCCTTAACATACGTAATAATGCCTTCATGCTTATCTAATTGGATTATGCGCACAAATGTTCCATAAGAGTTTACTTTATTATTTTTAGGTTTTTATTTCCTTTTTAATATTAAGTTACTAATCGATATAAAACGAAAAAAGGATTGGTGCAAATTGCATACAAAATTTTTCCTTATTTAAATGACTGTGACGTCTTTCTGATTTAATAGATCAACATGGATTATGGTATATGATGACACCTATAAAATTTCATAGCTAAAATTTCTTCGCAAGAGGATAAAGAGATAGACACACCGACATAAGCGCAGACAGATACGGCGTAGCCATTAATACGCGTTTTGCAACTGCATATTTATGTGTATAGAAAAATGAACAGCGACAGGAATAATGTGCAAACAACAGCTATTACTAAAGTGAAAAAAAGATTGCGACAAAGCCTTTGATAGCAAATCTGAATAGCGACGTGAATCTTAGCCTAGAAAACAGCGAATAAAGCTTTTTTTTCAACGTGAAGTCGGTCTGGTTAGCAAAGTTTAAGCATGCTTGATGAACTGAAATGAACCCCGCCAGCCGAAGTCTTTATAAAGGACCTCAGTACAATGTATGGTAAAGTAATGGCAATTGAACTAAATTTAGTTCGCTTGTTAACTGAATGTATTACAATGATTGATTCGTAGTGCCTACATTATTCAAATTCTATGTTCCCATAAAATTTTTGAGAACATGTCTGCGCAGCAACATTACCACTAGTCATACAAGAGAAGCGTTCTTCTATGCAAATGGGATTTCGCATAAGCAAACTGAGTATTTCGGAATCTGAAATAAAGTACGAAGGTAGAACCAAGTTACATATGATGGTTGCCGATGGAATCGTCGATTGAAAAGTAAAATGACGTGAAAATAAAAAAATAAATGATGTGCAAAATTCTCAACTAAAAATATAGCAAACTCGCTAACTAAGAGTAACAGTTCCACACGACGAAAAGGGATTCGTAAGCAAGACTGCAGCCTACTAATATCTTTGTCTACGGCCCCGAAAGCATGGGGAGGTCATAATCTACACGAAGGAGATACCACATCAAGATCAAACAAGTGTGAGCATACAATCTGTTACACAAATGAAGATCACCACGATTACTGCGATCACAAAACTCATTTGATCACAATAGATCACTCATTAACGTAGATCGCTCCTTAACACAGGCTTGTTGCTCCATATATATTAAGACGTTGTTAAGGTGGTGACAACAATCACTCGTTCAGTCCAATTCTAAAGACCGTCAGTAATCCTTTCATTAAACAATCGGTTACCCGACTTCCTTTAAAGCAACTCTTTTAGCTGCTTATCATTGAACTGTATAAGTGCGGCTTCAAACAGCAGCTTAATAGTTAAAAGTTTTAAGCAGCGGTTTGTAGACGAAAGGTTTGAGTTTATTCTCTCTCTCTCTCAATACGCAGTTTGTGGTTTTCTCATTACGACGGCACAAGTGACGAAAAGTACAACATTTGAAGCGAAATTTTGGAGGAAGCGACAGAAATGACTCACAAGCATAAGATACTAATATTAACTCCGAGAACTTAAAATTGAACGATTTCATAAAATAGAACCCCGCTTCCTCAAAACTCAACTTAGAACTGAAGTTTTTAGGGTGCAATAAATTTTTTTTACAACCTTCCTTATTGAACAGAAACATTTTCTTCATTGAAGTTTCAAAAAATTAAGGAAAAATTCATTAAAACGTAAAATACATCGCCTTCACCTGGCTCAAATAAGGGATTCCGACTCCATAAGCTTCTTTTTGCATACGCTAACATATGTGATTGACATCAATTATAAGATGTAATTGGTGTCAATTATAATAGATTAATTCCATAAATCCTTTGCAGTTTTAGATTCTAAATCAAAGCACCAAATTTTATTCTTGCAAGTACTCGCATTCTGAGGCGAGAAAAATTGGGCACATAAGACTCCAGATTAAGCTTACTCCGGACCGTCGTATTCAACTTGTGTGTTAGGACAAACAAAGGTGAGAGGTTTCTCACTCACAATCCCTTCCCTCCTTCTCGCTCTTAAAAATCCTCCAAGCCTTGGCTTACAAAAAATTGATACTTCCTCTCCTTAGTACCTGTCTGCCTTAAATCAAAAAAGAGGTTAAGAAAGCTCGAAATGAATGCGATATTTTTGAATGACGCTCGGCTGAATTTCGTCACTTCTACCGATTTCTTCCAGGCATAATGAGCTTTCATCAAGAAGCAGAGAAGTTTCCGTCCAGAACTGATGCTTTTTTCGCAACGCACCGACATTAAAACATGCTTTTCCTTCCTTTTTCTCCCGCAAACAACTCCATGGCAGTTTTTGGAGATTTGTGGATCTCCACTTCTTTCAGGACCACTTCCCCCTCCGTCCATCTATATCATTCCTAACGCATGAATGATAAGTATGAGCATTTTAAGCAAAACCGCAACAAAAAAAAAAAAAAACAACGACGCAAACAACATCCCAGAGTTGTGTTGTTCAGAGTGACGCGATACATTGTGGGATATTGAATATTGTTTATGGACGAAGAGATTTAATTAAATTTAGGTGGCATGAAAAAAAGCTTTTTCGCCGATAAGCAAAACGGCGTTCAACAAGCAATTATTAGCGTCGTGCGGCATCCCCTTCAAGAAATAATTTCATCAAGAATTTTACTCACTACAAATCATCGCTTCCAAAAATTTCTCCTTCTACCGCCGCTCGAATCTTGGTCACCTTCAGAAGATCCAACAAAATGAGAAAGAAACTCAAAACATATATATATATACATATATATATATATATATATATATATATATATGTATATATATATATATATATATACGTTTTGAGTTTCTTTCTCATTTTGTTGGATCTTCTGAAGGTGACCAAGATTCGAGCGGCGGTAGAAGGAGAAATTTTTGGAAGCGATGATTTGTAGTGAGTAAAATTCTTGATGAAATTATTTCTTTTCCCTATATATATATATATATATATATATATATATATATATATATATATATATATATATATATATATATATATATATATATATATATATATATATATATATATATATATATATATATATATATATATATATATATATATATATATATATATATATATATATATATATATATATATATATATATATATATATATATATATATAGGGAAAAATTTGCTATTATTCCCATAATCTCAGAAAATTGGGATGCCTCAAAAACATATTGCCCTAATAAAGAATTGTTTCGGTGATGATGTTCGGCAGTTTGCAAAAAAAATTTAAGTGGAAACAATAAAAATTAACTCTTCAAAAAGCGTTTCGACATTTTTGGCAAACAAATGAATAATTCGACCACCAATAGATTTACTTTTTCACTCATCGATTCCTTCAATGCTCCCTAACTGATAGTATTTTCATATAGTATCTGCTAGAACCTCAACAGAAACCCAACAACCCTTACACTTGTACTCATTGAGTAATGTAATAAAGAGGTAAATTAAGGGTAAATTAAGCATATCCTTGCTTTGCAAATCAAATTCACTCCCTTTACAAGGTAATAGTGAATGATTTTTGCTGTGCCACATTCTTTCTTTGCATTCTTTGCGTTTCACTTTGCTTCATCTATTATATGAGGAGCATTCGTCATTGATTTACTTCTAAACATCAATAAAATAGTGAAAATTAACAACACATACCCAAAATACAATTCCAATAACCATGCAGTTCCATATCTTTTGGCATTAACGGACTTATAAGCATCCCAATTAAACGGAGCATAAGAATACAGATCGTTTAATTATTTCATATTTAGGGAGTTGTTATGAACAAAACATTGTGCACGCCCTCGTGTTTGATTCTACGTATGTCATATAAAAGTGATACCTTAATTTGCACCATCTCCGATAATAATGAACTAAAGGCACTTATCAATGATGATCCTTTCTCGGCCAATCAACATGGCTGCGGGCTTCAGCTCATAAGGGAATGTGGGCGGTTGGGGTGGCAGGAAGAACGTAGAAAGGCGGATGGTGAGGAAGCACAAAGAGGAGAAAACGGAGAGAAAAGAAAGAGATTCACTCCCCAAAGAGAAGCTGAAAGTTCTATGAAAGATTCTGGCCAACTTACCTGCTCTTCTCATTAATAGAAGTGCTATTGTGCATTATGCATTGCTAGTTCTTGTTAAAATTTTTTATCCAACGTAGTTCATTTGTTAAAAAAATATACAGGCATTTCATAAAATGCAACCAGTACGGCCAAGTCCTCCTACCCGCTCGTTACATCAGCCAATGAATGATGGATGCGAGACAGTACGAAATTACGTTGGTGAAATAACGTAGAACTGTGTAAGCATGCTTCTGCAACAGTATATCAGTAGGGACTGACGGTGAGAAAGGGATTGACCAGACCGGCCGGATTTCATAGTCACCTTCAGGCGAAAACAACAGACGCAACAATGACAAACAACAAACTGTTGTCATGGAAATATTTCGAATAAACTTCAAACATACAGTCTATATTAAAACATATAGGCTCTACAAAGCAAAAATACAGGCGCAATATTAGAAAGTAATGTTATTAGCTAATGAATCCCATAGTGGTTGATAGCTAAAAAGGAAAGAAGAGCTAAAATGGCAGTAACACATAGACCGCAATTGCAATAATCTTCCTTGAAGGAGAGCACGATGGATCACTTTTAAGGGGGTATTATATGCATAAAGAATTCGATGAGCAAAATTGAATACAAACTTTAAATGTTTCTGAATTAAAAAATTTTGAATAATCCACTGATGTGCAAACTAATGAAGAGTATCCCCCGTGATCGAACCGCCAAACGAGGAAAGTGCAAGTAATTCGCTTATTATTTTCACATTCAATTATCGCAGCAATTACGCAATGAATTCCAAGCATAGTAAATATAATGAAGAAAAAGATTACCAGGACAACAGCATGGAAATAATAAAATAAAAGGAATGGACAATGAAGCTTACTACTAAGTTAGTCACCTCATTTTCCCTAAAAAATCGGGTATTACCCTCTGCCGAAGGGATCGCTGACCGCTTTAATTGTGCAGATGACTTACTATGAGCCTGATGGTGGAAACTGTTGGAGCGGAAATTTGCTTAGCATGTATTCTTTCACTTTCAGCCACAGGCATCGTTCTTCATTATCCTATGTTCGTGAAACGTAGAAAAGCGAACACTGTTTCCTTGCCGAAGATGTCCAGTAATCCTTCAAGCGACAAAGGATTCCCTCAAGGAAAGAAATGCTTCTATAGATGGTTTTCATCAGCAAGTGCTATCCAACGATAAACCTTCCGTTTTTTTGACGTCACCTTTTACAATGAGAATGAATTTCAACTAGGATAGAGCTATACTTACTAATACAGTCAAAAGCCCCTCCCCCCGCCACCCCAATAAATGTTTCCGCATAAAAATTCCCAACGGTCATCATTTCTTTAATAAATATTAAGCAATTGAATCTCTTCCAATACGCAAAATCGGATTACAGCTAAAAGCTATTAGAATAAAAATGCTACGTTAAGAAGAATAAAATGTCCGCAAAATCGGTCATCAGCACACACATATGCCAGTGACGATTTAATGGACACTTATTCGGATAACAACAGTCAAGCTTCGAATTGTCAAGTACAAATGTATAACAAACATCCACCAAGAATGAGTTATAAATATACAGCAAATATTGTTTACACTCTACTGGAAATACCAAATTTCGTTGAAAAAATCATCCTCTCACTGATACTAAAATCGTCATAATTACCTTTCGAATTTTAATGCATAACAATGAATCATTATTTGAAAAACAAAAAAAAAAAAAAACAACCAAAAAAAAGGAATGAGCACAGTGGAGAGAAGAAAAAGAAAAAAAACGAACCCGATATGGAACAATATCTTTGCATAAATACTCAAATATACAACAGCACAAAATAAGCATTCAAATGTTCACGCTTACCTAAATTAAGCTCGAGGAACATCGAAAATTATTGTTAAAAAATCATTTCACATTTTCAGTTCACTTCTATTCAACGAGGAAAATTGAATAGTATTCCGATTTTCCGGCACTACTGTCACCTCCAATAATTTTGTAATACATCTTTAAATAAATATTCGCGGCCTCTTTAATGGCCTTAAATTGTTAGATAAAAAAGACAGCAATTTTTAGAAATAAGAAGAAATACAACCTAAAATAATTAACAGCAGCCACATGAAAATATTAATTACTAAAGAGTGAAATGTGATTACATCTCAACAGAGGAGAGATCCCGTTGAAAAAATATGTAAATTTATGCATTTGATCAAAAGTATTTAGCTAAAAACTTGTCGTGGAAATTGGAAATTTAACCGAAATAACTTCGGAAACTACAAAAGAATTTATTCACTTAAAGCTCTAAAATCTCTAATAAAGAACCGAATAGAACTAAAAGAGGGAAATGAAACGATGTTACATTTACTGTTCGTGAACTGCTCTCCTTTTCTTTCTTACATGCTCCACCTTACATTTAATCAATGATTTCACCATAATTCGTTGCCCATATTACATAACTGAAGAAGAGAACACTTTTGAACAAACTATTCAGCACCTACTTAAATCTACCAACGTTGCGTAATTGCGCTACTGGTCAAGAGTGACCAGCGTCATGTCTTTATCAGAATAAACTACATACCTGTAATCAATCAATAAATCCACTTTCTCTTTCATATTATTTCAAATTCTGAAATGCTCCCAAAATGAACTAAATCTTCACATGATCTCCAATCTATTCAAATGACTCCTAGTTACATTGGATTCGAAATGTCATTCGTAGAAAAATAAACAGCATATAGTTTAGCAAAAACAACGAAATACTAAAATTGAGTTGAGCTTTCATTCGCCGCACTCTCTTCCTTACCTTAACTCTTTAATTGAGTTGTGCCATTCACTTTGTGCCCTCTTTATGTGTTCTCTATCGTCGTGTTCTTATTCCTATGATTTGACACTCTAAATAAACGTTTCGGAATTTATAAATATCAAAAATATTTATTTGTTGAATGCAATAAACATCAAATGTTTATAATAAGGAGTTACATATGAAAATATTGAGATGTAATAGTGAAATTTGTTTTCTAATAAACTTACTTTGAGGTGACAGTATAACTAATATTAGGCAGGAAATACGACTAAATACTTAACCAATGCCATCAGCAACTAACCAATAATTAAAAGCACATTTCGCAACTCGATTCTTCTCTCTTCATTAGCCTCAACTTGAACGGCAACTCTGAAGCTCGCTCCAGTGAGAAATTCTTTCGTACAGTTCAATTAAATTAACCGGTTGGTCCCCCTAACGTTTATGAAACAGTAAAACATGCCTCACAACATGGAAACTGCAATTAATTACTCATGTACATGAGTGGGAACTCAAGTCTCCTATCAGTGTTTTCAATAAAGACTCATTCAAGTGCAGCAATGGCAAACATCGAATACCCTCTGAGGAACATCTTACCTCCTTATACGATATTCGCAATCTTGGCAGGTGCAATATGATGGGCGGCCATAAAATATTTCTTTATAAGATCAAGTGTTAGATGTAGATATTGTTCAGGTCCTTTCGAATATTCATTGTAAACGAAGTCAGTCTGATTGTCGGTGAATGGAACCGCAGGCTCGATCTGCGTCCCTTCATGCCACTCGTTGAAAGATGTTATCGAGACAATATCTGCCTACAACATATACATGTATACTGTCAAACAATACGGCAACGCAGTATAGATCAAAATAATAGTAAAAATTAAAACAAATTTGAGACGATGCTGTGAAAAAGGCAAACACAATTACCCTTAACATACTATACAATTTAGTCATTATAAATAAAACGAAAATAAGTGCCAAAAATAATAATGCATAGATAAATAAATGCATGAAATTTTATGACGATAACTGATTAGGAACTTAGGCTGGTGGAATGAGGGAGGAAAGGGGAGGGTGGAGTAAAGAAGAGAAACGAAAAAGGGAGAGAGGATAAGGGGACGAGATTTTTTAAACGTACACTAAATGCTATAGTTTAAATAGGTTATCCAATATTACAACCTGCAGAAGCATCCAAGACAAATTACCACCTAATATAATGTATCAATAGGCCAGCTTCGCCAAAACAGTTCACTGTCATAAAATCAAGCAGTACACAGTATAAGTATGAAATAGTGTTATGCAAAATGGCATTCCATAAAATTTGTATATATTTCTCCCCTCTTCAATTTGTAAATATTTCTATCTCCCACTCTCTCTGCCATTCCCGTTCTCTTTTCTACTCTAGAAATTTTCCAACTTGAAAAGAATACGACATCAACTACAAAAATAATGAAGCGGATGCTTCGGCGAGCGCAAAATAATTCGGGTTAGCAGAGCAACAATCGATAAGTGTCGAACAACACGGCAACAGCTGCATCTGATCGAGATTCAATGCAAGCTCTCCAGTGTAAACGAAACTTAGATCTAAATTCATCGCCAAACGCATTTAATATCACTTTAGGCCAACAATTACAACCGACGAGCTTGTATTCATTCTATCGGTAATGCTAACAATATAGTCTCTATTCTAATTAGACGACTGAAATTCCTCTGAGACTATTTATAAATGATTAAATATGGTAACATAGATGACCAACAGCGGACGATACCACAACTAAACAATTCAAAAAATTCATCGACATACCCTTGCGGTATGTGCCATCTGAAACATTCTCGAATAATACTCGCCATCGCTACGATTTTTTGTGTGCTCAGCGTTCCATGGTCGTACACGTGTATCATCATAACCTGGCCCTATTGATGGAACGAATAATAGTCCATTCTTTCTAGAATAATAAAACTCATCGGTGCTTGCAAAACGATTACGTTTATTTCTTTTGCTGGATCCATTCAATAATGAATTTTCAAAAAACGGAATTTCTGTAAAACTCCTATGGAACAATTCATCAAACTTCGACAGCATAAACGGATACTATCTCAGCAATATGTCAGAGATGAGTGAAATTGCAGCCTAGTCCATAAGACGATAATTTTGCAACACGCACGAGAAGTCCAAAAACTTGATGCATTTGAAAGACGCGAAACCAGTTTCATTGGATATCACTAAAATGCAATAATTCTGCCTATTGCAACAACCGAAGCGCAGTCAAACAAGGAGATCAGAACCAGCAGTCCTCTACCTCCGAATAAGCCAAAGGCACGTGGTTGTTATGCATTAAAAATCTCTAGCTTTTTGATCAGTAGTGGGATCATTTAATTTGTGCCTGCTAACGATTAATGATTGTAAAGCCTCTCAAGCGACAACGAAGCTTCAGAGATGCTGCCGCTGACCAAAAATATAATTATTCCTGCACTTTACATCTATTACAAAGGAAGCAGAAACGAGGAATGCAAAGACCAACTATCTATTCGATAAGAGACCTAAAAATACGGACAAGGCGTTATTCTCACACTCGAAAATAATGACAAAACATGCTCAATGTATAGCAATGATATCATGATATCAGGACTCTCCACTCCCTTGCATTGTTGTACTCGAAAGAAATGTGAGTAACCGGAAATCCTAAGAAGGACAAACTTCGTCGCCAAAAGAGCCCACGGACCACGGTTCTCTTTCTCACTCGGCACCTACCTTCTAGCAGCAATCCAAGAAAATCGCCAACAAAGATACCTGCAAAAAGTGGTCAGCGACGGCCAGTTTGATGGTGTCGAGCCATATGTGAATCCTTCACTCGCAAAATACGTATAAATACCATCAAAACCAGATTCCGTCAACGTGTATCTGTCCTGCGATTTCACCAGAAGGCCTTCAAATTTTCTCACTTAAACAGTACAGACTACGCGTCAACATAGATTCAATTCGCTATATCCTCATCTGAAGCGAATCAACGGTGCTTCAGCTTGCTGCATCTTTATCATGCACAAAAATTTATAAGTACATGCAAATATCATATGCAAATATATGTTTACATAAACGCATTTATTATATATAACTTATACTAGTTCCGCCAATTACTTAGGATTTTGGAAACAGCATAAGCACTTCGACTATCCCCCATAAATGTGCGCACTCACTTAACAAACTCTCTTAAACTTTCTATTAACACATCTAGAATTAACATATTCAACACTACTTTTCTCAAACAGGATCAGTTACAAATGTGTGGAATTCCATACCAGATGAAACAGAAAAGAAAGATCAATACTGACCTTTAGAAAGAAAACAACTTCCATGCCACTAGAAGCGCCCGGTTTCATACCTTGAATTAGGGAATACCTGTGCACTCACTTATTATAGTTCTTCAATAATAATCCTTCTCCGATATGCAAACATATTTTCCCTTGTTAAGACCACTTGGATGCTGGCTACCTTTTGAATTGCTCTCTGACCGGCGTTTTTATAGTTCTTATATGCTTTCAACATTTCTTCTTCAATGCCTTTTTCTTGTAAAACATATACTATTTCGTTGAAAATTTGTTAACCGTTCTACGTTATGCTCTCTTGTGTTCACGGCTCTATATTTGATATTTGCATTTTCTCACATTCTCTTCCACACGATAATGCATCGCTAAGTGGCAAATCCGCAAATACGCCTTATATACTATAACTTTGCATTCTATGTCTGCGAATAAATTCATCTGTATTCTCGGCTGTCCATAATATTAAGAGTGAGCAGAGAAGTACCACCATATGCAATAACTAGTACCCCCTCCCCCCCCCCCGTTCTTTCGCTGGCCAGCTCATCTTCCATTCGCAGTGGTGTTGTTCACGGTAAGCTTGATCTTTCCCATATAATCAACGTAAACGAAATGCGTGAAAATAACAACTATGAACCGATGAAAATAATATCGTAAGTGGTTCCTCGAACCGAAAATCTGCCAGATGGAGTCGTCAACATCTTCCATTGATCTACATCAATCAAATACGAATCATAGAAATATAACAATGGTAGAGGCTCCTCTTTTTTATTACCTGCAACTAAAATCAATTAATTACCATTGCGAAATTTCAATTTTATTTTTCTATTTTATTGCTTCTAAAAAATTCTGCAACAAATCTGCCAGAAAATAGTGAAAAAATAAACGAAATTTGAGACACAAAATTGTTCTACCAAGGTGCGCATATAAAACTGTTGAAAATTTGTTTCAATCTATGAAAAAGTTTTTATCTCCAATTAGCGCTGCTCATAAAAACTTCAAAATAGGCTATCTCTTATGCACATTCAAAATGAAGACGTACTCAGTGAGTATTTCTTATAAACACAGCGCATTACACAAAGCATATTACGTATCTCAACAACTACTCAAACTTGTAAATGAAGCAGCAAGACGAAGTAGTTACTGCTCATTCAGCAACCCAGTATTGCAAAACTTCTCCATCCCCCCCCCCCTCTATCTCGAAAAAACAATATAAATAAAATAGTGATTTTAGAAGAAACCGTTCCAACAGATCAACTAAACAACAATTAGCGTAACCGCAATTGAGCTGAATTCCAAAATTTTAGTGTTTACTACTCAGAAAAAATCAACAAAAATATACCAATTTTAGAAGCGCATCGTAACATCTTATAGAGTGCAGGATGTGAACCATAAGTTTTCACAATATACTCAATATCTCGTCGTAATGTCGATGCATTACGGCCATTATAAGGTTCCATATGAAATGTCAACTTCATACGATGTTTCTCTGCCGCATCCAATAACTGTGGCACCAAATCATCCCAAGAATGGCCTAAACAAATATAATATTCATTTCATCCTATCCCCTTTTCGTCACCAAGAAAACCACAAATCACCGAATAATGACGAGTCAATCATCGATTATTCTGTTCGCAAAGGGTCGGCTGAAGGAGGAATGGGTCGGGGAGGGGGGAGGGGACGGTGGAATTGCGCAGATATCAATCCTCTCATTTTTATTTCAACAAAACAACTATTTCGCAAACTTAATGCAGAAGTTGTTGAAGGAAGGGAATATTACAAAGAATGACGGAAAAATAAGCACTGCATGTAAAACAATAGTGCACGCAAGGAAACATCAAGCTCGTAGACATTACGTCATTGCAAAGCAATAGAGATTCACAAGTCTGTCATTTCTGAAATAAGTTAGAATCTCTCCCCGTCCCTTCCCAACGGAAGAAGGGCTAAGCAGGTCCAATTTTGAGAAGTTTGGTGGGAGTGTTTCACATGGCAGCTGCTCTAAAACATATATGGCATTTAGGTGACCAGAAAAGCCCGCAATTCTGGATATGTACCCCCATAAAATTCACAAGAAAATATACCTAAATTGTAATCACTCACCTTCGCTGTCTGCCATATCGGGAGGATACCAAGAGATGGCAATGACATCGATGCCTGATGAGGATATCCATTTCATATGCTGCTCTATAACGACGGGATCCCGACTGCTATATGGCCCAAGTTTTGGGTAGAAACTTGAGGCAATATCCGGCGGTGGCACATGTTGCCCTCAAATTTCAGCAATTGAGAATTTTTCGCAACGTCTTGCCAACAAAAACTCTCTTACTCTTTGACTTTGACTGCCCAGCATATTGAATGAACACGGGATAAAGAGTGGGCATTTGCTAAATTGGGTCATCGAATAAAAGAACACTGCGAAAGATGAAATAGCAATCGAGTTTCTATTCCTCGATCATATTATCACTACAGTTTTAGGTACAGCAGCAAACGTGACAAAATTAGAAACTTCATTTCAAACAGGCTTTAACTGTACAGTCATCTAAGGGCACAAGCTTATCTGTGAATACTTGGCAAAACGGGGCAAGCAGAACAGGTGCTGTTCCGAACTGAAGCAGTCATATCACTTACCATGCTCAAACTGTGAACTCTCTTTGACGATGGACACATAAAATAACGCGAAACTGCGTTTAATATTTTCTTCTAAAGCGCTTACATCCTTTACCTTATTTTGTAAATCCACTCCGATTAAACTCTTCAAAATTTACGGTGAGCTGCAAATATGGAACCTTTCTCACATCTGAGGAAGTCTTTGGCATATAGATAAGCATATCTACTAAAAGCATCTCTTCAGGAAGATATTTCCAACTATTTTCACAACTTGCACATATAACTAGACATTAGGCATCGCAATCGTTACTATGTCTGTATTGCGTGGATACTATATCGGTCGTAATAACATTTAAGATCCCTCTAACGACAAACCTCTTTCTAATGCTTTGAAAAAATTATATCTGTCTTCTTCAGTCAATTTCTTCCCTATTTGATTGTAGGATCGGAAAAAAATGAATTACTTTCATATGAAATATCATATAGTGCTGCAAATAGCACTCTGCAACATGCTCATTCTTGAAGGAAAATCCATTGGTCTTAAAAAACATTTAAAGCCGACGACCTCATTTTAACGCCATATAGGCATTTACATATACCAATAAGGCTCACATTGGGTAGTGGTCCATCAATTCCTATACCCAAGCAATAAATTACTGTAAACAAGAAAGTGTGAGAATAGGCTATAACATAGTATCCCAAACGATGCAATCAAAGAAAACCCATACCTTCTGGGAATTTCTCTGCAATCGCCTTATTCCAATGTGGTATATATTTGTGATTCCAATGGTAATATTTTCCACCGTCATATTTAGGATTCCCATACCACGGGTAATAAAAAATATGGATTGATGGGGGTTGTCCTCTCTAAACAAAAATATATGACTAGAAAAATAAACAAGCAAACTGAATATTCGTAGGAATGTCTCCTCGAATTGAATCAACAATATAAATCATAGGCTATAAAACATACAAAGATAATCAAAGCGGAAAACGTTTGAATGTTTCATAAATAACTTGCGCGAAAGCATTGTCAAAAAGCTCGATAATGAGTACAATTATCCTGCTCTAAAAGGTCAAAGGTCAACAAGTTATCTGCTACGTTTCGCGTACATTATATAAAAAATACATTTCTTCTACAATAATTAAAACTATAAAAATTGTGCTGCTCAAGACCTGCAACTGTAACCGGAATCCTGCGATAGACACTACCCCAATCTCCGAAGCGCCATTATAAAATGAATTTAATAAACAAACAACTTGCACTAGGCGAATTTTCCCCTTCAGGTGAAACTAATAAAGGAACGATTTAAATATAAAAGTGTGCAACCAAGGAAATGGCCGACATTTTTTATCTTTCATATGAAGCTGCCGCAAACGTTATATATTTATATGCCATTTTTTACCAATCTTAGCGTCTTTTCTTTTTGACACTTTTTGAACTTCGCTGAATTCAGTCGACTGAAGCATTAAGCACAGTCAACTGAAACATTAGCATTAATTATGGACCCAAACCTAACTCTGTCTAAATATGAGCCCAACAATGGTGCATAAAGAATATAAAGAGGGCCAATATTGACCATGCAGAAATATGAAACGAATTGATGTACAGGCAGTTCACTAGAATAAGCCAACAAGAGATCAATTCATACAATATTAAACAAGGGGCAATTTATGCAAGCCTATATTGCGTGAACACAACAATCAAACTTTCTAGGAAATAACATAACGTTATTAATGTAAAGATGGTGCTGATTTCCGCTTACGTTTATTACTTCATTTCATAAGCCTGCGATACCGTTCGTGCATTCAACACTATAGAATGCAAAATACGATCAAACCTCTAGCACGTTATCCAATAATTCTATCATAAAAAATATCGACGACTGTGCAATACAGTCGATGTCGCAGACATATTTTTACTACTTGCTGATAAAGTTACATGGGAATAACATTCGTCAACCTTCACACTATTGTTGGAATGCGATAGGTGAGTGGGGGGTGGGAGGGGGGGCAGCTCCACACATACTTAGAAATTACCAGATGAGGTCCAAAGGATATTCGGATTTCTATACAATGAAGCTTTAAGGTCACTAAAGATCTGACAAGATATTTAAAGGTATTCACTTCCCTGCCGGATAAAGTTTTAAAGGTTTCCGGACCCTTAACTCATAAAACTTTTTGGACTTTTAAGGAAATTATGATTCCTATCAAATAAGACCCAAAAAGTTTTCAAGAGAATTGGGCATCCTGCTTAATAAGATTCTGAGAACAAATTCAAAATAAAAGTCGAATAACACATAGTATACCTCTGAAAGTGGAGTAGCTTTAGCTGTTTGAAAATGAGAATGGCGTTCAGCAAAATTGTCTTTTTCGACGATATCATCAGTGCTATTCATCGAGTGCTTCCTAATGCCTGCGAATCGCGGATTTACCATATGATACCTATCGTCCGTCTAAAAGGATGCAACAAATATCGGTGAGATCCATTATGAAAAAAGTGAAATAATGTACCTGGGGTACAAGTTATAGCCAGCGTTGTCACAGGTACAGACCTAAATTCCTCTTCGGGATGTAACAGAAATATAAGATCCTTTCAGGTCATGTCTCTAGTAACTACTTAGTGCAGT
Source organism: Baylisascaris procyonis (assembly GCA_037389465.1). Classification (NCBI taxonomy): domain Eukaryota; kingdom Metazoa; phylum Nematoda; class Chromadorea; order Rhabditida; family Ascarididae; genus Baylisascaris; species Baylisascaris procyonis. Next base: position 594,267 of record JAZARR010000164.1, read on the forward strand.
TGGGAAAAACGTCAGTAGAAAACCACCCAAATTTTTCTTTAAAACAGCGAAAACGTGACCACAGGATGCAGCGATGCTACGAAGAAATTAAACAAATAGTACGAACTAGCAGCAAGATAGGTGCTACCATATTTGAGGTACCTCAACCGTCAAAACGCCTAATGTGAGGAATTGTGGAAGCGGTTACTTCACCGTTATCCTTCACCAATGAAAGTATTCAAAGGTGCTGACTTTGAGAGATTATTTTCGGAAAAATTAGAAATTCCATCGTTTTTCGGGCATGCAAATATCAAATGTGCCATTTTGGAAATAGTAGTAGAATTTTTGACCTCCCAATGAGAAATAAGGAAGTCGGTGAAAATTTTCTGTTGTTCAAAGAGAGCATTTTTCGTATCCTCATGCACAAATCCTCCTCCTTTTAGCGTTAGTCGATATTCTAAGCACTATCCGAATTATTCTGGTTTGTTCACCTTGACCATTTGACCATACCAAGCCAAAAAACATCGTCATATGTCAAATAGTTTACTGCATACGTTATTTGTAATTCCTGTAAAATACACACCACCTATATTCTACATCACAAGCAATAAGCATTATTTAAATGGCCTCTAAGATCTCTCTCGTATTACTTTGCTTATTTTAATAAATAAGTATGTGAGTGACATTTTGTTTCATTTATTTCGTGCCACATAGCCACTACCTTACAAGCACAACCGGAAGCAGATTTAATGCACACCGGAAATATGTCAGTCCTTTTTGGAGTTGACAAATATTCGCTTTGGAGTACCACAAAATTTTGCAACATACAAATGCGGATGATGGCTGCATCTATAGATGGCACTATGTTTCGTTAACATCTCTGCTAACTTAGCACTTAGTTTTGCCTACAAATATTTCATTGACCGCAGGATTTCGAGAAAATTTTTGCATCGTCCATTTACATAATATATTTCACAGAGATCCGTTCGTATTCACATTCCATCAATAAGTTCCCTTCGAAAGGAAACTTACCTTCTCACCTTGTGAAGCCATCAAATACAACGCCGATAACATTGAAGCACTAATAGCGATGAGAAGGAACCACTTCACATAAAATAACGCACCCATTACACTTTCAAAACATTACAAACCACAAACTTGGCGACGACAACCGTCAGTCACACAACTTTTAGCTGCATCAACTTGCACGCATCCAGCAACGAAAGCTATTGCTAGCTGGCCAATAATTTTGACGAATCGCAATATACACTTTGAAGTTGCTGCAACAACGTCGTATTATTTCAATTGCTCTCTTGTGCGTAGTGTTTGCATGTTGAATTTGCTAATTCTAAAATTTCTTGCTATGTGCGGGTATGGATAAAGTTTGTTCCCGACTTCCTTCACTTAATAAATGACCAGATCTGGCAACACTGTGTAATTGTGATGTAATTGAGGTGTTGCAGTCGCTATATATTTCACCATAAGTGCTTTCAACTGCGAACAAGCAAGAAATAACGTTTTTTCTTCAATTTCTGACTGTGATCTGAGCAATTTTGAGATCTTCGATGTGAAATCCTGATTAGTTTTAGAACATATTGAGTTTGCAACGCTCAAAGAATCGAGGTGAATAAAGTGCAATAATTCAGAAAGTGACACTAGTCGTTAGCAGGAGACGATTTCAGACATGGAGATGCTGAAAATGCCATCGCTGAAAAATTGTAAACACTGATCATAGCCCCTCTTTGAATGGGAGAAAGGACCTGGAATTTCCGATGTTACAGATATGGCATCTTCACCAGCCACTTATTCGAAAACTGCCAAAGTTAAAATTTGACGGTTGCATAAATATTTTCCCAATTTTTTGACTATGAGAGAAGGGAGAATATGGGGGGGGGGGGGGGTAAAGAAAACTAGATTTTTCCATTTATCAAAAATTACACCATACTAGATATCACGGTGCTGGAAAATACCTTCTGGGGAGGTACGATGATGATCTGAGCACTACCTGAATTCTTCTGCATTAGTCACCTTTTGCGCGTTTTGGTTTTGGGCATTTAGGCAGAATAGCACGTTGTGCTTTATCCATTTTTCAAGGGAGAGGATTACATCCGTCAGCGATCAAGACTAAGTTCAATCCATTTGGCCGCATAAATGACCTACTATTGAATTTTATTATTTTCAAGTAAAAAAAGCATGCAAATACTCGGAAAAAATTTGTCCACATGTTTCTTATTTATAATTTTCACTTTGTTGAATAGTGAGTTTACAGTGTGCAACATTATGCGGTATTTTTATAAACCGCATAGTGAGTTGAAATAAATCGGAATAGGATTACCGTCAAAATGCAGTGTTTTTTGCTGAAAATAATATGCAATCCATTTACTATCTATGAGCATATTTCTCATTGTATACCTTCGTGTAATGCAGTGGTAGCTGCCGATTTGTGATTATTGTGATAGCCTTATACCACTTTTTCGAAAAGAAGCCACGTCTCATATCTCAGTAGAAAACAGTGAAATGATATGGTCCTTTTTCTTTTTATTTCCTTTCTTTCCTGACTGAGTACAGACGCGAAGTTAATCGCGGTCGGTTTATTTTGTTTGTTAATTAGGTCGTTAACGGATGTGCATTGAGAAAATGCGTATTGCAGCAAACGTAGTGAAAACCATCGGTTGGTTTCTGCCCTTAAAGAGGACTAGGTCGTCACCAAGTCCCACATGTAACTCTTTAGTTTTCCGCATATTTCCTTTTCTCTAATAATTGACTTTTATTATAGGGTGATATCGCTTTTCATATTTGGTTTACACCGAAACCAGAACGCTATCGGATTCTCACGGTCTTTTATTCAAGAACATTTACTTTCAGCCCTCTACTCTGCTACTGAATAGAAATGGTTTGTTTGGCTTCCATTGAAAATGCGAACGATGGCTGTATCCAACCTATTTGTTTCTGTTTATTAGTGCATGTGCTTGGGGCAGCCATCTTCTACGAACTTACGGTTTTCAATAAATGTATTTATTTGAGTGCATGCTTATATATATATATATATATATATATATATATATATATATATATATATATATATATATATATATATATATATATATATATATATATGTATATATATACGCATAGAGCTCAAAGGAAACATTAATTTTTTATTGATTTTGAAACGTCCTCTGTCTTCAGTATTTAGTTGCACAATCTGTCATCGTTGTCAATAATATGTCGATAGTTTGCAGGTGTCAGTCGTCACAAAAGTGGATACGGCACATCGCGATATCATCGTATGTTCATTAGCATTCGCACTTTCAAAACATCTTCTCTTTGCCAACTTATAACCAAAATGAATATTCGCTACCAATTCTTTGATTTTCAGCTCGAAAGGTGCATGATATATTTACTTTCATAAAGAAGAGTGGAGTGCATAGACATATTTCGGTATGACTCTAAATTTCTTTTTTAGTCGTTTTGATTTTCATTTTCAGCAATCATTAATATTCGGTTCCTTCGTGTAATTGATATACGAATTTCAGCATGATGCACAAATGAACTACTATGGTACTCGTTTGGCGACTTGTTCAAGTGATCGTCTTGTGAAAATATTCGAAGTTAGCTCTCGTTTTCAATGCGATTTAGGAATTTGCATTGCAAGATTGCATTAGATAACATCATATCTGTGCGTATATGCATGTGCCTGTCTGTCCGATCGTTTCAGTCCAGGAAACACTGAAGGTGGAGGTGCGGTGGTTTTTGTGGACCACATTGAACATCTCTGTCAGAATTTAAACTGACCAGTTTGCTTCGAAAAAAGTTATAATCACTTCAAAGTGTTCAAAAGTTTGCTTTTATTTTGGAACCGATCGGCATTTTACGCTTTCGGCACCACAGAAGAACGACCGGTATGTTAAGGATTTATTCCAGTGTAGATTAGAGAATGTATGAATGCGTTATCGCCAATTTTCCCTTTTCTGGCATTTCGTGTAATTGTTTTATGCAACTAGCTGAAATGCATGTTTGCATTGCAATTAACTGAATGAAAAGCTTCATTTCTGAGTCCACTGCTTTGCGATGTGATGTATTTCAGCTGAAACCGTCAGGACAGACGTATCCGTTGGCTGAGTTGAGTGGTCATGACGGCCCTGTTTGGCAAGTCGTTTGGGCGCATCCGAAATTTGATAACGTTTTAGCATCGTGCTCTTATGACAGGTAAGGTTGTCCCTTGCTATCGAGGTGTACGGGAAGTGTTGAAATTGTCAGATTAAGTTGACGTTGATCGGTAATTTCGGGAGAGGGTGATCTTTGAGTGTTATTTTTGAAATCCCTACTTGCAGAAGGATATGGGGGAGGTAGTTGGAGAGGGAGTAGCCATTTCGTCGACCTTGCAGTTAGTTTTGAATTTTCTTGGCCAAAAGTTGAAGGATTGAGGGAGATGTGAAAATTAAGTGGGAGTATTCTGGACAAGAAAAACTGACTTGTATTCTTGTAAAAAGTGCACCCTAAAACGTGTATCATTTCAAAGGAGCATTAAGCATCATATTTTTAAGTTGTGAATGCATAAAATTTTATCTTTGACTCCCTCTTTGCTCACATTGAAAGCGATCACGCGCAGTTTGCCATCCTTTAGCGAAATATTGGGGAGGAGGGAGGGAGTGGAAATAGTATTGCGCGATGCCATTTTCGTTTTCTAGAAAGGTGATAATCTGGAAGGAAGTTTCTGGAAAGTGGCAGAAGATCTACGAATGGAGCGAGCATGAAGCAAGCGTTAATTCAATATGCTGGGCACCCCATCAGTTTGGTCTTATCCTAGCATGTGCTTCGACCGATACCACTATTTCGTTGCTTACTTACGTGCCCGAAACAAATGCATGGACTTCACGAAAAATTCTTAAAGCACACGATCAGGTATCTTGCATTGCTTCTATTGCTCGGTTAAAATAAGCTGTCATAGGGTAGAATTCTTTTTCCCTTTTACTGTCCACTGGCACGAAGAGATGGCAGCCAGAACTTTTTCTTCTCATGCATCATGTTTTCTAGCACACATTTCAGCAGTTACAAGCCAGTTGGAAGCACTGTTGTGCTTCTTGCGAGTAAGGGAAAAGGGAAATTCATTTTTGCTTCCTCATGCTGCGTTTGTTGAATTTTTTGATGTTCACGAATAGCCTTAAAGAAAGTCGAGGCATTGAAGGGATGTAATGCGGTATCATGGGCACCAGCAGTGCATTCACAGTCGATCGTTGAACCAGGAACGAATTCGGTTGCAAAACGAATTGTATCTGGAGGCAACGACAACGTCGTTAAAATATGGAAGTAAGCTCATACGTACCGCATTTCGTTTGTAAACTTCTGTCAAAGTGAGAAGAAAACCAACAGCCATAAATTTCATGAAATGTTTTTTTTGCCTCTCAGAACACAAAAATATTCATCATCAAATCTTTTTTGCATTGTTTCTCTCTGTTTCTTTTAGTAGAGTGTTTGTGATAGCATGATGATAAGCTCTGATAAGTTGTAAAAGTTGTTGAATAGGTCATATATAAGGGCGCCTCTCTTTTCTTCCTTCGATTTCCCTCACCTCCCTACTTTTTGGTTCATCGAGTGACGGTGCCAGCTTTGGGGCGTTCACTTGCAATTATAAATTTTTGGGTCCTTCAAAATTAGGTGTCGCGGGCTCCTTTTATTTATGTAGACCGTAGGCAAGAGCCACCATATAGAACTGGGCCAATTAAGCTCAAATCTAAGGGGTGGGAAATGCACTGCGCCATCGGATCCTCGAGCATCGAATAGTTTTCTGGAATGCCCTTGACAACAACATGGCCGTGTAGGTTCTATGGAAACATTATATGCTTTTATTTCGAGTGTAATCATAGTGTGACTTTGTACCCTCCTTCCAAGGTTTACTGCATTAGACATGTTCTTATACATTCGAACAGTTGAACTTATGCGTTCGGTCGTTCACGACAGCTTTCCGTAGCGGGCACTTTGGGCACTTTATCAGCTGTCTTGGTACATTTCGATATTTTTTTTATTCTTTAGTTTACTTTCTCTTCATCCTTATCTTAGAGAGAAAAAGGATGGAACATGGGAATTGGAGCATGCACTGAAGGGACACACCGACTGGGTACGTGATGTGGCATGGGCACCAGCAATGGCACAACCTGTTAATACGATCGCTTCTTGTGGACAAGTGAGCATTGCTGTGTTCGTCAAGAAATGCCGTGACAGTGAAATGACAGAACGAGAGATGAGAGGCGAGAGGAAGAGACAACTTTCATGGGTGAACTGAGGACGAGAGAAGTAAAAATAGGGCGGTCGTTTGTCATAATATTGATTTTAAAATCCAATTTTTTTTTTTGTCGTGTGGTGGATGATACATTAATTCTTCTTGAAAACAAGTCATTGCATCAGATGTTGAACTCTTTAAGCCCATATGCGTACCAGCAAGGCTTACATCTTCGTAATTTGGGTTGCGTCGTTGACGAGGACATCGCTAACTAAACGAAACTCTGAAGGTTGTTATCTTTTATATTGGAGGGAAGTAACTCACTTCGTATGCCAGCTTACATGGAAGAGCATAAATGGAAATGAAGCTGCTGAACAAATACATGAGCGAGGGCGGGAGTGAGTGTCTATATTCCATTCATTAGACTGTTTTTGAATGAGGTTTTATAATAAAATGAAGTGGAAACTGATTATGCCTTTTCTCTTTGTGTCTTCTTTGAAAAGTTATCACATGGAAGCTGATAACAAATAGTAGCAAATTGTAGGAACGTGGCCAGAAAAATCTCTCCTCTCCCCCCCTTTCCCCCGCCCTTCTTTCTGCCCAATCTGTCTGCTGGTTCTTTGTGATTTACCTGTGGTAGACTGCTGTGTTGAAGCAAAAAGTTCAGGACCGGAAAGTGATTATATGGCGCTGTTCGAATGTCGACGAAGGTCAGTGGGTCGCGAAAGAACTGGGCAGTTTCGATGACGCATTATGGCATGTCAGCTGGTCGTTGTGTGCCACCATTCTCGCAGTATCTGGTGGTGACAACAAGGTAGGCTTGGAGCATTTCCAGTAGGAAAAAGAGGGGAAAGTGTAGCGCTTATAATGGATTTAAACTCCGGTAATTTGTTGACGGACGAGGTCCTTAAATTGTTAGACTACTGCTGCGAGCATTCAGAACTTGCATGCTAGATGCTTTCTTGTTTTATATTGGCGTAAGCAATGCGATGAAGGAAAGATTGATTGTCAGTGATATGATAAGTTGGAATGATTGAAGGAAAAACGGAAATTAAATTACTGCAGATTTACCAAGTTTCTATTTTTAAGTATTTACCTAGGAGTCTCATGACGTCTTTTTTGTGGTTACATCGGATCGCAACCGGTGTGATATCGAGACCGTTTGTGTGATAGAATAATCTGCTACATAACTCTTCTTGTAGAAGACTTTGTATTGCTATAAGCGTGAGGTTGCAGTATTGCTGGTATAGTTAAAAGCAGTCTACATCTATATGGCATATGAGTTAGAAAAATTATGTTCTAAAGGGAACGCGAATTTTGGTTTTCTTTTAACCGGTTAGTGAAGACTCACCGTAACCGTAAAAAACTGGTGCGAGCATGGCTCATTTGATTGTATATCATTATATTATTAAAGGTGGTTGGATTGATGTCGTTTTAATTCAAAATTATGGATGCGAAGTATCGTTTTCAGATATCGCTGTGGAAGGAGAATCTGCAGAATGTATGGGTTAGAATCTCCGAGACGGAAGAAGGGAAGCGGGATGCTTGAGGGCTATCCATTTACTTTATGTGAAGGACGGATTCAAGTGTTTTTCGTACTGGTGATGTTATTATAAGCCATGCAGACGAATGTTTACTATTTATTGCTGTTTTTATTGTTACGATGGAGGTTGTTGTGATTATGCTGCATAAAAGTTTTTTTTTTCTTAAGACAGTTGTGCATTCGCACAATATTAGTTGCTAGAAAATAATCGCTAGTATGGGAAGAGTAGCTTGGAATAGGACAAAATAGAATACTTGAGGAGAGGAAACGAGTGCGATGCATAGTTCTGAATTTCTATTCACCGACAGAATAAGCATCATAGAGCTGAAGTGATATTATTGTACAGAATATTGAAGTGGTGGCCATCGTATAGAAAGGCCAATACTGGCTTGTTCAATTCGACGTACCCTAGGAAAGCTCAGCAGTATCCAACTGCGGTGAATCGCGAGGCATAGATGCTTGAAACGTTCGTTTTTTTTTTTTCTACTCACAAAGAGGCAGACAAGCGAACAGCCATTTATGGATATATTCTTTGTCGCACTATATCGAGCTTGAGCAAACAAATGGCCTTAGAAGCAGAAGTAACAGAAGTAAAAAATTATCATGCTATTCGATGTGCTTATGCACACCACAATTTACATGTAATTGCACCGAATGAGTTCACAAATGATATGGTTTCTGATTTGAGGCGACCATAAATGTGACTTTCTGACAGCGCTCCCGCACACCTTCTAAAATCAACAGTGCTCCTCCATCTTTTAGACTTTATCGATGCCCATGGTTTTATAACGAGCACATAAATCATATAGGTATTCCACAATGAATGGCTTTCAAATGTATTAGTTATGATGAAATATTTCAGCGAGATGACTGCCCGAAGTACCAAACTTTTTTTTATTTGAAGGAATTATTTCAATTTAGGGAATCTCATGACGAACAGTAATTCTTCAATAGTTGGGTGATTAAAATGGAACAAACAAAACTCGAAATGTTATATATTCGTTTACAGTGCGATGTTAAGGGCCACATGGTAGATGATTAAGAGCGGATGAAAGTTATTTCTTTTCATAATAATGTTGTCTGCAGGTAACATGATGGCGTAAATTGGAAAGCGATCGCTGCGAGGTGAAGTTTATCAGCAGTTGGTTGGGAAATCGTTATGTAAAATCATGATATCAATTGTTCTCTTTCGAGTGAAAGCATCAAGCAAGAGTATGAATATCAATAATACATTAACAGCAGAATATAGGTAATGATGATACCACAAGGAATTGCAATTGAGATTATCATTGCAAAAATTAGTAGGAAATTGATTTTAGATTAATTTCAGCTCGCAGTTTTTCTTTTCGTTGAATTAGCATTGAATAATGTCTATGCGAACGAACGATAAGATTTTCGCAACAATGCAAGGAATGCAAGAACGTTGTAAATAATGCAAGAACGGAAATGAGGAAGTTGCTTAATAGCGAAATCACCGATTATCGTCGACTAAATGAAATGATCTTTGACTCGTAAGTATTTCTCAGTTGATTATTACATTCAACGAATGCAACAATTACGCACAAATATTTGAAAATATCATTGCGAATATGAACACATAAAAACATTCGAATGGTATAATTTTCTCAAGACTCATTATGTGCTTTCGAATAAAATACATCACTGTGGACTGGTTACGATAATGTAATCTCAGTTAGATTACTTTTTATTACTTAGAATAACTTGCCCTAACCATGAGTGGTTGCTGTCAATTATGTACTGTTAGCAGATAAAGATCAGATTTCTACATATCATTACTGACAGAACATCTGAAATGAGATTATCCAGGTGAGAGAAAACTATGATTTCGATAAGCGTTACATAGTTCTGTGGCTATGCCCTCAAGCGATTTTATTTATGAAGCTTTTTGAATCGTCGACTGCTTTTTCTGGAAGTATGCAACATTAAGTGAAATGAAGGCATCCATCTACCGCATTATGCATCTTTGCAAATCTGCATTAGAAAACAACAGTGTAGGTGCTCATCTATTTGTCTGATAAGCACTGAAGCTGGAGCTGTGATATTTGCTGTGCATGATCTGTATGTGATACGGCCCACTAGTTCACGTTGCAACTGACTCAGCAATCTTTGAAAGAGTCATCGATGTTTTGTGTCAAAAAAAATTGCACATATCGTGCGAACGCTTCAATTACGTTATTTAGCTGCTGCCATTTTGAAATATATGGGAAAACATACTAAATAAGCCGCTTGAAGAAATACGCCTTTATTATTGCGCCATCATACTAACGACTGTCGTAAAATGCCAATGAATAATAAAAATACTGACCGGAGGTTTAATAGCAACAATGCACTATGCTTCAATGGAATCGACAGCTCGTAAAAATCCTCAGCAAAAGGTTTCTTTGTTCCCACATGACCGACTGCAAAATATATTCAAATTTTTGGGCACTTTAAACTCCATATGAGTCTCTAAGAAACTAAGGATTAACCTAAACGCTGGTAAAGTGTGCAAATTATAAATAGAAATGACATTTTTCATGCGCCCCAATCCATTTGCGCCTCTCTATGATGAGTTATTTTCCTTAAGTGCCACACGTACAATGTAGATGCACAAACGAACGTCCTTTCATAAGGTTCTTTATACGCGAAATACAAAAAACAAAGGAAAAAGATCGGTTTTAGTTAATTCTCTGTACAATTATATAACTAAATTGCATGTTATTTACCTTTTCAATATTGAAAACTTTTGAATAAATTTTGAAGATGAACGTAGAGGTGAGAAATAGTCGACTCCACTGCTCGGATGTTGTTATCAGCGGTTGATAACCTAATGTTTTTGCTGATTTGATAACGTAGGGATTGTTTTATTCGTTCTTGAAAGCCTTAGCACTTCGAATGCCTTTCTTTTCACCTAAATAAAAATCACCTTAAAACATTGATAAAAGCGAATTAATATGCATAAAATTAATGAAAGCGGAGAGTTGAATAATATTAATGAATTATAATGAATATGAATTAATAATTGATGAAAGTTGAGTAAACTAGTAAAAAAAGCTTAACATGAATGGAATATGAATAGTGGACTATTAACTAGTTAATTCCCCTCAAGATTTGGCAGCGATAAAATTCGTTCATAATATTTTTTTATGATAAATGCTATGAAAGCAACAGATCATATTGCGCTAGACCACAAAGCAAATTATATATCGTTTTCAATCATAGCCGACAAATAAATGCTCTATAACTGATGAATCAAAGAATTTAATAAAACAGGAAATGAATGAAATCGAATATTATTGATTATCGGGTTCTAATTGTTATCAAAAAATGAAATTAAAAAAAATTGAATAATCGAAAAATGGAAACAAAATGAATACGTCCGGATCGAAATTTATTAAAGGAAATTAGCAAAAATTAGCCACTAAGTTTCAGCAAAAAAAAAAATTCGATTAATAGAAACACTCGTATTCCCAAGAAGCAAAAAAAGCAAAGCATAAAAGCTGATTATTTACCCGCGCATTTACAGCGAACATCACACTTGCGGTAGTTGAAAAATTGACGATTGCCAATAATGTTTGCAATGCCAATATATGAGGCGAAGAGGTTAGTGCAGGGATTATTCTAAAATTCAGTTCATAAACTGATTAATATGTTGATTTAAGAGATATTATGCGACAGACAGACAACAGCACAAATACACATCACACATCACATGCACACGCATACAAACACACACACTTGTAGACGCAAAGTCGTCCCAAAACACTTTCGAAGCAATTTTGCGAAAGCGAATAAAGCCGCCCATCAAAGCGTTAACATCGGAACTATCCGTTTTGCATCACTAATGCCGGTGCAGAAAATTTGACAAAAAATCCCGAGAGCTGTCTAAAGTATGTAAGATCGTTGTAAATGCCATGACAGAAAGCATAATAGCTCGTTAGGTGATGAAAAATATTTGCGTTACCTGCGCAACTTGCAAATCCGCCTACTGTTTCGAGAATTGCCAGAGTTTTTTCATCATATATGAGGACGATAATTATCTGTACATACTCTAGGGCTTGATCACTGTTTTCAAATATCTATATATTCGGAAAGCGGAATAGGACTGTAAATGATACGAACTGCAAATCAGTAGGATGGTTCTTGATCGCTTCTTCATCTACTCACAAGTACCGTATATATGCAGAAAACACAGATATATTTAGAGCGAATATTACTATACGATTAAGTACTATGATTTTCTAAAAAGTTGGCAATTGAATATTTGAAGTGAACATACCTCAAGGAAATCCACGTGAAAGAATAGGTGACAGCAATCACCAAAAATTGCAGCGCATATCTATAATCGGTGTTTCGCTTCTGATGAATTCCAGTCATTGTAATCGATGCTTTTCTGCGAAGGCGTTCAATGCTGTAGATGATCTGGAAACACGAAATTTATCAACTTCACTTTCACAGAAGTTGAATGTAAAGTTTTTTTAAATAGTAGTCGTGCAGTGTTTTGAAAGATTTTACGAGTAGTTGAACATGTAAATTACGTTTTAACTGTAGAGAATATAGAATTGTAGAAGTAAAAAGTGAGAATGGAAAACGGAAGTAAAGCATTTATTGGAGAAGGAAAACACGTAAACATTATAAATAGATTCACGTGGTGAGTTTGATATAAATATGCTTTGCATATTGTCCCCAATGTACAGTATTATTTGAAATATAAAGTACAATTCTCATAAATTCTGCGAGTTGTTATGGTTCATTAAATATGTTTGAATTGCATAATCAACCGTAATCATTAGGTATAGGCATGAGGATATTGACGTGCTACCTTTATTAATTCTATGCAAGTTAATTGTTTACTATCCAATAAAAGTAAGGAGAATGCGAAACAACGCATAGGCATGAGAAATTTCCACTGCAAACGTCATTAATTCTACAAAATTCTTACTCAACGAAAGCCTCTCGGCAAAAAATTCCACTTCCTTTCACCAACAATAATTGCTACTGCAAAAATCGACAAATTTTCCTATGTGGAAGCTGTTGACAGCTGTCCTCGAAGATATATCCGAAAGCATAGTTTGTATTTTAAGCAATTTTAAACTGAGAACGAAATCGGATTGGAATTGCAACGTTTCTCCGATCTATTTATATCTAAACTTCCGTATATCTAATATGTATATGTTTGCAGTGCTATTCATCTAGCGAAATTTATATGGAATAGAGGTAATACTCTCTAATATACCGTTCCCATAAACATGGTATTTGTGCATCGTTTTGCAATGAAATTTACCGTTTTCATAACAACTTAAATTAATTTATTCGCTGAAATAAATAAGTAGTAATTATTTGTTGGCCAACAATGGCATCAACTAGAAATCTCAATTTATTTTTTTGGGGTGGGGCTGGGGGGGGGGGTGAGCGAATCAGAAAACTATGAAAAAAGGATGAGGTTATTCAACTGTAATCAAAATCGATGCAAAAAAATTTACAATGCTGTCGAATCGAAACTGGAATCACTAGTGGGTTATAAATTTTAAAAGAAGTGAAGCATTTTCTTCCTGAATACTTCATATCAACTCGGCTATCCCTTTCGTTGATAATAATAGCGTGATTTCTTTTTTCCATTGTCTAATTGCGGTTCTTACACGAACAAGGAATGAGTTCAGAAGGATGCCAGAGGAAGGTAGGATAGCTATTATTAATAATGTTACGCTGTAAGTTACAAACACCAAATTGTGTAGCTGTAACTTCAGTGATTCTCTAGTTGAAATTATCCGACATACATATAGATGGACGAACACATACATGAGCATCGACAAACACACACATCTTGTGATGTATTCTGTGAAGGCAAATTTACAAAAGGGTACGAATACCGTCAATTTCAAAGAGTACTTGCGCAATTCAAGCCTGATTGATAAAATCTAGTAAATAGGAAGAAAAAATTTCAAATACAGCAGCAAAACACTCACGCAAGCGTAGCATATAATGATTGTCATAGTAGAGAGAATGTTGGTGGGTAATTTTAAGAAAAGATTTGCATAATCTGTAACGTGCTGATCGTTCGATGGCATGCTCATTGCGATACTAAACAATTCGTAACGCAGCAAATACCTAAATACAATTCAGCAATTATGCTCAAAACACACAAAAATACAACGTCTCAAAGCTTAAAGAAATTGCGGTAATCAGGGCAAATCTCTCCAATATTGGCCTCAGCATCGTCCCGGGAAATGCATCGGCGGTGGAAGTGAATAAGATATTATTTATTTACAATTTTGATGACAGCTGCCCAAGCTTGCAAGTACTTGAAAAATTTTAAGGTATTTTGTAGTGGTCGTGATAGCATTTTTTATAGAAAATATAGCTGCAAAGGATGAAAGCCAAAATTAGCATTACAACACACTTATAAATATGACACATTTTGAAAATTTCATCGAAGTTTTATTGCACTGAAATGTTCAAAACTGCAATTGAAATTTTAAATAACTACAATGCAACGAAACAATTTCATCAAAATATTTCCAAAAATTTTCTTTCTCAACAAAATAAAAGTAAATGATCAACATTTATAGATTCAAAACTACTTTTGCAACAGAAGTGATTGTGGATATTGGCCTATCAATTCCGTTAAGCGCATTCATGGCAAACTCTAGGAATTCATGACACTGGTTACAGTTCTTCAACTTCATATTCCTATTAAAAGCAGGCAGGGAACCACCAGAAATATTTGGACTTAGGACATGAGTTGAATGTCCAAACAGATTGCTTAACACCAACCGCCTGACTGCATAAAATGGTTGAGCTTTCTGTTTAGCTGCTGCTGAACGCAGTCCATTGAAGAAACAAATGAATTTGAATGGCAATTCCCTTCGATGCAAGTTCGGTGGATAAACGATGAGATTGCATGACTTAACAACTTTAGTGCTAATGTAGTTAGTCACCAAGGCTGGTAGAGAGGTGTAAAAGAGTCGTTACGTGGCAGATTTCGATGATAATATAAAAGTGTTCCAGAAAGGCAAATCCTGTTCGTTACTTACTTCAAGGATTTGATGAGTTTCGCTCTTTCTTAATAGACAGCAATAAATTTTTCTTATAGTTTCTTTTTAGTGAGAAAATTAAAAGAAATTCATATTTTTCTGTTGACTTATTAACTGCGATTTTTGGTCGGATATTCCAATGCAATGAAGCTTCGAACTGATTTACTCGATCGTGAACCTTTATAGAAAATTTTAAATTTGAATGTTTTCGAACCTAAAATTTTCATAATGTCATTACATTTTGCGCAATATGTTTCACATTTCCAGTGGCTGGAAATAAGTTACTGCTAAAAAAGGAAAACGTGGATGGATAAATTTTTCAGCTTTTAGTTTAATTTTACATACGTGCAACAAGGTAGTGAATGTAACACAGCACTTAATGCTACGCCAATAATCCATGGTAAAACAGCCAAAGCAATTGTTATTCTATTGTTACTGAAGTGATATTTTCGCACACAAATTACAAGAAATCTAAAACAAATCACTGTTGAAACTAAGAACATCGTTTCTATAGTTGAGCACAAATTATAACCATCGATTATTGTGTTTCTCAAATGTCAGATAATGGTGCAGCAAACTTTTTGTTGCTTCTTAGAATGTCTTGAATGAGCAAACTCGATGCATCTCGCTATCAAATGAATTCAGGCAGTAAGGATATGTGCTCAATTCATCAATAGTTCCCTCCCGCCCTCCTTCTTTTCCTCAAGCCTTCTTTTATTGAATATCGGACCTTTCTGAAAAAAATTGATAGATTAACAGCGGAAACACATTAGTTCTAGTAATATTTCGCTTACGATGGATAACTGCGAATATGTACTTTTAGCATTTTCAACATCAGATATAGGGGTGCAGAGTTGAGTGATGATGAACATGATTGCCGTGTAGTCAGTGTCTATGCGTTCGTCAGTGACTCCTGTTCTACAACATTTTCTGAGCCTTTCCTCATATGATACTCCCACCTATGATATTTGCATCCCCGGACAAGATGGATTTAGGCAGCTGGCTGCCTTGTAAAACCCCAATGTTCAAATTGGCTCAATCGTCCGATCTTCAATCAACTCCTTGAATTTGTCTGCGAAAATTAAATGATGGTGAATACAAAGTCACCGAGTAAAGTCATGCCTGGAAATAAGCCTAAACCTCAGCGATACTTTGCGGCTATAAATCAGCTAATTAGATTTTTTCAAACATATGCGAATATAATAGCACAACGTTTACAAACCGGAGAAAAGTTCTTATCAGAGAGTGTTTGAGATATGATGCTGTAGAGCGCAAAGGCACAGGTTGCAGCAGACATCGTAGTGTGGGCATGAGCTTATTTTCTCTTATGGTTCTATTGCTTATTTGCAGCACTATTGTGGTACATCACTACGGAGGTTTTTGAGGGCTACTAAAACAACTATTTCGGCAATATTGTAGAACGGCCCTCATTCATCTTCTCATACGCTTATGTAACGGAAGAAATATGTTAAAGTGTGATATGTTGGTCAGCAACTCTGTCGCGACTACGCGCGAATGAGTAAATAAATTTGAGAATTAAATAAAGCTGAGCTGCAGAATTATTTATTGCAGAAGTGAATGTGAGGTAGTGAAATCAAGGCAAACGGAGTTGGGGATATCGACTGATCATAAAAGTTGGTGTGCACATTGAGTTAAGGACATAAACGTCGTAAAAGTTTTTGTGCATATCGAATGAGGGCAAATGAACAAACTGAGTTGAGCTTGTTCACGGGTCACTCAGATATGCTTTGCACAAAAAGCGGAAAGCGAGCCGCAGTTCAGTCGATAGCGAACAGTAAAGGAGCGTAGGCTCAATTTTTTATAGTGATTTCTCGCTTTTGTTTATTTATATTTTTTGTTCAGAATCTTTGGGGAAAAACTATATCCTATATTTTTTATTGTTGACCACCTTCACATATGAATAATATACGCCCATCCCAACCCAAGAACGGGAGCGGGGAAGGAGGACAGGGTTGTCAATACAAACTCATAACATTCTATCATGGAAGCAATCTGAAAAAATCGAAATTGTATGCAAATCAAGAAAGCATACCTGTTGATGGCCATTGAAGCCTTCAGCAAAGATGCAACAAACCAAATGCTGTTTCCAATTCCACCAGATATTGAATAAAAAAGTTGCGGAAAAATCCACTCCTTAATTTTTTAAAGTTCATACTATACTCAATCCCCCGCTTGACTCGAAAATTGCTTTCCTTCATAATGCCATAGATACTTTTTTCTATATGATTTTGCAATATGTTTTTCGTGTAATTCAATGCACATGTAATTTGAGGAGTATTCGAACAACTGCATCGACATTAATCGGCTTGTACTATGGCCTGTAACCGTATAGTATCGCGACCTTTATAGACGCCAACTATCCGATAACAATAAGTGGAGAAACATGACAGAAGAGCTGATACGACATGAGCTTTTGCATTCCACTCATAGGAATAACTACTTTCATAATTGAACAATAAATAACGAAATATGGAAATATTTTAAACGATATGACCGTCCAAGTAAATTTTTTGATAAAGAGAGGTTATTATGGGCTTTGGCATATTTGCTTGCAGATGTGGATATGTGTCTTTGTCTATCAGATAGTTTCAACCTGCAAACACCTGAAGTTGTTTGTTGTATTGTGCAGTCGGGAACTCTTAAACCGTATTTACACGTACCGGTCGACTTAGGCAGTATTTATAGACGTTTCAGTTTGCTAGAAACTTGAGAGGAATTTCAGCTCGTCGAATTATGAAAAGTAAGTCCTCTGAAGGAAGCACGTGCAAGTGGTAGAATTCTTTCAAAAAATCTGGTCATTATTTTGCATGTCCCATTCTCTGTTGTTAATATGTCAGCCTTGTTGCTCAGATGAGGATGAACGCACAATGCTTATATTATTTTGGCATGTTTTTCCGTCTTTTGGGATCAAAGTCATGTGTGGATTGAAGGCAAAGAACAAAAATTGACGAGAAAATAAAGAATAAATAGGAAAGAAATTACCTGTGCATAGCAAGTGGGTACCATTTCAATTAAAATTATCAACAAGAAGATCGCATCAGCGATTAGCTCGGAAATGCTTATCAAGAAAACGGCCTCAACCTTAGGTCGTCTAATAAATCCACCAAATAGTAATGCAATTATTATGAGTGAACTTATGCATAAACCTGGGAGTGCTGCCAAAGCAAATATTGTTGGAATTAATAGGTTCGTCCACATGATGACTTGAAAATATTTCGCGATTCCACACCTGAGAGCATATGATTCGATAAGAAGGAAATATCACATAACCCATATGACGGTGCAAATATTTTTTAATAGGGGCTAGAGTTGTGAACTTTGCGATATTTGTCACACCATATAGTTGCACATTTTCTTCGAGTTGCTTATAAAGATTTGAATTTTACGATGAGCAGTTGCCAATACAACAACACTTGAAAAATATTAGAGTTTTCGTAAATTATTTTCTCTCATTGATAAAATCGTTTTTCCACTGATGAGTTTCTGTTCGATATATTTTTTAAAACATATATAAATCCACTTGTAGCGATGCGCTTTCTGTTTCGGATTTTTCAAATAATCCAAAGAATTTTGCATTTTCTTGATGATAATAACTCTATGATAGCAGCAATTTCCAAATAGCGCAAAGTTGATCCACATAAATGCTCGTTTAAAAAGGCGCTGCGTTCAAAAATACGATGCCAATCAGAAAGACTACCTTAGCGTATCATCGCTGCTGAGGTGATAAAAATACGATGTTGCGTATGAACCGTTACACCATCTCAAAATTTGATCATAAAAGGCATTTATCTAATGCTGGGTTGCTTAACGTGGAACATTTACTCGTATTCAACGCATTGCGCCAAATGATGACCACTTTCCTGATCATATCTTTTGCATTAAAATTTGTTTCTTTAAAAATATGAGAAGGGGATTGGAAGTTACTCGATGAATTCACAATATCAACATGCCATAGTATCTAGAAGAAGTAATAAGAGAAACCAATGCTAAAGAAAGAATTCGAACTTTTCTGCCACAATTACCGCAGGAATTATTATCCACTAAATCATTGCAAATTCTCTAAAACTTTCGTGATGGAAGTGTAGGAGCAATGCAGGGGTGACTAGTAAAAATGACCGCAATAAGCTGAAATATTGGTCGGAAATGATGAAATATTGAATAGCTTCTCTAGTTGATTAGAAGCTGAAGCAATTATACTTAATCGCTAACGATAGTAAAGTCGGAATATCGCTTAACTAATCGAGATTATGCCGCTGTCTTTGCAAATAAGAGGCAATTCTTAAAGCTGTAAATATTTATAATTGAAATTGTTTTATCGGTAATCGACGAGCGCTTTTGTATCCACACTCACTTCCCAATAATTCGTTATCTTTGTTTATGCAAAACATCTCGTTTGAGGCAAGCGTCGATGATTCCTCAATACACAGCGAACAGATTGCAACTGAAACAAAATCTTAGAATAGAATATTAAACGACTTCGAAAAATTCTACAGCAATTTCGTACGATAACGACTTCTAGAAATGAAAAAAACTTCATAAAACCAGAAAGGAAATCATTTTTCAGAAACGAAATATCACCTCTGATTATGCGCACAGATCAATTCAGGTGAAATTTCGATGGTTTTATTATATCGACATTTACCAATTGAATATTATATAGCATGCGATGATGGCATCATGTGAGTCAACTGGAATGGAACAGTTTCAAACAAATTGAAAATACGCAAAAGAATTTGGTCAAATGTTTGATTTCGCAACTATGCTAATTAAACGATAATTTTGCACACTGCGAACAAATTATAATTGAAGCAAAATGGCATTCGTTTGCATTCATATCCACAGTTTATGCAAATCTTCTATAAAAGAAACGTTATCTCCAAGCGATATAGAGTAAAACAGCGCAAAATGTTTTGGGAATTGGGTCATTTTTTATTCGGTCGTATTTAGATCTTTCAAGTCTTTTTTCTTTTCTCAGGATATCTTTTTTACAAATTCGATCGATTTCACTACTTTCTGGTTCATTTATTTTATTTCATTTTGCATCTACAGTTTTATATAATCTCATGATTTTAATTTATGGTGCATTCATGGTTTTAAATAATTAAATAATTTTAAATAATATCATATGTATCTTATGGTGACATTGTATTTATGCAATAGATTTTGAGAATTTAACTTCACTGACTCCCCGATTGACACTATCTGATATACATAGCCAAATAGACAGACACATAAATAAGGCGACAAGGCCGATTTTAAAATGCAGATTCATAGATTCTTGTGTGGTTTGAAAGGCAGCGATTGTAAGAACCCTTCCGCAAAAGATCCCATTTAATGATAACTAAAATCACGGTTCATTCAGCATGATATTCTCCGTTTTTATTGTTGTCAAGAATGCGATCCTAATATACTTAACGCATCGGCTGATCCTCTAGATATTAGATAGGTTTCATTCTCGTCAATTAGATGCTTAATATACTGTAAATCAATTGCAGCGCAGTTTCATTTTTTATGGAGTATGCTGAAAGCTGAATTTCACTCTTTGAACTGCTGAGAATAAAACAGCAGAGCAAAAGCACACTGCAGTCACATCATAGATCATATCTTTCGATAAAATTATTTTCTAACTGATTTGATTATCTAGAGATTTGTGCAATGAGCACACAAACATCATAAAAAGCTACTTCTGCTCAAATCAATGAAAAACTGTAAACAGATCAAGAAGAAAGTGAGGAAGAAAGAAAGTGACCCAATGAGTACTCTTAATCAAACACAAGCGGAAGGCATTATCTAAAAAAAACCATTCATGATTAAACGTCGTTGACCTTATGCCATTATATGGAAAAAATAAGGAAATTAAAAATGCTCGATATTATTGTTTACTATAGTTTCAAAAGTTGAGGGTCATTGTCACTTTAATACATTACGCTACCACTGCATTCCTTGCTACGTAACGTAATCTAACAGTGTGTAAAACACCCCTACTCCAGATCACTTACAAACTCTTTAAATTCTTTTAATTCATTCTTCTATTATTTCAGCCTATCTCCACACGACAAATGATGACCAAATTTAACTTTTTTAGCCATATTTAAGTATGCATGCCTTCTCTCGACGCTGACGGATCAGCTTCAAGGTTGGCGCAGGATATCAGCCTGTGACGTTTACAAGGGAAAAAAATCGCAATTCTAGCTTGAGTACTCTTGAACATAAAAGTCCCGGACAGACAGTCATAATCTTGCATATTACGTTCTGCGAGTCTAGATCTGCTAAAGCTCATAAGATTTTTAATGTGAAATACCGAAAGTGGAGTGATACTTGCCGATGACGCACGTGAAAGGGTTCCTATTTTCTCCACAGGGACAGTTGACAATGGTTCTATGTCTCAAGCAAGAAATACACATGAAGGAGAAGTTTGTTTATTTGCCAATATTAGAATGAAACAATCAAGGTTTTCGTCAAGTAAGGAATACATAAAAAAGAGAGAGTACAAACGAGAACAGCGAGAGTATATTTCGCGTACATTAGGCCGTTCAACAAAATCCGCATGTCTTTTTACATCTAGTTTGCATAGTAGGTTTAAAACTCGCATCATTGCATAGATGCGACAACGAGGCGCAATTATTCGCACTGTCAGCGCACGTTCCGCCTGCACACAGGTTGCACGTCTTCATGCATCTCGTGATCATGCTGTATGCGAAATTAGGATCGCTGCATAGGTGAGACAACTGAGCACAGTTGCTAGCGCTGTCGGCACAGTCACAGACACCGCATGTTTTTGGGCACCTCATTAACATCACCGGCTTGTATGTTGACGAGGTGCAGTATGCCGCAAGCTGGAGGCAATTATTCGCATCGTCAACGCATGGTGCTGTAGTTGTTGTATTCGGAGCCACGGTTGCTGCTGTTGTATTTGTTTGATTTGCTTGATTTGCTGCATTTGCGGATGCCTTCGTAGCGACGTAGCACAAAACCGCAATTATTATGGCTGCTTTCATCTAAAAAATAGCTGTTTGAGCTGACACGATATGTGCGTTTCCCTCCCGCCTACCTGACAAAAACGAATCATCTAAGTTATTCAGCCGTACGTAAAATCTTCCAGAGGTACCTTTTTACTTGAACGAAGTGCTGTAAAATGAATATCCGAAAGACTTGCAACAGCACTTGGCCCGGCATTCTCAATGGAACAATGGCGCTAGAGGAATTCTCAATCCTCCTCTTGAAGAGAACAACGGTGAATCGAATCGCCGGCATCCGATGGGCAGGAGGCGAGCATATACCCTAACCTTCACGCGACCTCACGCTTTTACCAAAGTGGAAATGGAAGCGATATACAAGAATATTTTATTCGTGGTGACTGCTTTGTTGACTGATGTGAGTAATATACATAAAGTAAATTGAGAAATCCATTATAAAAATAATTTCACGATTGCGATGTCTCATTCTTTGAACCATTTTATATTGAGAGCGTGATTAGGCGGCTTTCATGCAAATAAAGGGAACACGTATGTAACAGATTCTCCTCATGTCTATACTTTTGTTTGAAGCTTGCCCAGACGTTGCATTTAACTATGCTTCAGAGACAAAGCATTCCTACATGAACAGCGGTAACGAATTATTTGAATAGGTGAAACATGGGCCTTGCTAGTGGTATCCGTAAGCTACAGTTACGAAATGATGATTTTGGTGGCAAAGGGGCGATTAAGCGAGATTTGCTGAGCAAATTGCGTGTGATGAGGCCATATAATACTGCACCCTCAAATAGGAAAATGATAAGCAATCACTCACCGTTGTTGAATGTGCGATGCGAACTGATCGTAGCCAGTCGACAGCGGTCTTTTATCTATCCTTAACACGCTTTTATCCGTCAAATTTATCCTATCTAAACATATAATCTGATTGAAAAGTGCATCCATTGAACTATAGAAGTGCTGAAAACATTTGGATGAGTCTAGTCCGTACAGCGCTGTTGAACATGAAATACGTGCCGTTGAAAACTGACGCGATATCTGCCAGCGCTAAAGGACCGGTGGATCTTTGAACGGTTGCGAAAGTGCGTTGGAAGTATTTGTCTACTACTGATCGAGACCGAAATCGGCGACATGTACTTTTCGTGGGAGTTTGTGACGATACTGGTTGGATCCTTTGTGCGGATTCATTGACGTCAGGGAATGTAGCATTCAAAAGAAGATGAAAAAAGTGTTATTAGATGAGTTATGCAGAAATGCTGGACATTGTGAGCAACTGTTTTCTAATTTTGAATAAAGGAGAGTTGAATGAATTTCGACAAACTCCAGTGCAGCCGTATTATGTAGTCGAGGCAATGACGACGTTTGTTCTCTGTTCTGCGCTTCTTCTTCTTTGGATTCTCCTTTTTCTTCTTGGCGAGGTTCTTACAGAAGCCATTCTTGTGACCGATGACTTTGCAGTCATCACACACTTTGTTGGGGAAATCGTAGTCTTCAGACCAGTGCGTTCCTGACAACTAGGAAACACTTGCTTACAATGTACAGTATTTATGAATAAGTCATCTAATAACACACTTTTTTCCAGCTTTTTCTGAATGTATTCTATTCCCCGATGTCATCAAATCGCCATAAAGGGCGCAACAAATATCGTCGCAAACTCCCACAGAAAGTACATCTCACCGATTTCGGTGTCGCTCAGTAGCAAACAAAACTGCCAACGTACTTTCGAAACCGTTCAAGGATCCACCGGTCTTTTAACGCTGGCAGATGGCGTATCACTTTTCAACGGTATGTATTTCATGTTCAACAATGCTGTACGGACTAGACTTCATCCAAATGTTTTCAGCACTTCTGTAGTTCAATGGATGCACTTTTCAATCAGATTATGTATTTAGACAGGATAAATTTGACGGAAAAAAAGCGTGTTAAGGATAGATAAAAGGCCGATGTTGACTGGCTATGATCAGTTCGCATCGCACATTCAACAACGGTGAGTGATTGCTTATCATTTTCCGATTTAAGGATGCAGTATTATATGGCTTCATCACACGCAATTTCCTCAGCAAATCTCGTTTAATCGCCCCTTTGCCACCAAAAAGAGCATTTCATAACTGTCGCTTACGGATACTACTAAAAAGGCCCATGTTTCACCTATTGAAATAATTCGTGTTCATGTAGGAATGCTTTGTCTCTGAAGGACGGTTAAATGCAACGTCAGGGTAAGCTTCAAAAAAGCATAGAATGAGTTATATAAGCTGGTCGCTTGAATTGCATGAAAGACGCGCAATCAAGCCTTCAATATGAAAATGGTTCAAAGAATGAGGCATCGGAATCGTGAAGTTATTTTCATAGTGGATTTCCCAATTCACCTTATTTACATTACTCCTTCAATCAACAGTGCATTCATCACGAACAAATCTTCTTGTATATCGCTTTCATCTCCACTTGGGTAAAAGTGTAAGGTTGCGTGAAGGTTAGGGTATATGCTCGCCTCCTGCCCATCGGATGCCGGCGATTCGATTCACCGTTGTTCTCTTCAAGAGGAGGATTGAGAATTCCTCTAGCGCCATTGTTCCATTGAGAATGCCGGGCCAAGTGCTGTTGCAAGTCTTTCGGATATTCATTTTACAGCACTTCGTTCAAGTAAAAAGGTACCTCTGGAAGATTTTACGTGCGGCTGAATAACTTAGATGATTCGTTTTTGTCAGGTAGGCGGGAGGGAAACGCACATATCGTGTCAGCTCAAACAGCTATTTTTTAGATGAAAGCAGCCATAATAATTGCGGTTTTGTGCTACGTCGCTACGAAGGCATCCGCAAATGCAGCAAATCAAGCAAATCAAACAAATACAACAGCAGCAACCGTGGCTCCGAATACAACAACTACAGCACCATGCGTTGACGATGCGAATAATTGCCTCCAGCTTGCGGCATACTGCACCTCGTCAACATACAAGCCGGTGATGTTAATGAGGTGCCCAAAAACATGCGGTGTCTGTGACTGTGCCGACAGCGCTAGCAACTGTGCTCAGTTGTCTCACCTATGCAGCGATCCTAATTTCGCATACAGCATGATCACGAGATGCATGAAGACGTGCAACCTGTGTGCAGGCGGAACGTGCGCTGACAGTGCGAATAATTGCGCCTCGTTGTCGCATCTATGCAATGATGCGAGTTTTAAACCTACTATGCAAACTAGATGTAAAAAGACATGCGGATTTTGTTGAACGGCCTAATGTACGCGAAATATACTCTCGCTGTTCTCGCTCGCACTCTTCCTGCTCTCTGTATCCCTTCCCTGACAAGATCCTTGATTATTTTCGTTCTAATATTGACAAATAAACACACTTCTCCTTCATGTGTATATTTTGCTTGAGACATGGAATGATTGTCAACTGGCACTGTCGAGGAAACAGGAATTCTTTCGCGTGCGTGATATGACACGAAACAGTTGACGGGATATAGGCGCTGGCTTGCTCAGTAGTTGAATTGCTTAATTTATCATCATCACTTAAAAAAACCGCATGATTTATCGTTATGGTCAATAATATTCTATTTCCGCTTGTTTCAAATCAGAAATTTTTCCTCTTTGGCAAATCTGAATTCGCAGAACGCAATATGAGACGATCGCAGCTGTTTCTCCGAGCCATCACATTTATAGTTACTGATGCTAGAAGTACGTAAGTTGGTGGCAGAAGTTTCATACCTCTACTCAAATTAATGGGAAAATTACTCGATATTTTCGAGCAGGACTATTCTTTAAGGAGCAGCTGAAACTGCCTGACAGCGCTATCGATGTATGGTTTGATTGAAAGGTTCTCCTGCAGTGGATTCACAAACCGGTCGATCAACTTCAGATAGCGTTCAATGAGAACCATGTTCGAGAAATTCGAAAGACCGTAGTGAAAATGTGCGACGTTGCCGTCAACTATAACCAAGCAGACATGGCCACTTGAGGCATCACACCCCATTAATTCAGTGAAAGCTCTTTATGGTGAAAAGGTTCAGAGTGGTTGGAACTGAACAAAGAGGGAGGGCCCCGCTGTAGCTGCAGTTAACATAAAATGATACAATCGGACAGGACAAAGAAGCATCAGAGGACAAATCCGAAACTACTGATGCAATAGCAACAGCGAAAAATTACCGCAGACAAGCTCAACATATACATCCGACGTTCGGGCAGGTCGTCGATATTGTGTACTTTAGCCGCTCGAATAAGCTTATCTCGGCAACGACCGCAGCTTTATTTTGCATAAAAAGGAACGCCAAGAAATGGGCAGAAGAGCTGAGATGAACGAAAGAAAGAAGATCTCTCTCTGTTGAAGAAGTTCAAGAGGCTGAGGAATATCTAATTCGTCAAGCGCTATTTGAAGGCGATGGCGCAAAGCAAACAATCCTTTAGATCCAAAATGGTATGCCCAAGCGATCGCCATGTAGGGCAGTTGAAAGACATCTACTCGGAGAAGACATCTTGCGCATGGAGTTGAAGAAGATGAAAGCAGTTGTCAACAAACGACTGCTTACTATCTTGCAGCAAGGAACACATGAGGCCCATAGACTTCTTGTTCAGGGTCACCATTCAATCATGATATCTTAGAAATGTGTCGCCGGAATCTGTTAGAAACGTGGTGGCCGACCATTTGCGCATGCATATCTTCTCGGTAGTCAAGAAATAGCCATGCAAGAAAAAGAAAATTCTAGAGCGCTCAAGCGATTGAATACTTACACTCTTAATTTCTAAACTGCAACATTTTGCATCGTTTCTGTGTAGAAGAAACATTTTCAACGCCAACAAGTGATTTTCCAAGAAATTATTGGAACGCATGCACTCGCCAGCCTATAATGTGCCCATTTCATCCAAAGCAGAGAGAAGATCAAATACCGAAAGCCATCTTCATATCCCTTCGCGAATCGTTCTGCTAATGCCTATTCGGGCATTGAAACAGGTCATCGAACTGACCCAACTAACTTGCTGAGACTTGAAATCAGGCTGTGCCAGCACTCAAAAAATTTAAAAATTCCAGGAGTAGTCTTAAACTGGAAGTCCAATGCAACCTTAGTATGTAAGGGAGATCAGAAGAGTGCAGATCTACTGCATTCGTGTAGAGCAGGGGGAAGACCGATCGCATGACAAATCAAACTGTATACGAATGCCTTGACGATCTCAAGGTAGAACAAACTGTCTTGAATGTCTTGAGGCAAGACTCATGCGTATAAAAGGGAAGCGTATTTGATTGCAGAGTCGTTGTCAGTTTCGGTGTTCCCCACGGTTTTAACAGCAGCGGGTGCGTCTGCGTTTGAGGTGCATGCCGCGGTAGTCGGTATTGCGCAATACTGTGGATAGTGCCGAGGCCCTGCCGGGCAACCATTTCTCCTCTCCCCGTCTTCGTAGCTGTCTGCGGTTTTATGTCAATTTGTTTTAAACGTTGAATAAATCCTTAACCTCTTTACTGTGCCTGCTGCGTATAGTGTCTGGTAAAAACCTCAAGAGAAACCCAACGACCCTTACAAGTACGCCAACATTCAAACATAACACATATGGTAAAACGCCGGTTATAAGGGTATTATACTCGACCAATCCAGTCGATAAGAATCCTTAACGGTGTACAGGAAGAAACAATTGTTAAGCAGAACACCAGTTACTGTTCACAAACACCAAGAGCTGATGCATCGATGCCTTTCTGCATTGGCATCTCAGCGTTGCGGCCAGAAGCACGAATATAACCGCCCTGTTGATCGCTACTCGTCACGAAATAACTGACCGGAAGAAGATCTATGGTAAATCTCTTCTACACAAGAGAAAATACAGCCACCAGCAACGCTGACACCTGTATCTGCCGGTGATTCGGGTAACGGTGTGCCACGATGACGATATACAATTTCCAAGGAGGAGAAATAGTAGTCGAGATAGCAAACACAGTCTGATCGTATTAGGCATTTGCTTTTCCTTGAGTGCTGACAAGTGCACCGCTCCGACAACGACGATTATATGGATTCCGCAGTAGTTCAACATTCAGTGTTGTGATTACTACCAGCAGGGACAACTCAAATCATGTCTGAAAGAAGATCGAATGTTCACCAACGCATTCTTCACACGACTTTTTCGTGAAATCCGAGACCAAACCGCAGTCGATCATCACGGCCCGTTCAATCGATCCCGGAGAATGGTAGATCAGCTTTACCTAACCGTAACACCGAACAACATATCAACGACGAAAGGACGTTCCTGCTGGAAGAAAGGAATCAGAAATAAAATAAGCGCGGCCACTGGACGGACTAGTGAACCAGATCCATGCTACGCCACAAGGATACTAATGAACCGAACACACTCAACTTCGCAAGCAGTCGAAGGAGTTATACTCATGTCGAGATGTAAACGACTATCGGCCTAGGCGCCTAAAGACACACGAGCCCAGGCTCATTTTGTCGGCCGGGAATGTTGCGATTCATCGCGAAAAGCAACGACCAGTCAGGATACAGAAGTGACTCACGGCGGGCAAAAGCCAATAGAAGCAAACACAATTGGAAATTCTAATAATGGCGCTTTTCCGGCTATCGCTTATAGCGAGGAACGCCGCCACGGCGGTCCCTGACAGCGGGTCGAAGGCCTACACTATACAAAATGATGAAGCTACTCAATGGAGCAGAAAAGGAATTCTAGCTAGGTATCAGCGAGCAAAATGCTCGCAAACGAACCAAGGCTAAACGGGACGACTTCTGTCACGGATAGGCGTCCTGTAAATCTGACGACAGGCCACACTTGTAAATTTGAATAGTGGGCCAATGTCCAAGGATCTATGGAGCGCGCTTCCCGAAATTAAACACCGGAATAGGGCCCACCAGTTGTCCTCTCTACGATGACGCTGACCGAAAAAATAGCAGTAAGGGAACGACAAAAAACATAAGATTATGTAAAACTTCAGGTTATATTCAACGCACGGAACAAATTTGCTATTTACGTTTTCGTATATCACATTCAAAATCATTGTAGGAGGTTTAATCGGTGATCACATTATGCCAACAACTTCTGTAATTCTAGCATAAGTGATTCTTAATTTTAAAATCGCGGAGAGACAGTCATAATCTTGCATATTACGTTCTGCGAGTCTAGATCTGCTAAAGCTCATAAGATTTCTAATGTGAAATACCGAAAGTGGAGTGATACTTGCCGATGACGCACGTGAAAGGGTTCCTATTTTCTCCACAGGGACAGTTGACAATGGTTCTATGTCTCAAGCAAGAAATACACATGAAGGAGAAGTTTGTTTATTTGCCAATATTAGAATGAAACAATCAAGGTTTTCGTCAAGTAAGGAATACATAAAAAAGAGAGAGTACAAACGAGAACAGCGAGAGTATATTTCGCGTACATTAGGCCGTTCAACAAAATCCGCATGTCTTTTTACATCTAGTTTGCATAGTAGGTTTAAAACTCGCATCATTGCATAGATGCGACAACGAGGCGCAATTATTCGCACTGTCAGCGCACGTTCCGCCTGCACACAGGTTGCACGTCTTCATGCATCTCGTGATCATGCTGTATGCGAAATTAGGATCGCTGCATAGGTGAGACAACTGAGCACAGTTGCTAGCGCTGTCGGCACAGTCACAGACACCGCATGTTTTTGGGCACCTCATTAACATCACCGGCTTGTATGTTGACGAGGTGCAGTATGCCGCAAGCTGGAGGCAATTATTCGCATCGTCAACGCATGGTGCTGTAGTTGTTGTATTCGGAGCCACGGTTGCTGCTGTTGTATTTGTTTGATTTGCTTGATTTGCTGCATTTGCGGATGCCTTCGTAGCGACGTAGCACAAAACCGCAATTATTATGGCTGCTTTCATCTAAAAAATAGCTGTTTGAGCTGACACGATATGTGCGTTTCCCTCCCGCCTACCTGACAAAAACGAATCATCTAAGTTATTCAGCCGTACGTAAAATCTTCCAGAGGTACCTTTTTACTTGAACGAAGTGCTGTAAAATGAATATCCGAAAGACTTGCAACAGCACTTGGCCCGGCATTCTCAATGGAACAATGGCGCTAGAGGAATTCTCAATCCTCCTCTTGAAGAGAACAATGGTGAATCGAATCGCCGGCATCCGATGGGCAGGAGGCGAGCATATACCCTAACCTTCACGCGACCTCACGCTTTTACCAAAGTGGAAATGGAAGCGATATACAAGAAT
Source organism: Baylisascaris procyonis (assembly GCA_037389465.1). Classification (NCBI taxonomy): domain Eukaryota; kingdom Metazoa; phylum Nematoda; class Chromadorea; order Rhabditida; family Ascarididae; genus Baylisascaris; species Baylisascaris procyonis. The sequence goes on from JAZARR010000164.1 coordinate 624,219, forward strand.
ATTTTATTCGTGGTGACTGCTTTGTTGACTGATGTGAGTAATATACATAAAGTAAATTGAGAAATCCATTATAAAAATAATTTCACGATTGCGATGTCTCATTCTTTGAACCATTTTATATTGAGAGCGTGATTAGGCGGCTTTCATGCAAATAAAGGGAACACGTATGTAACAGATTCTCCTCATGTCTATGCTTTTGTTTGAAGCTTGCCCAGACGTTGCATTTAACTATGCTTCAGAGACAAAGCATTCCTACATGAACAGCGGTAACGAATTATTTGAATAGGTGAAACATGGGCCTTGCTAGTGGTATCCGTAAGCTACAGTTACGAAATGATGATTTTGGTGGCAAAGGGGCGATTAAGCGAGATTTGCTGAGCAAATTGCGTGTGATGAGGCCATATAATACTGCACCCTCAAATAGGAAAATGATAAGCAATCACTCACCGTTGTTGAATGTGCGATGCGAACTGATCGTAGCCAGTCGACAGCGGTCTTTTATCTATCCTTAACACGCTTTTATCCGTCAAATTTATCCTATCTAAACATATAATCTGATTGAAAAGTGCATCCATTGAACTATAGAAGTGCTGAAAACATTTGGATGAAGTCTAATCCGTACAGCGCTGTTGAACATGAAATACGTGCCGTTGAAAAGTGATACGCCATCTGCCAGCGTTAAAAGACCGGTGGATCCTTGAACGGTTTCGAAAGTACGTTGGCAGTTTTGTTTGCTACTGAGCGACACCGAAATCGGTGAGATGTACTTTCTTTGGGAGTTTGCGACGATATTTGTTGCGCCCTTTATGGCGATTTGGTGACATCGGGGAATAGAATACAGTGTTCAGAAAAAGCTGGAAAAAAGTGTGTTATTAGATGACTTATTCATAAATACTGGACATTGTAAGCAAGTGTTTCCTAGTTGTCAGGAACGCACTGGTCTGAAGACTACGATTTCCCCAACAAAGTGTGTGATGACTGCAAAGTCATCGGTCACAAGAATGGCTTCTGTAAGAACCTCGCCAAGAAGAAAAAGGAGAATCCAAAGAAGAAGAAGCGCAGAACAGAGAACAAACGTCGTCATTGCCTCGACTACATAATACGGCTGCACTGGAGTTTGTCGAAATTCATTCAACTCTCCTTTATTCAAAATTAGAAAACAGTTGCTCACAATGTCCAGCATTTCTGCATAACTCATCTAATAACACCTTTTTCATCTTCTTTTGAATGCTACATTCCCTGACGTCAATGAATCCGCACAAAGGATCCAACCAGTATCGTCACAAACTCCCACGAAAAGTACATGTCGCCGATTTCGGTCTCGATCAGTAGTAGACAAATACTTCCAACGCACTTTCGCAACCGTTCAAAGATCCACCGGTCCTTTAGCGCTGGCAGATATCGCGTCAGTTTTCAACGGCACGTATTTCATGTTCAACAGCGCTGTACGGATTAGACTTCATCCAAATGTTTTCAGCACTTCTATAGTTCAATGGATGCACTTTTCAATCAGATTATATGTTTAGATAGGATAAATTTGACGGATAAAAGCGTGTTAAGGATAGATAAAAGACCGCTGTCGACTGGCTACGATCAGTTCGCATCGCACATTCAACAACGGTGAGTGATTGCTTATCATTTTCCTATTTGAGGGTGCAGTATTATATGGCCTCATCACACGCAATTTGCTCAGCAAATCTCGCTTAATCGCCCCTTTGCCACCAAAATCATCATTTCGTAACTGTAGCTTACGGATACCACTAGCAAGGCCCATGTTTCACCTATTCAAATAATTCGTTACCGCTGTTCATGTAGGAATGCTTTGTCTCTGAAGCATAGTTAAATGCAACGTCTGGGCAAGCTTCAAACAAAAGCATAGACATGAGGAGAATCTGTTACATACGTGTTCCCTTTATTTGCATGAAAGCCGCCTAATCACGCTCTCAATATAAAATGGTTCAAAGAATGAGACATCGCAATCGTGAAATTATTTTTATAATGGATTTCTCAATTTACTTTATGTATATTACTCACATCAGTCAACAAAGCAGTCACCACGAATAAAATATTCTTGTATATCGCTTCCATTTCCACTTTGGTAAAAGCGTGAGGTCGCGTGAAGGTTAGGGTATATGCTCGCCTCCTGCCCATCGGATGCCGGCGATTCGATTCACCATTGTTCTCTTCAAGAGGAGGATTGAGAATTCCTCTAGCGCCATTGTTCCATTGAGAATGCCGGGCCAAGTGCTGTTGCAAGTCTTTCGGATATTCATTTTACAGCACTTCGTTCAAGTAAAAAGGTACCTCTGGAAGATTTTACGTACGGCTGAATAACTTAGATGATTCGTTTTTGTCAGGTAGGCGGGAGGGAAACGCACATATCGTGTCAGCTCAAACAGCTATTTTTTAGATGAAAGCAGCCATAATAATTGCGGTTTTGTGCTACGTCGCTACGAAGGCATCCGCAAATGCAGCAAATCAAGCAAATCAAACAAATACAACAGCAGCAACCGTGGCTCCGAATACAACAACTACAGCACCATGCGTTGACGATGCGAATAATTGCCTCCAGCTTGCGGCATACTGCACCTCGTCAACATACAAGCCGGTGATGTTAATGAGGTGCCCAAAAACATGCGGTGTCTGTGACTGTGCCGACAGCGCTAGCAACTGTGCTCAGTTGTCTCACCTATGCAGCGATCCTAATTTCGCATACAGCATGATCACGAGATGCATGAAGACGTGCAACCTGTGTGCAGGCGGAACGTGCGCTGACAGTGCGAATAATTGCGCCTCGTTGTCGCATCTATGCAATGATGCGAGTTTTAAACCTACTATGCAAACTAGATGTAAAAAGACATGCGGATTTTGTTGAACGGCCTAATGTACGCGAAATATACTCTCGCTGTTCTCGCTCGCACTCTTCCTGCTCTCTGTATCCCTTCCCTGACAAGATCCTTGATTATTTTCGTTCTAATATTGACAAATAAACACACTTCTCCTTCATGTGTATATTTTGCTTGAGACATGGAATGATTGTCAACTGGCACTGTCGAGGAAACAGGAATTCTTTCGCGTGCGTGATATGACACGAAACAGTTGACGGGATATAGGCGCTGGCTTGCTCAGTAGTTGAATTGCTTAATTTATCATCATCACTTAAAAAAACCGCATGATTTATCGTTATGGTCAATAATATTCTATTTCCGCTTGTTTCAAATCAGAAATTTTTCCTCTTTGGCAAATCTGAATTCGCAGAACGCAATATGAGACGATCGCAGCTGTTTCTCCGAGCCATCACATTTATAGTTACTGATGCTAGAAGTACGTAAGTTGGTGGCAGAAGTTTCATACCTCTACTCAAATTAATGGGAAAATTACTCGATATTTTCGAGCAGGACTATTCTTTAAGGAGCAGCTGAAACTGCCTGACAGCGCTATCGATGTATGGTTTGATTGAAAGGTTCTCCTGCAGTGGATTCACAAACCGGTCGATCAACTTCAGATAGCGTTCAATGAGAACCATGTTCGAGAAATTCGAAAGACCGTAGTGAAAATGTGCGACGTTGCCGTCAACTATAACCAAGCAGACATGGCCACTTGAGGCATCACACCCCATTAATTCAGTGAAAGCTCTTTATGGTGAAAAGGTTCAGAGTGGTTGGAACTGAACAAAGAGGGAGGGCCCCGCTGTAGCTGCAGTTAACATAAAATGATACAATCGGACAGGACAAAGAAGCATCAGAGGACAAATCCGAAACTACTGATGCAATAGCAACAGCGAAAAATTACCGCAGACAAGCTCAACATATACATCCGACGTTCGGGCAGGTCGTCGATATTGTGTACTTTAGCCGCTCGAATAAGCTTATCTCGGCAACGACCGCAGCTTTATTTTGCATAAAAAGGAACGCCAAGAAATGGGCAGAAGAGCTGAGATGAACGAAAGAAAGAAGATCTCTCTCTGTTGAAGAAGTTCAAGAGGCTGAGGAATATCTAATTCGTCAAGCGCTATTTGAAGGCGATGGCGCAAAGCAAACAATCCTTTAGATCCAAAATGGTATGCCCAAGCGATCGCCATGTAGGGCAGTTGAAAGACATCTACTCGGAGAAGACATCTTGCGCATGGAGTTGAAGAAGATGAAAGCAGTTGTCAACAAACGACTGCTTACTATCTTGCAGCAAGGAACACATGAGGCCCATAGACTTCTTGTTCAGGGTCACCATTCAATCATGATATCTTAGAAATGTGTCGCCGGAATCTGTTAGAAACGTGGTGGCCGACCATTTGCGCATGCATATCTTCTCGGTAGTCAAGAAATAGCCATGCAAGAAAAAGAAAATTCTAGAGCGCTCAAGCGATTGAATACTTACACTCTTAATTTCTAAACTGCAACATTTTGCATCGTTTCTGTGTAGAAGAAACATTTTCAACGCCAACAAGTGATTTTCCAAGAAATTATTGGAACGCATGCACTCGCCAGCCTATAATGTGCCCATTTCATCCAAAGCAGAGAGAAGATCAAATACCGAAAGCCATCTTCATATCCCTTCGCGAATCGTTCTGCTAATGCCTATTCGGGCATTGAAACAGGTCATCGAACTGACCCAACTAACTTGCTGAGACTTGAAATCAGGCTGTGCCAGCACTCAAAAAATTTAAAAATTCCAGGAGTAGTCTTAAACTGGAAGTCCAATGCAACCTTAGTATGTAAGGGAGATCAGAAGAGTGCAGATCTACTGCATTCGTGTAGAGCAGGGGGAAGACCGATCGCATGACAAATCAAACTGTATACGAATGCCTTGACGATCTCAAGGTAGAACAAACTGTCTTGAATGTCTTGAGGCAAGACTCATGCGTATAAAAGGGAAGCGTATTTGATTGCAGAGTCGTTGTCAGTTTCGGTGTTCCCCACGGTTTTAACAGCAGCGGGTGCGTCTGCGTTTGAGGTGCATGCCGCGGTAGTCGGTATTGCGCAATACTGTGGATAGTGCCGAGGCCCTGCCGGGCAACCATTTCTCCTCTCCCCGTCTTCGTAGCTGTCTGCGGTTTTATGTCAATCTGTTTTAAACGTTGAATAAATCCTTAACCTCTTTACTGTGCCTGCTGCGTATAGTGTCTGGTAAAAACCTCAAGAGAAACCCAACGACCCTTACAAGTACGCCAACATTCAAACATAACACATATGGTAAAACGCCGGTTATAAGGGTATTATACTTCACCAATCCAGTCGATAAGAATCCTTAACGGTGTACAGGAAGAAACAATTGTTAAGCAGAACACCAGTTACTGTTCACAAACACCAAGAGCTGATGCATCGATGCCTTTCTGCATTGGCATCTCAGCGTTGCGGCCAGAAGCACGAATATAACCGCCCTGTTGATCGCTACTCGTCACGAAATAACTGACCGGAAGAAGATCTATGGTAAATCTCTTCTACACAAGAGAAAATACAGCCACCAGCAACGCTGACACCTGTATCTGCCGGTGATTCGGGTAACGGTGTGCCACGATGACGATATACAATTTCCAAGGAGGAGAAATAGTAGTCGAGATAGCAAACACAGTCTGATCGTATTAGGCATTTGCTTTTCCTTGAGTGCTGACAAGTGCACCGCTCCGACAACGACGATTATATGGATTCCGCAGTAGTTCAACATTCAGTGTTGTGATTACTACCAGCAGGGACAACTCAAATCATGTCTGAAAGAAGATCGAATGTTCACCAACGCATTCTTCACACGACTTTTTCGTGAAATCCGAGACCAAACCGCAGTCGATCATCACGGCCCGTTCAATCGATCCCGGAGAATGGTAGATCAGCTTTACCTAACCGTAACACCGAACAACATATCAACGACGAAAGGACGTTCCTGCTGGAAGAAAGGAATCAGAAATAAAATAAGCGCGGCCACTGGACGGACTAGTGAACCAGATCCATGCTACGCCACAAGGATACTAATGAACCGAACACACTCAACTTCGCAAGCAGTCGAAGGAGTTATACTCATGTCGAGATGTAAACGACTATCGGCCTAGGCGCCTAAAGACACACGAGCCCAGGCTCATTTTGTCGGCCGGGAATGTTGCGATTCATCGCGAAAAGCAACGACCAGTCAGGATACAGAAGTGACTCACGGCGGGCAAAAGCCAATAGAAGCAAACACAATTGGAAATTCTAATAATGGCGCTTTTCCGGCTATCGCTTATAGCGAGGAACGCCGCCACGGCGGTCCCTGACAGCGGGTCGAAGGCCTACACTATACAAAATGATGAAGCTACTCAATGGAGCAGAAAAGGAATTCTAGCTAGGTATCAGCGAGCAAAATGCTCGCAAACGAACCAAGGCTAAACGGGACGACTTCTGTCACGGATAGGCGTCCTGTAAATCAGACGACAGGCCACACTTGTAAATTTGAATAGTGGGCCAATGTCCAAGGATCTATGGAGCGCGCTTCCCGAAATTAAACACCGGAATAGGGCCCACCAGTTGTCCTCTCTACGATGACGCTGACCGAAAAAATAGCAGTAAGGGAACGACAAAAAACATAAGATTATGTAAAACTTCAGGTTATATTCAACGCACGGAACAAATTTGCTATTTACGTTTTCGTATATCACATTCAAAATCATTGTAGGAGGTTTAATCGGTGATCACATTATGCCAACAACTTCTGTAATTCTAGCATAAGTGATTCTTAATTTTAAAATCGCGGAGAGACAGTCATAATCTTGCATATTACGTTCTGCGAGTCTAGATCTGCTAAAGCTCATAAGATTTCTAATGTGAAATACCGAAAGTGGAGTGATACTTGCCGATGACGCACGTGAAAGGGTTCCTATTTTCTCCACAGGGACAGTTGACAATGGTTCTATGTCTCAAGCAAGAAATACACATGAAGGAGAAGTTTGTTTATTTGCCAATATTAGAATGAAACAATCAAGGTTTTCGTCAAGTAAGGAATACATAAAAAAGAGAGAGTACAAACGAGAACAGCGAGAGTATATTTCGCGTACATTAGGCCGTTCAACAAAATCCGCATGTCTTTTTACATCTAGTTTGCATAGTAGGTTTAAAACTCGCATCATTGCATAGATGCGACAACGAGGCGCAATTATTCGCACTGTCAGCGCACGTTCCGCCTGCACACAGGTTGCACGTCTTCATGCATCTCGTGATCATGCTGTATGCGAAATTAGGATCGCTGCATAGGTGAGACAACTGAGCACAGTTGCTAGCGCTGTCGGCACAGTCACAGACACCGCATGTTTTTGGGCACCTCATTAACATCACCGGCTTGTATGTTGACGAGGTGCAGTATGCCGCAAGCTGGAGGCAATTATTCGCATCGTCAACGCATGGTGCTGTAGTTGTTGTATTCGGAGCCACGGTTGCTGCTGTTGTATTTGTTTGATTTGCTTGATTTGCTGCATTTGCGGATGCCTTCGTAGCGACGTAGCACAAAACCGCAATTATTATGGCTGCTTTCATCTAAAAAATAGCTGTTTGAGCTGACACGATATGTGCGTTTCCCTCCCGCCTACCTGACAAAAACGAATCATCTAAGTTATTCAGCCGTACGTAAAATCTTCCAGAGGTACCTTTTTACTTGAACGAAGTGCTGTAAAATGAATATCCGAAAGACTTGCAACAGCACTTGGCCCGGCATTCTCAATGGAACAATGGCGCTAGAGGAATTCTCAATCCTCCTCTTGAAGAGAACAATGGTGAATCGAATCGCCGGCATCCGATGGGCAGGAGGCGAGCATATACCCTAACCTTCACGCGACCTCACGCTTTTACCAAAGTGGAAATGGAAGCGATATACAAGAATATTTTATTCGTGGTGACTGCTTTGTTGACTGATGTGAGTAATATACATAAAGTAAATTGAGAAATCCATTATAAAAATAATTTCACGATTGCGATGTCTCATTCTTTGAACCATTTTATATTGAGAGCGTGATTAGGCGGCTTTCATGCAAATAAAGGGAACACGTATGTAACAGATTCTCCTCATGTCTATGCTTTTGTTTGAAGCTTGCCCAGACGTTGCATTTAACTATGCTTCAGAGACAAAGCATTCCTACATGAACAGCGGTAACGAATTATTTGAATAGGTGAAACATGGGCCTTGCTAGTGGTATCCGTAAGCTACAGTTACGAAATGATGATTTTGGTGGCAAAGGGGCGATTAAGCGAGATTTGCTGAGCAAATTGCGTGTGATGAGGCCATATAATACTGCACCCTCAAATAGGAAAATGATAAGCAATCACTCACCGTTGTTGAATGTGCGATGCGAACTGATCGTAGCCAGTCGACAGCGGTCTTTTATCTATCCTTAACACGCTTTTATCCGTCAAATTTATCCTATCTAAACATATAATCTGATTGAAAAGTGCATCCATTGAACTATAGAAGTGCTGAAAACATTTGGATGAAGTCTAATCCGTACAGCGCTGTTGAACATGAAATACGTGCCGTTGAAAACTGACGCGATATCTGCCAGCGCTAAAGGACCGGTGGATCTTTGAACGGTTGCGAAAGTGCGTTGGAAGTATTTGTCTACTACTGATCGAGACCGAAATCGGCGACATGTACTTTTCGTGGGAGTTTGTGACGATACTGGTTGGATCCTTTGTGCGGATTCATTGACGTCAGGGAATGTAGCATTCAAAAGAAGATGAAAAAGGTGTTATTAGATGAGTTATGCAGAAATGCTGGACATTGTGAGCAACTGTTTTCTAATTTTGAATAAAGGAGAGTTGAATGAATTTCGACAAACTCCAGTGCAGCCGTATTATGTAGTCGAGGCAATGACGACGTTTGTTCTCTGTTCTGCGCTTCTTCTTCTTTGGATTCTCCTTTTTCTTCTTGGCGAGGTTCTTACAGAAGCCATTCTTGTGACCGATGACTTTGCAGTCATCACACACTTTGTTGGGGAAATCGTAGTCTTCAGACCAGTGCGTTCCTGACAACTAGGAAACACTTGCTTACAATGTACAGTATTTATGAATAAGTCATCTAATAACACACTTTTTTCCAGCTTTTTCTGAACACTGTATTCTATTCCCCGATGTCACCAAATCGCCATAAAGGGCGCAACAAATATCGTCGCAAACTCCCAAAGAAAGTACATCTCACCGATTTCGGTGTCGCTCAGTAGCAAACAAAACTGCCAACGTACTTTCGAAACCGTTCAAGGATCCACCGGTCTTTTAACGCTGGCAGATGGCGTATCACTTTTCAACGGCACGTATTTCATGTTCAACAGCGCTGTACGGATTAGACTTCATCCAAATGTTTTCAGCACTTCTATAGTTCAATGGATGCACTTTTCAATCAGATTATATGTTTAGATAGGATAAATTTGACGGATAAAAGCGTGTTAAGGATAGATAAAAGACCGCTGTCGACTGGCTACGATCAGTTCGCATCGCACATTCAACAACGGTGAGTGATTGCTTATCATTTTCCTATTTGAGGGTGCAGTATTATATGGCCTCATCACACGCAATTTGCTCAGCAAATCTCGCTTAATCGCCCCTTTGCCACCAAAATCATCATTTCGTAACTGTAGCTTACGGATACCACTAGCAAGGCCCATGTTTCACCTATTCAAATAATTCGTTACCGCTGTTCATGTAGGAATGCTTTGTCTCTGAAGCATAGTTAAATGCAACGTCTGGGCAAGCTTCAAACAAAAGCATAGACATGAGGAGAATCTGTTACATACGTGTTCCCTTTATTTGCATGAAAGCCGCCTAATCACGCTCTCAATATAAAATGGTTCAAAGAATGAGACATCGCAATCGTGAAATTATTTTTATAATGGATTTCTCAATTTACTTTATGTATATTACTCACATCAGTCAACAAAGCAGTCACCACGAATAAAATATTCTTGTATATCGCTTCCATTTCCACTTTGGTAAAAGCGTGAGGTCGCGTGAAGGTTAGGGTATATGCTCGCCTCCTGCCCATCGGATGCCGGCGATTCGATTCACCGTTGTTCTCTTCAAGAGGAGGATTGAGAATTCCTCTAGCGCCATTGTTCCATTGAGAATGCCGGGCCAAGTGCTGTTGCAAATCTTTCGGATATTCATTTTACAGCACTTCGTTCAAGTAAAAAGGTACCTCTGGAAGATTTTACGTACGGCTGAATAACTTAGATGATTCGTTTTTGTCAGGTTGGCGGGAGGGAAACGCACATATCGTGTCAGCTCAAACAGCTATTTTTTAGATGAAAGCAGCCATAATAATTGCGGTTTTGTGCTACGTCGCTACGAAGGCATCCGCAAATGCAGCAAATCAAGCAAATCAAACAAATACAACAGCAGCAACCGTGGCTCCGAATACAACAACTACAGCACCATGCGTTGACGATGCGAATAATTGCCTCCAGCTTGCGGCATACTGCACCTCGTCAACATACAAGCCGGTGATGTTAATGAGGTGCCCAAAAACATGCGGTGTCTGTGACTGTGCCGACAGCGCTAGCAACTGTGCTCAGTTGTCTCACCTATGCAGCGATCCTAATTTCGCATACAGCATGATCACGAGATGCATGAAGACGTGCAACCTGTGTGCAGGCGGAACGTGCGCTGACAGTGCGAATAATTGCGCCTCGTTGTCGCATCTATGCAATGATGCGAGTTTTAAACCTACTATGCAAACTAGATGTAAAAAGACATGCGGATTTTGTTGAACGGCCTAATGTACGCGAAATATACTCTCGCTGTTCTCGCTCGCACTCTTCCTGCTCTCTGTATCCCTTCCCTGACAAGATCCTTGATTATTTTCGTTCTAATATTGACAAATAAACACACTTCTCCTTCATGTGTATATTTTGCTTGAGACATGGAATGATTGTCAACTGGCACTGTCGAGGAAACAGGAATTCTTTCGCGTGCGTGATATGACACGAAACAGTTGACGGGATATAGGCGCTGGCTTGCTCAGTAGTTGAATTGCTTAATTTATCATCATCACTTAAAAAAACCGCATGATTTATCGTTATGGTCAATAATATTCTATTTCCGCTTGTTTCAAATCAGAAATTTTTCCTCTTTGGCAAATCTGAATTCGCAGAACGCAATATGAGACGATCGCAGCTGTTTCTCCGAGCCATCACATTTATAGTTACTGATGCTAGAAGTACGTAAGTTGGTGGCAGAAGTTTCATACCTCTACTCAAATTAATGGGAAAATTACTCGATATTTTCGAGCAGGACTATTCTTTAAGGAGCAGCTGAAACTGCCTGACAGCGCTATCGATGTATGGTTTGATTGAAAGGTTCTCCTGCAGTGGATTCACAAACCGGTCGATCAACTTCAGATAGCGTTCAATGAGAACCATGTTCGAGAAATTCGAAAGACCGTAGTGAAAATGTGCGACGTTGCCGTCAACTATAACCAAGCAGACATGGCCACTTGAGGCATCACACCCCATTAATTCAGTGAAAGCTCTTTATGGTGAAAAGGTTCAGAGTGGTTGGAACTGAACAAAGAGGGAGGGCCCCGCTGTAGCTGCAGTTAACATAAAATGATACAATCGGACAGGACAAAGAAGCATCAGAGGACAAATCCGAAACTACTGATGCAATAGCAACAGCGAAAAATTACCGCAGACAAGCTCAACATATACATCCGACGTTCGGGCAGGTCGTCGATATTGTGTACTTTAGCCGCTCGAATAAGCTTATCTCGGCAACGACCGCAGCTTTATTTTGCATAAAAAGGAACGCCAAGAAATGGGCAGAAGAGCTGAGATGAACGAAAGAAAGAAGATCTCTCTCTGTTGAAGAAGTTCAAGAGGCTGAGGAATATCTAATTCGTCAAGCGCTATTTGAAGGCGATGGCGCAAAGCAAACAATCCTTTAGATCCAAAATGGTATGCCCAAGCGATCGCCATGTAGGGCAGTTGAAAGACATCTACTCGGAGAAGACATCTTGCGCATGGAGTTGAAGAAGATGAAAGCAGTTGTCAACAAACGACTGCTTACTATCTTGCAGCAAGGAACACATGAGGCCCATAGACTTCTTGTTCAGGGTCACCATTCAATCATGATATCTTAGAAATGTGTCGCCGGAATCTGTTAGAAACGTGGTGGCCGACCATTTGCGCATGCATATCTTCTCGGTAGTCAAGAAATAGCCATGCAAGAAAAAGAAAATTCTAGAGCGCTCAAGCGATTGAATACTTACACTCTTAATTTCTAAACTGCAACATTTTGCATCGTTTCTGTGTAGAAGAAACATTTTCAACGCCAACAAGTGATTTTCCAAGAAATTATTGGAACGCATGCACTCGCCAGCCTATAATGTGCCCATTTCATCCAAAGCAGAGAGAAGATCAAATACCGAAAGCCATCTTCATATCCCTTCGCGAATCGTTCTGCTAATGCCTATTCGGGCATTGAAACAGGTCATCGAACTGACCCAACTAACTTGCTGAGACTTGAAATCAGGCTGTGCCAGCACTCAAAAAATTTAAAAATTCCAGGAGTAGTCTTAAACTGGAAGTCCAATGCAACCTTAGTATGTAAGGGAGATCAGCAGAGTGCAGATCTACTGCATTCGTGTAGAGCAGGGGGAAGACCGATCGCATGACAAATCAAACTGTATACGAATGCCTTGACGATCTCAAGGTAGAACAAACTGTCTTGAATGTCTTGAGGCAAGACTCATGCGTATAAAAGGGAAGCGTATTTGATTGCAGAGTCGTTGTCAGTTTCGGTGTTCCCCACGGTTTTAACAGCAGCGGGTGCGTCTGCGTTTGAGGTGCATGCCGCGGTAGTCGGTATCGCGCAATACTGTGGATAGTGCCGAGGCCCTGCCGGGCAACCCTTTGTCGCGAATAGCGAGTGCATGCATGAAGGCTGATGCCGTCATGGCGACTCGCTGGCGCCGCTGAATAGCAAAAGACGGTCAGCCGTCTCAGCGGTGCCAGCTAAGATGGACAGCCGATGCATCAGCACCGGAAACGAAACGATGCTAAAAGGAATCATGGCCCACAAAAAGAGGCGTGAGACCCTATCGGAAAGGGCCAACGTAATGGAAGGCGGAGTTGCGCAAAGGGATATAAGCAGCCCAAGCTCAATTCCCCCATTCGCCTGCTAGCCGTCGGCCACTTAGTGGCCTTCAACGCTTCGCCCGCATCGCCTTCAACAGTACGTCGTCTCCAACAGTGCCTTCAACAGTACGTCGTCTCCAACAGTGCCTTTAACAGTACGTCGTCTCCAACAGTGCCTTCAACAGTACGTCGTCTCCAACAGTGCCTTCAACAGTACGTCGTCTCCAACATCACCTTCAACGGAACGTCGCCTTCGGTCGTCAACAACAGTGCTCCGTTCTCGTGCGCCTGCCATCGTCTCGTTTTCGTTCTATACTGATTCCGCACTAGCGTGATCTACTGAACGTGAGTATTTTGCAACCCTTGCAAACATAAATATCTCCCTCGTTCAGTACATGGGGGCTCAAGCCAAAGCGTAACCGTGAGCACCAATGGCATCCACTGCATACCAAGCGTCTCTAAAAGTGAAAGCTAACCTATTAAAGGCTGCTACCAGCAGCATACATTTTCCCGACTTGCGTCAGCTCGCCGCCGAACCTGACCCACAAGCAGCATTCCGGACAGCCATTTTGCATGTGGAGGCGGCAGTTCGAAAACTCGAACACCATATTTCCGATATTGAGGCTGACCATAGCGCATGGCACGAATATATAAAGCAGCTACGCACCGCCGCGGAAAGAACCAACGAAGCTTCTATTTATCAGGCTCTCGTGGAAGCACCAGGTAATTTTCTGATCGTATTGGGTGATGCCCGAAACGTGCTTGATGACCTTGTCACCGCCAAGCAAAATCTTGAGCTGCACATAACCCGACCAATCTCGCCAAGTGGTAGCGTCCCTACGGGAAACAGCACGCCTGTGCACCAACCGCAGCAGACTACGCCTACGAACACGATCCAGTTGCCTAGAATGCAAATTCCGAAGTTCGATGGACAGTACCGCAAATGGCCACAATTCTGGGCCACGTTTCTTCACACAGTTGACTCCCAACTACTCGCAGAAATCCAGAAGCTTTCCTATCTGCTGTCTTTCCTCGAAGGCAAAGCGCTAGAGGCAGTAGGGGGATTCACGGTAGCCCCGGAAAATTATGAAGCCGTCAAAACAACGCTCCAACAACGATTCGGGAGATCAGAAGTGCTATTGAAGTCATTGTACGCGGAGTTACAAGACACAGCACCCCCCGCAAAGGACCTCGAAGAATGCGTTGCGACCGTCGAGCGCATTCTACAGCAACTGGAGCAAATGGGAGAAAATATCGACAATGCGCAAACCGAGCTTTGCATTGAAAAACGGCTTCCGCGTTGGGCGCTATTGGAAGTTGAAAAAGCGAAAGAGGCCGATGCAGCCTGGAGCGTTCAAAAACTGAGGAGCAAACTTCAAGCAATTGTCCGCATTCGGGAGAACATGCGAAGCGCGATCACAGAGAGGGCGCCACAGGAGAACCGCCAAGCCCAAAGACACGACGGAAGGCAAGGACGAAGAAATTAGGGAGGTGGAAAACGCGAAGAATGTTTGAGCCATACGTCAGCGTTACCCGCAGTAGCGAAGCGGCAAATCGAAAGCAGGAAAGCACGCGAATCTAACCGAACGGTATGTGCATTCTGCAATGAAGCACATTGGGCCGATGCTTGCCCACATTATGCCACTTTGAAGGAGCGGTTTGACCGCACCAGGCAATTACGCCTTTGCTTTAAGTGCCTCAGAGAAGGACACAATCAAAACGATTGTACGCGAAATGTCTCCTGCCACCATTGCAAGCGCAAGGGACATCCAACGGCATTATGCAAAACGTGGCATCGATCGCAGCAGCAGAAAGAAGAGACTCCTCGCGGAGAGACTCAAGCTCAGACGGTTCGCACAGCGACAGCTATCGCGACACCAGACCAGCAAACGCAAGACGGAACGGTGTTACTCCTATCCACCATTGTCGACGTGAAGGCGGATGCGCCACATGCGAAGATGCTCAAGGTGCCTGTGCTATTCGATACAGGGAGCGAACGCTCGTTTATCACGGAAGAAATGGTCCAGAAACTAGGCATAAGGACGGAGCACAAGCAACCGTTGGTTGTCGACGGATTCGGCGGAACGCAAACTATGCGCTGCACGTCTGCGCGCGTCAAACTCAAGATGAAGCGCACTGATGGACGATCGTTCACCATGTACGCGAACTCAGTACCAAAATTGGTAAGCGAAATTGCAGTCGCCAAGCTAACGGGGAAAATACTACAGCAGATCAGTTCGGCAAGGAGCGTCAGTCTACCGACAGTCATGGTCAAGCCCCAGATCCTCGTGGGAGCGGACTATTTCCATGAAATCTTTAGAGAGAGCTCCTCAACAAAGCTGCCTTCAGGATTCCATTTAATACGCACCGGTCTAGGCGACATGGTCAGCGGAAAAGGACGTAGCAAGCGGTATTGCGGCCTTTCAAAGACCCCAACAAAGCCTTCGAACCGTTATTGCTGTAATGTTGCTAACGTAAAGGACGAGTTGGAAAAATTCTGGTCACTGGAACTGGTAGGAGTCCAGGACCCCCCTCTACAAACGGACGACGAGCTCGCCACGAAACAATTCAACGAAAGCATTACCTTCAAGAACGGGCGATACTACTGCAGCTGGCCCTGGAAGCGTAATGGAAATAAGCTCGGCAGCAACTTCGGCCTTTGTTTGGGTCGCCTAAAGACGTCACTTAAACAGCTCCAAAAGGATCCCGACCTGCTCAAGGCATATGAAAAGACATTCGACGAGCAGCTGAAGATGGGCGCAATCGAAGAGGTCACAAATGCAAAGCCAGAAGGCCCACTGTACTACATGCCACACCAGGCGGTCGTTCGGCCAGACAAGGCTACGACGAAATTCAGGATCGTATACGACGCGTCCTCGAAAGCAGGGAAAGACGAACGCTCGTTGAACGATATGCTGCTCAGAGGGCCACTTCTCCTAGCAAATCTGTGCGGAATTTTACTTCGGGCCCGACTAGCTCCGATACTCATAACCGCGGACGTCGAGAAAGCATTCTTACAATTAGGTCTGCATGACGACCAACGAGATGCGGTACGATTCATCTGGGTGAAGGACGTAACCGCGCCAGTCGATTCGTCAAATCTAAGGGTGTTCAGATTTACTCGCGTACCCTTTGGTGTAATCTCCTCACCATTCCTGCTGAACGCCACAATCCGACACCACCTAAAACGGAAAACGACCGAGTTGAGAGAGGAGATACAAGACAACATTTACATGGACAATGTATTCCTGACCGCACAGCAGGTGTCCACGGCAATCATGAAGAGCCAAGAAGCAAAGAGCATCTTTGAAGAAGCTCATATGAATCTTCGAGAGTTTCGAAGCAACAGTTTAGAAGTCCTTTCTGCATTGAACGAGGACTCAGAACAAGCGCAGCACAAGGCTACGTTACTGGGAGTCACATGGGACCTCCGGAACGACAAGATGATCTTCAACACTAAGAAGTGCAACAAAAGCCCAGCAACCAAACGACAATTCCTTTCATATACGGCAGAGTTCTACGACCCCCTGGGGCTACTCACGCCGGCCACGCTTCCGTTGAAACTATTTCTTCAACAGTTGTGGAAGAAGGAATACGACTGGGATCAACCCTTCGACAACGCTGACCGTCAAGATGCTGAGACACTACTGCAGCGTTTTCAAGGGCAATCACTCAAGCTGGACCGGAAACTCACAGCGGAATTAGACAAAGAGTGCGTCGAAATTCACGTCTTCGTGGACGCCTCTAAAGATGCGTACGCCGCCGTGGCGTATTTACGCTCATACAGCGAAAATCGTTATGTAAGCTCACTACTGATGTCCAAGAGCAGAGTGGCTCCAATACGCGGCATCACGATCCCGCGACTCGAACTGATGGCAGCCCTAATCGGCAGCAGGCTGCTCCGTTTCATACAGGAACAGCTGAGGCACACCGGACCGACGTTTCTCTGGAGCGATTCGCAGGCAACCCTGCACTGGATCGCGACAGCTACCACCGGACCGCTTTGTCGACAATCGAGTTGCCGAAATTCGCAGAAGCCCGGCACAGTTTCGCTACGTTGAGAGTGCCAACAATCCTGCGGACTTAGCATCCCGGGGTCTCACCATCGCAGAACTTGAGCGATGCATCCAATGGTGGCAAGGACCCTCATTTCTGCAACAAGGAAGCGAGTATTGGCCTGCATGGACGGTTCCACACAACCCAGTGACGCTGGTGACTATCTCAAAACCGCTACTGCCGGCCGGCATTATTGAATGCGAGAGGTTCAGCTGCTTCAACAAGCTTAGACGAATAACAATACAAGTGCTTCGAGCGATCAAGCGCATGCTGAGAAGCACCCAAGTCCACCTGCAACGGCAGTTCTGGGAAGTGGTAAGACTGGAGGGACCCGCCACAGCGAGCGAACTGGAGTGGGCAGAGGTTATCCTCATCTCACAGGAGCAAACTAAGGCAGGCGAGGAAGTCGAGCGGAACACCGGCAACGTCGACCTTTATCAGGACGAACGAGGAGTCTTGAGATGCATAGGAAGGCTGCAGCATGCAGCACTACCGGAAGAGACGATTCACCCAGTCTTCCTCCCGAAGTCATCGGCCCTCACTAAACTCATTATTCTAGCCCGACACAAGGAATCGGGGCATACTGGAGTGTCACAGACGTTGGCCAGCGTCAGAGAACGCTACTGGGTTCCACAGGGTCGAGCGACGGTCAAGCGCGTACTTCGACGACACTGCATGACGTGCCGCAAATGGAAGGCACAGCCCTTCAAACTCCCGGCCTTCCCTCCATTACCAGAAGAGAGGACACGTGCAGCGCGAGCCTTCCAGAACGTTGGCCTGGACTACATGGGACCTATAACAGTACGCGACTCTGGAGGCCTTTGCAAACGATGGATAGCCCTCTTCACCTGCCTGGCCACTCGAGCCATCCACTTGGAAACCGCAAACAACCTGTCCGCAGAACAGTTCCTACACGTCTTGAGACGGTTTATTGCCAGGAACGGTTACCCTACCAGTGTGATACTGGACAACGCGCCTTAATTCCAGTTGGTCAAACAGGTCATGCATAATGCCGTTGCCACATCTATTACATGGCGATTCATTACGCCCTTCGCACCCTGGCAAGGAGGAGTATATGAACGGCTGGTAGGCCTAACTAAAACAGCTTTCCACAAAGCAGTCGGCAGAAGGCTGTTGACCGAGGAAGAATTCACAACGATAGCGATTGAATGTGAAGCTATAGTGAATAGCCGACCACTCACCTACGCAGACTCAGCCATTGGAGAGATACTAAGGCCAATTGACTTCCTCCGACCGCGGGCAATTATAGCAGGACGAGAACCAAGCTCCGACAGCGACAAAGACCCAGACTACACAGAAGGCAATCGCGGAAAGCTGCTGAGGCTCTGGAAGGCAACAGTCGGTAGCTTAGACCGTTTCTGGAAGCTCTGGACGCAAGAATATTTGTTGAGCCTCCGAGAAAGGTACCGCAGGGAACATCAACAGTCCTGCCGAGTTACGTGCCGTGCACCACGAGAACATGAAGTCGTCATTGTCGCCGAAGATGGTCTGCCCAGAGCGGAATGGAACCTAGGCAAAGTTGAAAAGGTGCACAAGGACAGCGGCGGGAAAACGAAGACGGTAGACGTCAGAATGCCAAACGGTCATGTGCTAAAGAGACCAGTGAACATGCTCTACCCCCTCGAAGTGTCTGAGGAAGAAAAGGAAACGCAAATAGCGTCACACAGGGAACAATTCGTGAAACACCCTGCAGACGGAAACCTGCAGGAAGAGGAAACTGAGGAAGCGGTGGAGAATCGAAACGAGCGTAAAACTCCCAGAAGATTGCACTCACACACGTTGTCCACAGTACTGGTCGTACTACTCGCAACCTTCGTATTGGCAAGCAGCGCGCCGGCGAAACCATTATTTCACGTATGCGTCAAACGTGGCCACGGCCTGTATATGAAGATGCCCGACAAATTAAACTGTACGGACGTCCGCGAGGAAACACACGGCTACCCGCAAACCGTGGAAGTGTTGAACAGGGCGTTCATTTCGGCGAATGCAACTTTCTGCAAGCAAATAACGCGCACCGTCTGCACCAATTGCTTCTTTCGATGGAGTATGGCTGTCACCCGCGATGAGACAACAGTCCAGAACGTCACTCCATTTCAATGTTGGGAGATGCGACAAACACTGGAGCTCAGTGGCATACGTCTCGAAGCAATTGACGAAAACCGATGGGCATCCAGACAGCCAACTGAGTATAGCTACGGTTGGATCGGAACACGATGCCATGCAGCCACAAATTACCGTACGGAACAGGGAGTAATCAAGTTCTACGATGGCTTAAGTCGTTCATTGGGATGCGACAAGACTCTGGGAAAATGCGTCACAGCCTCGGAGACGATACTGTGGGACCCGAGCGAAGTGGCCGATCAATGTCCTTATCGAACGCGGGGAAAGGTGACCGCTCAAGTATCAAACCGATTCGTCACAATCCCTTCAATGCAAGCCGTATTCGTCAGAACCAGAGATACGCAGAACGGTACAAGCGTCGACACAATATGCAAATTTCGGAGAGCCGAGATGATGAAAAACGGAATCATTATAGAATTCAGTCCCGAAGGACAGCTCTCTCGAGAAGAACGAAATCGTGTGCTCAGCGGGAGGACGCTGTTTGTCGAACAACTACCAGAAGAAATCAATAAGAAAAGCGACCTCTCCGTGAACGCTAAATTACAGTTCCTGTGGAACAGCCTCAATGAACGAGAACAAGGAGTGACTCGGGAAATTCGGCACAGAATTTGCGAGCAACACAACCGCCTCCTTTGGCTCATCGAAGCTCTGAGCAGAACTGACCCAACTACGGCAGCGCGAATACTCCTCAAACGGACGGATGTCACTGCAGAGAATATAGGGGACCTTCTGAAAGTATTCCCATGTAAGAAACTGGAGATATCCAAGGTCTTCATAGACCACAAAGTCGGCGGCAAGTGCTACCGAGATCTCCCGGTACGCTACAAGGACAGGATCTTGTTCGTCCAGCCAAGATCACAGGAACTCAAGACCGCAGCGGAAGAAATCGCCTGTAGCGAGATCAGAACGAAACAGGACAAAAGAATTGCGGAGGAATGGGCACGTCAAACAGACGAAGAGGAACCAATTTTCGACGCGCCACCGCTCACGGACATATCTGAGCAAAGGCTTCAGTCCATGCTAAACATGTTCGAGAGGGCGCACCAAGCATGGGAACAACCCTCAAAGGAAAGAGAAAAGTCGATGGCCGACTCCATACGAGACGAAGCGGAGGAAATTATCGAGGTTGCCAGCGAAACAATCGACAAATCCACTGTCGCTATCGCGAAGGAGCTCGAGGCCATCGCCTCGCAATGGCGGTGGATCATAGTTGCGGCGATCGCGGTGGGATTAGGAGTCGCAGGCGCCGCGGCGGCATACTTCGGGCGACAGTACGTCCTCTACCTGACGGGATGCTGCCGTGTAAGAAATCGACAGAAGAAAAGAAGAGCGACCGGAGCAGCACACGAAGAGACAGAAACTCCCGCGAGGATGCAGAGGTTTGAACCGATAAGGGTGCCTCTTGCAAACTTCCAAGGCCGCGGGAGTGTCGCGAATAGCGAGTGCATGCATGAAGGCTCATGCCGTCATGGCGACTCGCTGGCGCCGCTGAATAGCAAAAGACGGTCAGCCGTCTCAGCGGCGCCAGCTAAGATGGACAGCCGATGCATCAGCACCGGAAACGAAACGATGCTGAAAGGAATCATGGCCCACAAAAAGAGGCGTGAGACCGTATCGGAAAGGGCCAACGTAATGGAAGGCGGAGTTGCGCAAAGGGATATAAGCAGCCCAAGCTCAACTCCCCCATTCGCCTGCTAGCCATCGGCCACTTAGTGGCCTTCAACGCTTCGCCCGCATCGCCTTCAACAGTACGTCGTCTCCAACAGTGCCTTCAACAGTACGTCGTCTCCAACAGTGCCTTTAACAGTACGTCGTCTCCAACAGTGCCTTCAACAGTACGTCGTCTCCAACATCACCTTCAACGGAAAGTCGCCTTCGGTCGTCAACAACAGTGCTCCGTTCTCGTGCGCCTGCCATCGTCTCGTTTTCGTTCTATCCTGATTCCGCACCAGCGTGATCTACTGAACGTGAGTATTTTGCAACCCTTGCAAACATAAATATCTCCCTCGTTCAGTACACCCTTTCTCCTCTCCCCGTCTTCGTAGCTGTCTGCGGTTTTATGTCAATTTGTTTTAAACGTTGAATAAATCCTTAACCTCTTTACTGTGCCTGCTGCGTATAGTGTCTGGTAAAAACCTCAAGAGAAACCCAACGACCCCTACAAGTACGCCAACATTCAAACATAACACATATGGTAAAACGCCGGTTATAAGGGTATTATACTTCACCAATCCAGTCGATAAGAATCCTTAACGGTGTACAGGAAGAAACAATTGTTAAGCAGAACACCAGTTACTGTTCACAAACACCAAGAGCTGATGCATCGATGCCTTTCTGCATTGGCATCTCAGCGTTGCGGCCAGAAGCACGAATATAACCGCCCTGTTGATCGCTACTCGTCACGAAATAACTGACCGGAAGAAGATCTATGGTAAATCTCTTCTACACAAGAGAAAATACAGCCACCAGCAACGCTGACACCTGTATCTGCCGGTGATTCGGGTAACGGTGTGCCACGATGACGATATACAATTTCCAAGGAGGAGAAATAGTAGTCGAGATAGCAAACACAGTCTGATCGTATTAGGCATTTGCTTTTCCTTGAGTGCTGACAAGTGCACCGCTCCGACAACGACGATTATATGGATTCCGCAGTAGTTCAACATTCAGTGTTGTGATTACTACCAGCAGGGACAACTCAAATCATGTCTGAAAGAAGATCGAATGTTCACCAACGCATTCTTCACACGACTTTTTCGTGAAATCCGAGACCAAACCGCAGTCGATCATCACGGCCCGTTCAATCGATCCCGGAGAATGGTAGATCAGCTTTACCTAACCGTAACACCGAACAACATATCAACGACGAAAGGACGTTCCTGCTGGAAGAAAGGAATCAGAAATAAAATAAGCGCGGCCACTGGACGGACTAGTGAACGAGATCCATGCTACGCCACAAGGATACTAATGAACCGAACACACTCAACTTCGCAAGCAGTCGAAGGAGTTATACTCATGTCGAGATGTAAACGACTATCGGCCTAGGCGCCTAAAGACACACGAGCCCAGGCTCATTTTGTCGGCCGGGAATGTTGCGATTCATCGCGAAAAGCAACGACCAGTCAGGATACAGAAGTGACTCACGGCGGGCAAAAGCCAATAGAAGCAAACACAATTGGAAATTCTAATAATGGCGCTTTTCCGGCTATCGCTTATAGCGAGGAACGCCGCCACGGCGGTCCCTGACAGCGGGTCGAAGGCCTACACTATACAAAATGATGAAGCTACTCAATGGAGCAGAAAAGGAATTCTAGCTAGGTATCAGCGAGCAAAATGCTCGCAAACGAACCAAGGCTAAACGGGACGACTTCTGTCACGGATAGGCGTCCTGTAAATCTGACGACAGGCCACACTTGTAAATTTGAACAGTGGCCCAATGTCCAAGGATCTATGGAGCGCGCTTCCCGAAATTAAACACCGGAATAGGGCCCACCAGTTGTCCTCTCTACGATGACGCTGACCGAAAAAAAAGCAGTAAGGGAACGACAAAAGAACATAAGATTATGTAAAACTTCAGGTTATATTCAACGCACGGAACAAATTTGCTATTTACGTTTTCGTATATCACATTCAAAATCATTGTAGGAGGTTTAATCGATATCACATTATGCCAACAACTTCTGTAATTCTAGCATAAGTGATTCTTAATTTTAAAATCGCGGAGAGACAGTCATAATCTTGTCATATTACGTTCTGTGAGTCTAGATCTGCTAAAGCTCATAAGATTTCTAATGTGAAATACCGAAAGTGGAGTGATACTTGCAGATGACGCACGTGAAAGGGTTCCTATTTTCTCCACAGGGACAGTTGACAATGGTTCTATGTCTCAAGCAAGAAATACACATGAAGGAGAAGTTTGTTTATTTGCCAATATTAGAATGAAACAATCAAGGTTTTCGTCACGTAAGGAATACATAAAACAGGGAGAGTACAAACGAGAACAGCGAGAGTATATTTCGCGTACATTAGGGTGTTCAACAAACTCCGCATGTCTTTTTACACCTAGTTTGCATAAAAGCTTTAAATCTCGGATCATTGCATAGATACGATAACGAGGCGCAATTTTTCGAACAGTCAGCGCATTTTGCTGTAGTTGCTGCATTCGGAGCCACGGTTGCTGCTGTTGTATTTGTTTGATTTGTTTGATCTGCTGCATTTGCGGATGCCTTCGTAGCGACGTAGCACAGAATCGCGATTATTATGGCTGCTTTCATCTAAAAAATAGCTGTTTGAGCTCACACGATATGTGCGTTTCCCTCCCGGCTACCTGACAAAAACGCATTATCTAGGTTATTCAGCCGTACGTAAAATCTTCCAGAAATACTTTTTTACTTGACCAAAGTACTGTAAAATGAATATCCAAAAGATTTTCAAAGCACTCGGCCCGGGATTCTCATTCGAACAAGGGCGGTGGAGCAATTCGCAACAGTTCTCTTGAGGGGAACAACGGTGAATTGAGTCCTCAGCATCCGATGGGCAGGAGACGAGCACAAACCATAACCTTCACGCGACCTCACGCTTTTACCAAAGTGGAAAAGGAAGCGATATACAAGAATATTTTATTCGTGGTGATTGCTTTGTTGATTGATGTGAATAATATACATAAAGTAAATTGAGAAATCCATTATAAAAATAATTTCACGATTGCGACGTCTCATTCTTTGAACCATTTTATATTGAGAGCGTGAATAGGCGGCTTTCATGCAAATAAAGGGAACACGTATATACCAGATTCTCCTCAAGTCTATGCTTTTGTTTGAAGCTTGCGCAGACGTTGCATTTAACTATGCTTCAGAGACAAAGCATTCCTACATGAACAGCGGTAACGAATTATTTGAATAGGTGAAACATGGGCCTTGCTAGCGGTGTCCGTAAGGTACAGTTACGAAATGCTGATTTTGGTGGCAAAGGGGCGATTAAGCGAGATTTGCTGAGCAAATTGCGTGTGATGAGGCCATATAATACTGCACCCTCAAATAGGAAAATGATAAGCAATCACTCACCGTTGTTGAATGTGCGATGCGAACTGATCATAGCCAGTCAACATCGGCCTTTTATATATTCTTTACACGCTTTTTTTTCGTCAAATTTATCCTGTGTAAACATATAATCTGATTGAAAAGTGCATCCATTGAAGTATAGAGTGCTGAAAACATTTGGATGAAGTCTAATCCGTACAGCGCTGTTAAACATGAAATACGTGCCGTTGAGAAGTCATACGCCATCTGCCAGCGCTAAAGGACCGGTGGATCTCTGAACGGTTTCGAAAGTACCTTGGCAATTTTGTTTACTACTGATCGACACCGAAATCGGTGAGATTTACTTTCTGTGGGAATTTGTGACGATAATGGTTGGATCCTTTGTGCGGATTCATTGACATCAGGGAATGTAGCATTCAAAAGAAGATGAAAAAAGTGTTATTAGACCAGTTATGCAGAAATGCTGGACATTGTGAGCAACTGTTTTCTAATTTTGAATAAAGAAGTGTTGAATGAATTTCGACAAACTCCAGTGCAGCCGTAGTATGTAGTCGAGGCAATGACGACGTTTGTTCCCTGTTCTGCGCTTCTTCTTCTTTGGATTCTCCCTTTTCTTCTTGGCGAGGTTCTCACAGCAGCCCTTCTTGTGACCGATGACTTTGCAGTCATCGCACGCTTTGTTGTGGTAATCGTAGTCTTCAGACCAGTGCGTTCCTGACAACTAGGAAACACTTGCTTACAATGTAAAGTATTTATGAATAAGTCATCTAATAACACACTTTTTTCCAGCTTTTTCTGAACACTGTGTTCTATTCCCCGATGTCACTAAGTCGCCATAAAGGGCGCAACAAATATCGTCGCAAACTCCTACAGAAAGTACATACATCTCACCGATTTCGGTGTCGATCAGTAGTAAACAAATCTGCCAACGCTTTATGTCAATCTGTTTTAAACGTTGAATAAATCCTTAACCTCTTTACTGTGCCTGCTGCGTATAGTGTCTGGTAAAAACCTCAAGAGAAACCCAACGACCCTTACAAGTACGCCAACATTCAAACATAACACATATGGTAAAACGCCGGTTATAAGGGTATTATACTTCACCAATCCAGTCGATAAGAATCCTTAACGGTGTACAGGAAGAAACAATTGTTAAGCAGAACACCAGTTACTGTTCACAAACACCAAGAGCTGATGCATCGATGCCTTTCTGCATTGGCATCTCAGCGTTGCGGCCAGAAGCACGAATATAACCGCCCTGTTGATCGCTACTCGTCACGAAATAACTGACCGGAAGAAGATCTATGGTAAATCTCTTCTACACAAGAGAAAATACAGCCACCAGCAACGCTGACACCTGTATCTGCCGGTGATTCGGGTAACGGTGTGCCACGATGACGATATACAATTTCCAAGGAGGAGAAATAGTAGTCGAGATAGCAAACACAGTCTGATCGTATTAGGCATTTGCTTTTCCTTGAGTGCTGACAAGTGCACCGCTCCGACAACGACGATTATATGGATTCCGCAGTAGTTCAACATTCAGTGTTGTGATTACTACCAGCAGGGACAACTCAAATCATGTCTGAAAGAAGATCGAATGTTCACCAACGCATTCTTCACACGACTTTTTCGTGAAATCCGAGACCAAACCGCAGTCGATCATCACGGCCCGTTCAATCGATCCCGGAGAATGGTAGATCAGCTTTACCTAACCGTAACACCGAACAACATATCAACGACGAAAGGACGTTCCTGCTGGAAGAAAGGAATCAGAAATAAAATAAGCGCGGCCACTGGACGGACTAGTGAACGAGATCCATGCTACGCCACAAGGATACTAATGAACCGAACACACTCAACTTCGCAAGCAGTCGAAGGAGTTATACTCATGTCGAGATGTAAACGACTATCGGCCTAGGCGCCTAAAGACACACGAGCCCAGGCTCATTTTGTCGGCCGGGAATGTTGCGATTCATCGCGAAAAGCAACGACCAGTCAGGATACAGAAGTGACTCACGGCGGGCAAAAGCCAATAGAAGCAAACACAATTGGAAATTCTAATAATGGCGCTTTTCCGGCTATCGCTTATAGCGAGGAACGCCGCCACGGCGGTCCCTGACAGCGGGTCGAAGGCCTACACTATACAAAATGATGAAGCTACTCAATGGAGCAGAAAAGGAATTCTAGCTAGGTATCAGCGAGCAAAATGCTCGCAAACGAACCAAGGCTAAACGGGACGACTTCTGTCACGGATAGGCGTCCTGTAAATCAGACGACAGGCCACACTTGTAAATTTGAATAGTGGGCCAATGTCCAAGGATCTATGGAGCGCGCTTCCCGAAATTAAACACCGGAATAGGGCCCACCAGTTGTCCTCTCTACGATGACGCTGACCGAAAAAATAGCAGTAAGGGAACGACAAAAAACATAAGATTATGTAAAACTTCAGGTTATATTCAACGCACGGAACAAATTTGCTATTTACGTTTTCGTATATCACATTCAAAATCATTGTAGGAGGTTTAATCGGTGATCACATTATGCCAACAACTTCTGTAATTCTAGCATAAGTGATTCTTAATTTTAAAATCGCGGAGAGACAGTCATAATCTTGCATATTACGTTCTGCGAGTCTAGATCTGCTAAAGCTCATAAGATTTCTAATGTGAAATACCGAAAGTGGAGTGATACTTGCAGATGACGCACGTGAAAGGGTTCCTATTTTCTCCACAGGGACAGTTGACAATGGTTCTATGTCTCAAGCAAGAAATACACATGAAGGAGAAGTTTGTTTATTTGCCAATATTAGAATGAAACAATCAAGGTTTTCGTCACGTAAGGAATACATAAAACAGGGAGAGTACAAACGAGAACAGCGAGAGTATATTTCGCGTACATTAGGGTGTTCAACAAACTCCGCATGTCTTTTTACACCTAGTTTGCATAAAAGCTTTAAATCTCGGATCATTGCATAGATACGATAACGAGGCGCAATTTTTCGAACAGTCAGCGCATTTTGCTGTAGTTGCTGCATTCGGAGCCACGGTTGCTGCTGTTGTATTTGTTTGATTTGTTTGATCTGCTGCATTTGCGGATGCCTTCGTAGCGACGTAGCACAGAATCGCGATTATTATGGCTGCTTTCATCTAAAAAATAGCTGTTTGAGCTGACACGATATGTGCGTTTCCCTCCCGGCTACCTGACAAAAACGCATTATCTAGGTTATTCAGCCGTACGTAAAATCTTCCAGAAATACTTTTTTACTTGACCAAAGTACTGTAAAATGAATATCCAAAAGATTTTCAAAGCACTCGGCCCGGGATTCTCATTCGAACAAGGGCGGTGGAGCAATTCGCAACAGTTCTCTTGAGGGGAACAACGGTGAATTGAGTCCTCAGCATCCGATGGGCAGGAGACGAGCACAAACCATAACCTTCACGCGACCTCACGCTTTTACCAAAGTGGAAAAGGAAGCGATATACAAGAATATTTTATTCGTGGTGATTGCTTTGTTGATTGATGTGAATAATATACATAAAGTAAATTGAGAAATCCATTATAAAAATAATTTCACGATTGCGACGTCTCATTCTTTGAACCATTTTATATTGAGAGCGTGAATAGGCGGCTTTCATGCAAATAAAGGGAACACGTATATACCAGATTCTCCTCAAGTCTATGCTTTTGTTTGAAGCTTGCGCAGACGTTGCATTTAACTATGCTTCAGAGACAAAGCATTCCTACATGAACAGCGGTAACGAATTATTTGAATAGGTGAAACATGGGCCTTGCTAGCGGTGTCCGTAAGGTACAGTTACGAAATGCTGATTTTGGTGGCAAAGGGGCGATTAAGCGAGATTTGCTGAGCAAATTGCGTGTGATGAGGCCATATAATACTGCACCCTCAAATAGGAAAATGATAAGCAATCACTCACCGTTGTTGAATGTGCGATGCGAACTGATCATAGCCAGTCAACATCGGCCTTTTATATATTCTTTACACGCTTTTTTTCGTCAAATTTATCCTGTGTAAACATATAATCTGATTGAAAAGTGCATCCATTGAAGTATAGAGTGCTGAAAACATTTGGATGAAGTCTAATCCGTACAGCGCTGTTAAACATGAAATACGTGCCGTTGAGAAGTCATACGCCATCTGCCAGCGCTAAAGGACCGGTGGATCTCTGAACGGTTTCGAAAGTACCTTGGCAATTTTGTTTACTACTGATCGACACCGAAATCGGTGAGATTTACTTTCTGTGGGAATTTGTGACGATAATGGTTGGATCCTTTGTGCGGATTCATTGACATCAGGGAATGTAGCATTCAAAAGAAGATGAAAAAAGTGTTATTAGACCAGTTATGCAGAAATGCTGGACATTGTGAGCAACTGTTTTCTAATTTTGAATAAAGAAGTGTTGAATGAATTTCGACAAACTCCAGTGCAGCCGTAGTATGTAGTCGAGGCAATGACGACGTTTGTTCCCTGTTCTGCGCTTCTTCTTCTTTGGATTCTCCCTTTTCTTCTTGGCGAGGTTCTCACAGCAGCCCTTCTTGTGACCGATGACTTTGCAGTCATCGCACGCTTTGTTGTGGTAATCGTAGTCTTCAGACCAGTGCGTTCCTGACAACTAGGAAACACTTGCTTACAATGTAAAGTATTTATGAATAAGTCATCTAATAACACACTTTTTTCCAGCTTTTTCTGAACACTGTGTTCTATTCCCCGATGTCACTAAGTCGCCATAAAGGGCGCAACAAATATCGTCGCAAACTCCTACAGAAAGTACATACATCTCACCGATTTCGGTGTCGATCAGTAGTAAACAAATCTGCCAACGTACTTTCGAAACCGTTCAAAGATCCACCGGTCTTTTAACGCTGGCAGATGGCGTATCACTTTTCAACGGTATGTATTTCATGTTCAACGATGCTGTACGGACTAGAATTCATGCAAACGGTTTCAGCACTTCTAAAGTTCAATGGATGCACTTTTCAATCAGATTATGTATTTAGATAGGATAAATTTGACGGAAAAAAAGCGTGTTAAGGATAGATAAAACTCCGATGTTGACTGGCTATGATCGGTTCGCATCGCACATTCAACAACGGTGAGTGATTGCTTATGATTTTCCGATTTAAGGATGCAGTATTATATGGCTTCATCACAAGCAATTTGCTCAACAAATCTCGTTTAATCGCCCCTTTGCCACCAAAAAGAGCATTCCATAACTGTCGCTTACAGATACTACTAGAAAGGCCCATGTTTCGCCTATTGAAATAATTCGTGTTCATGTAGGAATGCTTTGTGTCTGAAGGACGGTTAAATGCAACGTCAGGGTAAGCTTCAAAAAAGCATAGAATGAGTTGTATACGCTGGTCGCTTGAATTGCATGAAAGACGCGCAACCAAGCCTTCAATATGAAAATGGTTCAAAGAATGAGGCATCGGAATCGTGAAGTTATTTTCATAGTGGATTTCCCAATTCACCTTATTTACATTACTCCTTCAATCAACAGTGCATTCATCACGAACAAATATTCTTGTATATCGCTTTCATCTCCACTTGGGTAAAAGTGTAAGGTTGCGTGAAGGTTAGGGTATATGCTCGCCTCCTGCCCATCGGATGCCGGCGATTCGATTCACCGTTGTTCTCTTCAAAAGGAGGATTGAGAATTCCTCTAGCGCCATTGTTCCATTGAGAATGCCGGGCCAAGTGCTGTTGCAAGTCTTTCGGATATTCATTTTACAGCACTTCGTTCAAGTAAAAAGGTACCTCTGGAAGATTTTACGTACGGCTGAATAACTTAGATGATTCGTTTTTGTCAGGTAGGCGGGAGGGAAACGCACATATCGTGTCAGCTCAAACAGCTATTTTTTAGATGAAAGCAGCCATAATAATTGCGGTTTTGTGCTTCGTCGCTACGAAGGCATCCGCAAATGCAGCAAATCAAGCAAATCAAACAAATACAACAGCAGCAACCGTGGCTCCGAATACAACAACTACAGCACCATGCGTTGACGATGCGAATAATTGCCTCCAGCTTGCGGCATACTGCACCTCGTCAACATACAGGCCGGTGATGTTAATGAGGTGCCCAAAAACATGCGGTGTCTGTGACTGTGCCGACAGCGCTAGCAACTGTGCTCAGTTGTCTCACCTATGCAGCGATCCTAATTTCGCATACAGCATGATCACGAGATGCATGAAGACGTGCAACCTGTGTGCAGGCGGAACGTGCGCTGACAATGCGAATAATTGCGCCTCGTTGTCGCATCTATGCAATGATGCGAGTTTTAAACCTACTATGCAAACTAGATGTAAAAAGACATGCGGATTTTGTTGAACGGCCTAATGTGCGCGAAATATACTCTCGCTGTTCTCGCTCGCACTCTTCCTGCTGTCACTATTCCTTCCCTGATAAGATCCTTGATTATTTTCGTTCTAATATTAGCAAATAAACACACTTCTCCTTCATGTGTATATTTTGCTTGAGACATCGAATGATTGTCAACTGGCACTGTCGAGGAAACAGGAATTCTTTCGCGTGCGTGATATGACACGAAACAGTTGACGGGATATAGGCGCTGGCTTGCTCCGCAGTTGAATTGCTTAATTTATCATCATCACTTTAAAAAAAACTAGCGTGATTTATCGTTATGCTCAATAATATTCTATTTCCGTTTGTTTCAAATCAGAAATTTTTCCTCTTTGGCAAATCTGAATTCGCAGAACGGAATATGAGACGATCGTAGCTGTTTCTTCGAGCCATCACATTTAAAGTTACTGATGCTAGAAGTACGTAAGTTGGTGGCAAAAGTTTCATACCCCTACTCAAATTAATGGGAAAATTAGTCGATGTTTTCGAGCAGGACTATTCTTTAAGGAGCAGCTGAAACTTCCTGACAGCGCTATCGATGTATGATTTGATTGAAAGGTTCTCCTGCAGTGGGTTCACAAACCGGCCGATCAACTTCAGATAGCGTTCAATGAGAACCATGTTCGAGAAATTCGAAAGACCGTAGTGAAAATGTGCGACGTTGCCGTCAACTATAACCAAGCAGACATGGCCACTTGAGGCATCACACCCCATTAATTCAGTGAAAGCTCTTTATGGTGAAAAGGTTCAGAGTGGTTGGAACTGAACAAAGAGGGAGGGCCCCGCTGTAGCTGCAGTTAACATAAAATGATAGAATCGGACAGGACAAAGAAGCATCAGAGGACAAATCCGAAACTACTGATGCAACAGCAATAGCGAAAAATTACCACAGACAAGCTCAACATATACATCCGACGTTCGGGCAGGTCGTCGATATTGTGTACTTTAGCCGCTCGAATAAGCTTGTCTCGGCAACGACCGCAGCTTTATTTTGCATAAAAAGGAACGCCAAGAAATGGGCAGAAGAGCTGAGATGAACAAAAGAAAGAAGATCTCTCTCTGTTGAAGAAGTTCAAGAGGCTGAGGAATATCTAATTCGTCAAGCGCTATTTGAAGGCGATGGCGCAAAGCAAACAATCCTTTAGATCCAAAATGGTATGCCCAAGCGATCGCCATGTAGGGCAGTTGAAAGACATCTACTCGAAGAAGACATCTTGCGCATGGAGTTGAAGAAGATGAAAACAGTTGTCAACAAACGACTGCTTACTATCTTGCAGCAAGGAACACATGAGGCCCATAGACTTCTTGTTCAGGGTCACCATTCAATCATGATATCTTAGAAATGTGTCGCCGGAATCTGTTAGAAACGTGGTGGCCGACCATTTGCGCATGCATATCTTCTCGGTAGTCAGGAAATAGCCATGCAAGAAAAAGAAAATTCTAGAGCGCTCAAGCGATTGAATACTTACACTCTTAATTTCTAAACTGCAACATTTTGCATCGTTTCTGTCTAGAAGAAACATTTTCAACGCCAACAAGTGATTTTCCAAGAAATTATTGGAACGCATGCACTCGCCAACCTATAATGTGACGATACGACGCCCATTTCATCCAAAGCAGAGAGAAGATCAAATACCGAAAGCCATCTTCATATCCCTTCGCGAACCGTTCTGCTAATGCCTATTCGGGCATTGAAACAGGTCATCGAATTGACCCAACTAACTTGCTGAGACTTGAAATCAGGCTGTGCCAGCACTCAAAAAATTTAAAAATTCCAGGAGTAGTCTTAAACTGGAAGTCCAATGCAACCTTAGTACGTAAGGGAGATCAGCAAAGTGCAGATCTACTGCATTCGTGTAGAGCAGGGGGAAGACCGATCGCATGACAAATCAAACGGTCTACGAATGCCTTGACGATCTCAAGGTAGAACAAACTGTCTTGAATGTCTTGAGGCAAGACTCATGCGTTTAAAAGGGAAGCGTATTTGATTGCAGAGTCGTTGTCAGTTTCGGTGTTCCCCACGGGTTCGAACACCAGCGGGTGCGCCTGCGTTGGAGGTGCATGCCGCGGTAGTCGGTATCGCGCAATACTGTGGATAGTGCCGAGGCCCTGCCGGGCAACCCTTTCTCCTCTCCCCGTCTTCCTAGCTGTCTGCGGTTTTATGTCAATCTGTTTTAAACGTTGAATAAATCCTTAACCTCTTTACTGTGCCTGCTGCGTATAGTATCTGGTAAAAACCTCAAGAGAAACCCAACGACCCTTACAAGTACGCCAACATTCAAACATAACACATATGGTAAAACGCCGGTTATAAGGGTATTATACTTCACCAATCCAGTCGATAAGAATCCTTAACGGTGTACAGGAAGAAACAATTGTTAAGCAGGACACCAGTTACTGTTCACAAACACCAAGAGCTGATGCATCGATGCCTTTCTGCATTGGCATCTCAGCGTTGGGGCCAGAAGCATTAAAAAAAAGTCTCGCCTCCTTCGCTGCATTGTATCGGTGGATGTTCTGGTCACATGTGCGGTACATTCGCAGAAACACTTTTTCGGAGGTGCAGTGTTCAGTTCCCTAGTTTCCATTCTTCAACGCGCTAAGTTTCGATAAATTTTTGGTACAGAGATGATGAAGCAGCCTTTTAGTTATAGATAGATGCGAAGATGCGCTGTCTGATAATTGCAGTACAGATAATTGCAGTATCTGTTATTCGTGGCTGTAATATAATTTTGCTCGTCTTACGTTCGCATATTCATGCCTACGTTTTCGCATGTCTATTCGTTATGATCTCTGCTATTCCTTTTCTCTTTTCCTCAGTTTCAAACGTATGTCTGCGCTACGTGCGTGTTGTTGCAGATGTTCCTATTGCTTCTTTGCAGATTTATTTTTTCGGACATATATGCTTTCTTTATCGTAAAATTAGGATGTTTTTGTAAAGCACCTAAACGGCAAAATGGATCTCAAAATGCAGGTTTCTTGAAGCGAAGCTTTGGTTTCAAGCTTCGTTCCTCTTTTATCTTTTGAGTGCAGAAAGTGATGGCAGCCAACCTTATATTCATTACGCACAAAAAGAAAAAACAGTAACGAATCTTATCCATCGAATAGAGAGCAATAAAATCCTTGTAATTTGCGATGTAATCCATATTCATCACGCTCTCCGAATATACCTATGCACTAACCAGCAAGTTTCCTATAACATCATACAGCGATTACATCGATACTCACCCCTCGTTAGTTAGTGCGTAACCTTCTAAGAAGGTACCAATCAAAAATAAAATCCTAATAGAGTGCCGTAGTTCCTTCCACCCTTCCCCTCTCCATTCAAAACATAGGGTGATTATAATGTGGCCACTAGCTGGAAAATTATCTCCTAGACCTTGATGTGCTGTCGCTGTTTGCGATACTTCGAATTTCATACAACTCCTCTATTTCGATTATGCCGTCTTATAAGCAGATAATTACCGTATATGTTCGTAACAATTAAATTGGAAAAAATTTCAACATTTCAAATTGATGAAAAATATCGGTTACAAAGCAGAAAACAAAACAAAATCGAATGCGATAAACTCATTTCGAAATACATTTTCAATCGTAATTTAATTTTAATAATTGTTGAAAAGAGAACAATTCGTGAAGCACCAAACAATTCAAGAGGAAAGCTTTTGAAATCAAACACTAATTGTAAATTAACTTTAACTGCCTTTTAACTTTAACTGCCCAACCATAGGTAATAAAATGAAAAGCAGACCTCGGAAAAGAACGAAAGCATGGGTTGCGGCGCCTGCAGCCAAACAAAGCCCACAAGTTCATGCCTTGATTTAAGTGAAAAAGGAAAGGATTCAAACTATATAAGAAAATCTCATTGACTTTTTAAACTCCAATTTCATGTCGTTTCTACAAATGTTTTCATTTTCGGGTACCGTTGTTTTCCATGTAAATTTTATTTCTTTTCTTTTATAACGTGATGCCACTTCCGCCGATTTTATGTATGGATCAACAATCGTGTGGCACAGAATTCACTCTCGTTTAGGAGTAGGAATTATCCCAAACAAACTTCCAATATAGTAAAAAATGAAACTCAAATCCCGTTTCCTTACAAACGAACCATCGTGAAAACATCTCATTTCCACACTACTGAAAAAAAAAAAAAAGATTGTCGGAAGAGACCGCAGTCAACATCAACGAAAAAACTAAACTCGAACAGAAAGATGATTCAAGAACTAACGCAGAAAATTTTCTAAACGATCGATTTCGTTGAAGACTTTCCTCTGAAATAGTCAAACAATAGTGACCCCCCCCCCCTCTGCCAGTTTCAAAAAAAAAAAAAAATCCGCGAAGTATTAAATTAGAGTTTTAAATTAAAAAGAAAGACAATCGCCTCAATGAAATTAATTTTACCACATTTCCCCATATCCATCACCCCAAAAGCTTTCACCAAAAAAGCAGCACAAAGCAGCTGAACAACCAACATTCACCTTAAATCTTTACAGTTAATAAACGAAGACTGCTAAAGAAACAAGTGATATTCGGATTGTTCATCAAGTCATTTAGATGCAGAAGTTGCTGCCGATTCACCAATGCCATCTTTTCGCATTTCACTAACTTCTTTCTCATTTATGAAACGAATATTGTGCTTCTCTTTATAATCGTTCATTTCTTTACCTTTCGCCACCAATTGTTCGTTCAGTTTTTCCATTACTACTTCCAGCTATAAATGACACCCATCAAATGGACACAGTTCAAAGGTCAAAGGTCGACCAGAAATTTTTAAGAGCAATTAGAATTCGACACCTAAACATCGTCTTATAAACCAATTTCTAAATTCTCTACTTTATGAACAAAAAAGTAGAGTGAATGCCTTCAAACTAAAGCTTCACACATTTATGGCATCACTTTATGCACTTGAAAAAAATCCCATCAATTCATTCGAACTTCATTCGTACGCATAGCTATTCACCGAAAGTCGCCGTTCCGAGTTTCACGTAGCCAAAGTCACATCATCGGACGTTCGAAACACCTTTCAATGTAATATACCTTCACCCACATCCACAAGTTAACGCAAATTCTACACATAGCTTCTTCTTTTATTTCTCGTCCTTCCGATATGTCCTGCGTCATTTTGCATCATCAATCAACAGGGAATCGTAGAATAAAACCATATAAAGTTTCACCACAATGAAGTTAGATAATCAACGATAGAAAATAAGAAAAATGCAAAAAACTAACATTTTTCACATTGTCGTTTAACGCCGGTAGCACATCTTTCACCTCATATTCGACCAAAGTACCACCAATGAGACGATAACATTTCTTATTATCGGGTAATTTCTTTAACATATCGATCACACGTCTAAAAATTTTTTCAAATGAAATTTATAAACGCACTATATATGCTAAATTGGTAGTTCTCTTTCTCTGCACTTAAAAAAATGAATTCCCTGGCACGAGATGTGTTCTTCAAAACAAAAATTAGAAGCCTTGTGCTTATATTCAAGTGAATACGATATAGAGACCATCAATTTGGCTAGAAAAGCCCAATGCTCGACAATCAATATATTTTGGTTCTTTCGATTCATTTGCAGCCGTCAAAAATCGCATCAACAGTTCAAGTGATAAGATTTTTTTAACATCTTACAGTCCTAAACAATGACAGTCAAATAACGATCAGAAGAAACTCGCATTATTTTTCCATTATTTAAAAACTTTAGAAATGCGAACAATAATCGAAACCACTAGTCAAGGTTCGGGTTGAGGTTTGAGCTCGAGAGCCACAAATTTCCGATTATAAGGCGTTATCAAATGGACTCCTGCTATCAGCGGAAGAATTAACTGAATCGAGAAGCAGAAAACGACGTTTTGAGATTCAGCCGTTCCTTCCCTTATCACACGTTTTCTGCGACCACCTTTCCTCATGGCTTAAAAAAGTACCCCGTTACATCCCCCGGGGGAATTCACCAAGCTAGTTATTCAAGTTCTTAGATCAAAACAGTCTCAGCAAATTAGATCGAAATAATAAGCAATTTTTGGGAGGCTGCTTCACAATATGCAACGCAAATGATTTGATTTCAACAATCATAACATTACTACAATAAAGGTAAGCATAATCGCAGTATGTAGTGATTACTCGCAAAGTATATACTATAGTAATTAATATAACTAACTACAAATAATAAATGCTGGTATGAATAGGTAAAATGAGACTGATATCGCCAGCAGAGACCTCCGATAATTTAATGATGCCAGCCAATTGCATATAAACCTCCTTTTTGTGCAAATTATGGAAATATATAGAAGAAGTGATCGACCTTAAATAACACTCACCTGTGCTCTCTACTTTCATCGTCAACTTTTGTAATTTCAGTGGCAATATCCTGTTGTTGTTCACGTAATTTTTGGAAATGTTCCACAATTTCCTGTTGTTCGTTCAACTCTTTGCTTATATTAGACATAATACTAAATATTACCTGAAAATTTAAATAATTAGCGCCACAAATAGGGATCACAATGAAATTTTATTCATTTTGTTATGCGGGCGTAGTTTAATCACTTCAGTAAACACCTCATTAAATATACATAAATTTGAATGCCAATAAGAAAAAAAATGACAGCGCAAGAAATGAAGAAATGTGCCAGAGGAAATTCTGTATATTGCTCACCTGTCCAACCAGGTGCATTAATTATCACCCTCGATCGAACACATTTTGATCGCTCCAACAGTACTGCTAATTTTCCCCTAAAGATTCGTCTTTAAAATGATTGTCAACTCTCCCGCATTCTTAACTTTTTATGAGTACTTTGAAAGTTGAGTTGATAAATTATGGTGAAAATATTGTGCAAATTATACCCCTTGAATATCATAACCCTAAATTTTGTTGTTCTGTTTGAGGTCGCCGCAAAGACAGACACAATACAAACAAAGTGTATAATGCGACCGCACATTGGTTTTCAACAGTCAGCTTTTTAGTTCAGCTTCCAACGTGCGATGTCTCAGTATAACGATCCTGCGGTCGGCGCTGCAGGAAGCAAACAAAGGTTCCAGCAAACAGACTTTACGAGGATGAGTTCGGAGGGAGAGAGAGAAAGAGGGAGAAAAGGGAGGGGACGAGAAGGAAATGAACGGGTAATATTGAAGTTATTCCACTTAGGCAAATCGCAATAACCCTTCAAGTTTTATCATTACGCTACATTTCACGTAGGAAGAAACTGGAAAGCTGTTATGGGACATGCCTTCCTATACTTCAGTCGAAATGCAAGTAACAACTTGTGCTACATGGGAGTTCATGAACAACTAGAGCTAAAAGTTGCCTGGTTTCTCATCTCCCACACTTTCCCTCTTAACGACTCCTGCGACTCTCATAAATTCTACCTCGAATGTAATTTGATTTTGGAAAGGTAACAACTGCTAAGGTATGCGCTTCGAATGTAAGCCTCGCTCGACCACAAACTCTCATTTCAAATATAAGTCCCACTATCCGAAACATGACAGGATCACTGATCAATTTTCCGTTGAATATGTGCCTACTTCAAAATTTCCGAACGACACAAGTTGCACTCCAATTCTACACATACCCCTCACATTCCCCACCCTGTCACAGATGATCGCCAATTTTTGAAGGCTAAGAACGACATACGTCAACAGCCATCTCTATAGATTCCTGCAAACAAATTCGAACAACATGACCTTCAAAGATATTCGTTATTCATTCCCAAACCTCCTATTCTCCTATCTCTTGCGAATTAAGGGGGCGGGGGGAATGCACCTAAGAAAACCTCGTCGCTGTACGATTAACGTCTTCGACTGATTGAATATAACGCATCCCTTCACCTTTAAGGTTTACCTCGGTCACTTCCAAAAAGACGTTTGAAAACCTATGTAAGATACGAGCAAATGGCAAAACAGCTGCTCTATCGGTACTCGACATAGAGTATAGGAAGATCGATGAGGTAGTACTACCACCTTCTACTGTTCTGATGTGACAATGCATAACAGATATAACCAAAACCACATATCCACATACAAGAAAATCACAAAAACCTAAAAGTGATGTTTTGTTATATACTTAGCCATCGTGTTAGAGATGTGACCCCACTAGTCTAAGTAAACCGTCGCCACTTCCGCCTCGACCCTCTAAAATCAAAAGCCCTCTTCATATCCTTGGCTTCAACGGATCTGTTCGACTGCTATATAGCGAGCTGCGATGATACTAAACATAAATTCGGGTACGTGCATATTGCAGTGAATAAACCATCAATACCAATTCGATATTTATAAATGAGAATAAACCAAATGAAATATTTTATTTGCATCCGATCATTGCATACGCAACCTGCAATATTTACCAACTTGCCCATATCAAAATCACTTCCCATAAAAAAAAAGAAAACAATGACTTCGCACTGAAATTTACATATACAGTCCAATCAAAACAACAACAAATGAGCCACCTCTGTGCCTAAGTGAATTCGTTCCAATAAGCGAGCATTATCTCAAAACTAACTGGCATCGGAAATGAGTTAATCCCTGGCCACAGTTAGACTGATTAAACATAATCATGCTTCCAATCACTCGGTCAGGTTTAACCAAGCCGGTGACTCGCTCGGGGCTGAGCTTAACCCATCACAGGTTAAACCCTCTCTCGGCAATAAGTGGGTCTATTACAGACGTCACAAAGCATCAAATAAACGCTAAACTACCCAATATATAAACGCATATTAAGGTTGCTTAAATACGTTGTGGGCATAGAAAATATAATATACTATAACATGAAGATTAGTAAATTAGAAAAAAGGACAAAACTTTATGAAGATTCAAAGGGCTCCCATTCGATTTTTTAACAGTTTACATTGAGATAATCGTACTATCAATCTCACAGGATTTCGAATAGGTAAGCGCTTTCAGAGAACAGCATAAAGGTAGAGAACCAGGAAGCCGATAAGTGAGCACATGGGAGCTGAATATCCATCATGAATGCAAAAAAAAAAAACACTGAACCAAACAACCAGAAACCCGAAAAAAACGTTGCTTTCCTGTGCTAAACCAATCGACGAATAATTGTTACAGGACATTAAAGAAAAGAGAACGGCGAGGATGGGGAGGGGAAGTTGAAAGACAGAGCGTGGTACTTAATTTCTAGTTTCAGCAACTCAATATGGAATTTTTCATTAAACTCCATCCAAACAATTATCCACTACTCAAACCTTAAATGGAATAAATATGCCAGCCTTATTGAAAATTACATTGCAGCTGTCAATAAGGCTTTTCAAAGACAGCAAGTACCAATAATCATGTAGAAAGAAGCAAGAGAAAATCGAGACATAAGCAGGTAACGCCAATAATCCACTTTCTTCAGAAGACAACCTCGGAGAGAGACAACTATTTAAGTAGAACGATATCCATATCGTCACTTATAAATACAGAAGAAGAAAGATTCGTTGAAAAAAAAAAAAGAGGAAATAGAATATCGAAAGCTATACGGACCAACAGAGACTCCTATAGGAGTGAAATCACAATAACATGCAATCCAGCTGCAGTTAAATATGATCCTTTCTATTGCATTGTCTATTTAGAATGGTAACAATACATGAATACATTTCTTTACACAATCAAGACCGAAAAAATCTCCAAGTCAAAAAAAAACTCACTTCGAATTTCACATTACCAAATTCAGATTACAAACATAAAAGCTAGCAAAACCCAACATTGAGAACTCAAATTATCTAAATATACAATTAACTAAAAGGGGTTGTCTTCTATGCACAATAGGACAATTGTACCACATTGTGTCGACCGATCGACAACAGGTAACGAGTGTGATGCCGCAACAAGTACAAAACAATGAGAAGGCGAGCAAGTGCATTATTTAACGAAAGGTATATTAGCAGACTTATCAAAACAAAATAAGAACCAAGCAGACTATCACCGTTATTTCAATATCATCGCTTTACGAAATAAATCATTGATAATCTCTAAGACGATCGAATTAAGTGTAAAAAAACAAACATTTTTGAAACGTATTACTGAATGATAAACTTGAGGGAATTATTGCAAAATATCGAAGTGATCACCTAGATAGAAACCATCGGCTGTCTCTAAGAGGGTAGAGCTGGAGAGACCCTGAGAGGGTAGAGAGAGAAGAGAGGCAATGTATGGTTATAAAAGACGTTCAATATGACTTGACAGAACGTCACCACAAGAGTTATGCTCCCTTCCTTGCTCCCCCCCCCCTCTTCGAATATCATTTCCTTCTGAAACTCTCCTTTACAAAGTAAGACAATCAAAGTGACATCGGCAATGACATCACCACAGGTAGAGAAACAAGAAGAGAAACAAAGAAGAGTCCACATCGAAAAAAACGATAATAATCTCTTGGCAGAATTTCATAATGCAATAATCATTCATAAGAGGAGTTACTTATGAAACAAACGAAATCACAGAATACAATTCAAGTGAAGAAAGCTCCCGAACGCGATCTTACTCCTCCGCTATCCAACCTTGATAAACGATTATCCCAACTCCGTCGTCCTCAGGAATGGATCCTTTTTTGACTATATACCTTTACGATGCCAGTAATTGCGAGATGAAGTAGATTTTTGATTAACTATGATAACAACTTCAGCATAGCAATTACTTTAAAAGCGTTAGCGCAACATTTTCAACAAAATCAGTTCAAATTAGTCGATGAAATATTCGTTAATTATCACAAAATAGATGGAGGAATTTGCAACATACGAAGAAGAAGCCAATTTCTTCCTTACAGTTGGCGAGGTAATGAATGTCCTCATATATCCTTCACAATAACGATTCGCAAGCAATGAAGACCCGTTCTCTAATCATCCAATAGGCACTCTTAATCAGCAATTTTCCATACTGTCTTTGGAATAGGCAAAAGTCCATACTCATCCACCAATTGTAGCATGTCGCAAAATCGTGGCGATTCCACACCCAACACATACTGACATGTATGTGGCTCCAAAAGGAAGAGTGTCACTGCGCTTTGACTGCCTTCCGACGGTCGACAGCGGATACGCACTTCAACACTTCTGAAACCTTTTATGCTTAACAAACGCCCGTTACTCTCTCATAACCTAGTGAATTAACCTTAAAGGACAATTGAACAATTGCAATTCTATTCAAGCAATCTCCAGTATACAACTGCCAAACGCTTCTTATAACTACTGAAGTTTTCATAAGAAATGATTAGATCCGATGACATCAAAAACAGTGTTCCAGATATCACCGCAATAGATGACAGTGATCATAGAATTGATCGCACAGTTGGATAAAACGCAATCGATATCCATTCCCTTCCCTCTAGCAGTACTACCCCTGTGAACACAACAGATGGAGAACTGCTAGATGGATGTTATGTTTTATAATAGTGTTAAACGAAGGTATCAAGGTGTTAAACCAGAGAAAAACCAGGAATTTTTCCAGATACCTCGGAATGATCACTACTCGATGACCAACGGAAACATAGCAGGCTGAACAACCTGCCACTGTAACATTGCCAATGATCTCATTTACAATTATCCTCTACTTTGATCGCAACAATCGACCGCAATATGCATATAATTCAAACAATCAAACTACATTTGAAATTATTGAAAATTGGATGTTTATATATATATATATATATATATATATATATATATATATATATATATATTTGTAACGTACAAATGATGAGCACTGTTAATGACCACTAAAAATATCGTCCGAGAATAGCCTTTTCATTGGTCAATAAACAAAGGTCATCACCTGAGTCTTAATGAGATTAAAAATCGACTTTAACAATAACAACTCAACGATTTTTTCGAAATATTTATAAACAATGAAAAAATTAAACACACCAAAATAATTGA
This sequence comes from Baylisascaris procyonis, assembly GCA_037389465.1. Taxonomy (NCBI): domain Eukaryota; kingdom Metazoa; phylum Nematoda; class Chromadorea; order Rhabditida; family Ascarididae; genus Baylisascaris; species Baylisascaris procyonis. The sequence goes on from JAZARR010000164.1 coordinate 666,782, forward strand.
CAGTATTTATTCTTAGATTCGATGTATTTTGAAAAGGGGAAATATTCATATATATAGTTTTGGTACTATACTCTGCCACTGAATATATAAATATCATTGCCTATCAAAAGTTGCATGACTGCAAAACTATAAAAGAATCCAAGAATTGCCAAATAACATACCTGTGAATGTTCTCTTCCTCACAGACATCACCACCCGTGTAAATATAAGAAACTAAAAGCACCTGACCATCAATCTGAAAGTTTAGAAAAGAATTATGGACATTCGTTTGCTTCTGTTCCAAACTGAAATGATCGCATATTTTCGAGGCAGAACATGGCTGCGATGGATCACTCTTTTCAAAATTCGTTCCAATTTGGCGGCAACTTCAGTGGTACCAGACGGATTTAGTATCAACGAAATTTTGACATGCCTAAGCACTGACTTCGGTGGGTGGATGGTACAAGCGAACATTTCGGGAAATGCAACTTGTTGTAAATAGGTTCGGGAGATGTGGAAGGAGAGGAGAGGCAGAACATAACTTCAACACCTTTCAAGAAAATCAAGATAAGTTTTGCGGCCTGGACCATGGCACAAAGTTCCAGGTAAAAGTCTGATTATCGCAAAATGTCCCCTATTGGTGCTGCTCCGCCACCGCACATTCGCCACCATTCTAATGAAACGACTTCAGAAACAAAAAAAACTCATTCAAGCAAACACAAGCAAATCGCCTAAAAAATCAAATCCGACGCATCTTTCCTAATAACGTCTATTACCATCAACTCTCGCCTCCACCCATCTATCTCTTGACCACCCTTCCTCCTCCCCCTCTCTAAAAAACTAAAGCAGCATACGCCTAATATGAAAAAAAGAAAATGATTTCTTTATTATAAGTAAAAGAAGTTTCGTTGGCAGACAACGATCAACACCTTCTAAATCACTAAAAAGATATTAATAAAGTGCAGAATAATGCAGCCTATTGGTGAAGGTGAATACGGAAAGGCATAAACCAATGAGTGCATCAATGACTATATCAATGCTAAATAAACGACTGCGGTGCAAACCAGTGAAGAAAAGTCGCCCACTGGTTATACTTATTTACAAATAAGATTCATAGCTAAAACTTATACAACAACAATACTAAGGCTATGGAAATTATCTCCTATAATCAGAAACGCTCGTAAATGGCATCAAGCACCGACCGATTCGCAACTGCAACCTATCGTACGCCATTCTGATATCACATCTGTAAGGTATACGAACTTTTCTGCATATTCAATTCCCTACAGCTTCAATTTTTTTGCCCAATAAATCATGTGTGTTCATATCAATTCAAACGGAAACTTACCTTTAGAGGATGCTTTTGTGGATTTTCGCGCATCCATTGTTTGTGAATTTCTTCACTGAAGGTTCCTAGCAATATTTCATTCCTCCCATTTTGTGCATCATCGTGATACTGGACCACCTGGAACGACAAAATAAAAATAAATAAATAAATTTCCATCATGATATAACAGCACTGTAATATTGCCGATTAAGACCGCCATAAAACATGCAACAAATGAAACGCTAATAGAGATTTCTCATAATAAAACATCAACGATCGAATCAAACGCCTCTCTACGTTGATATTTCAAATATGCACTCAAATAAGCAACTATAGACAATAATTTTGCATCTTAAACATTCCAGTTTAATATTCAACAAATAATTCAAAGAAAGTGTCCTATCTTTAAAGTCTCTCTCAAACTGTCCCCCTCCCTGTTTTCCTGTGCTAGCTTGATTTCCACCTATAGAATAAGTCGACAGCACTTTCTTCTCTCCAAAATCACTCCAAGAGCTAACATTTAAAGAACATTCTATTCCAGCATAAAATATTTCAAAGCAACGCAAAAAAGAAAGCAAAAAACAACTCACACGTTTACCGTAGCAAAATTCATACTTCCACCAGCCTGTTCCACCACCATAAAGACATTGTTTTCCAGCTAGAAACTCAGCATCTTCATTCAAAATAGCCTCCAAATTATTTGGTGGAGTTCGTTTCTCTGCATGTTTCGCATTATTCGCCGAACTGCCCTCACCTGTAAAATAAACTTTATCAAGTTGGTCAATTAAAACCACAGATTAACCAGGTAGATGTGTGGACCATCTAAGAATTAATAAGACAAGACATATTTTATTTACCTAAAAGACTCTGTCCAGACAAGTAATTATATCGGATCCTCACATTCATATAGAAAACGAACATGAAATTAATTCATTAAAATCTCATCTGTACAGAACATATATGAGAAATCACTAAAAGAAGCGAAAGAGTCCTTCTAAACAAACAAGCATTCACAGATAAAATAGTACCTAAGCTTGCTGTAGGTTTATCTTTTGGAAATGATTGTTTCGGCAATATAACCGTGGTATCCAAATCGTCTTCATCCTCCTCTTCCTCTATCGAAGAACTCAGCGGTAAATCTGCATGCAGACTCTGAGGGGGAATCAAACTATACTCCTGCAAGCAAAATAAATAAATAAATGACAGCCGTCTAATCGCAAATGTTGTGAAACATAGAAATTTTGCAAAAATGAAGGTGGAATTGAACAGAAGTTTTGTAAAGATGAAAATAAAATTAAACCTTTTCAAACGAACTTGCCCTTTCTCTTTCGAGGGCTAATAATGCAATCGGTTTTGCGCTCTCCTTTTTCGCACCTCTAGCATAGCAAACAATTTCGTGCTGAGGTACTATAACTGGCTGGAACGAAGGATGCGTACAAAGACGACGAGTTAGTACCACGACCTCATAGGCACATGAAGAAGTTTCCACAAACGAGTAGATCTGATCTTTTGCATCCTAAAAACAATATTTTACATAATAATATTGCATTTTCATCGTGAAGAGAATCATCTCAACTTATCGCCAGCGTTGTTCACCTCTATATTCTTCCCCTGCAGCAAACTCTACGAAATATCTTTTTAGCGTGGAAAACTTTTTAAGAAAACATTTCACAAGAATCGCATTCAATTGACATCTCGTAACTGCAGTCTTTAAGAACATGTGACAGATAATATGATCAAAAGAACACTCGAGTGTACCAGCCAGACCTTTAGATATTCTCCAGGCCAATGAGACCCCAACTTCTTCTCTATCCCGTCAAGGATATTCTACCCCCTTTCTATTTCATTGCATATTTTTCCCGCTTCCTCTCGTTCTTAAATCTGCTAACCTCCGCTTCCAGACCATTCTAAACTTTAGTTTTCCCCGCATCAAAAAACTTATCTATTATCCATTTGCAGAAAGAAGATATAAACGCTCCGAGGCTCTTCGCCTTCCCCCATTCTAAGTCATAGTTATAAAAGTATAACCAGCATCTAGCATTTATCAAATAGTGTGTAATAGGCGTAAATAAGCAGGTACTTACCAATCGACAGACGTAAATAACGGTAGCGGTTCGTGGCTTGCCAGTTAAATCACATATCGTACCGTGTCGATAATTCACAGGATAATAGGCTAGATCAACATCATCTACCTTTCTGCTTGGTGGATTTAGCTGATCAAAACCTTTGTCATCCTGAAAACAACCGCCTGAGGCAATAACACCTAACATGCATACTTCGATCATGCACTAAACTGCACTTCGACAAAGCATATCCATTCTATCTCCGCTTGTCACTTCGCTATAACTCGCCTCTCTACTCGCGAAAAAAAAAAATTAAGTGATTCAAATTATCAAAGTTCTTCTTTGTTCAGATTAACATAGCTCACTTCAGATTATTCAGATTAACATAGCGCAAAACGTTGATAAAAAGTTGCCCATTTTAAAAGCCTATATTATCTATCATTTATCAAACTGTATTAGAAAAGGCATTTCTTACAGATTAGACCAGAAAAAAATGGAAGAACCACACATGAAAAGAATTTTCATGACTGAAGTCGAAACTGAGATCCAAGCTAAATCACTCAAAACTTTACCCAACAATCATACATTTGCCCGCATAAGAAAACAAGACGGAACAGCATAAGCGATAAATTTCATGTTTTACATCAAGTAAAAGCGATATCTGCAGCATCTAAAACAACAATGTATACTTCCCCTCAACCAGTTCTCTATCGTTTATAAACGTCAACACATTGTAAATGATGGTTCAGGAAAGCTGGATTGATACTACGCCCACGAATGTAGAGGGCAATGTCCTAGCTTATTTGCGCAAACGGACATACACATTAGACGACGGCCTACGATGATTTCTGAATGAGGTTTTCGATTGAATAAGGTCCCGCTCATATGGTAAAGAAATCGAAAAAGCCAGTTGCATTAGTAAAGATCAACCCTCCGTGAGATTTTTCTGACTAGCCTCTAGCATCTTTCATTTCCACCTTATCGTCTCGTAATTGCTCAGTGATGTCCAACCGATCCCCATCTATCAAATCAACTGCAGCCAACTAACCATTTTAGTTTGCTCGTGCCGGAAATTACCAAGGTAGAATTCGGTTCGCGGACTCCTTATAGATTCCTTTTCGTCGTGATATTGCAGCACGTATCTCCCATGACATAACTCATATGTCCAATACAAATCGAGCCAATAAGAACATAATCTCTCTTCATATAAGGTGCGAATGAGTTCGCCTGGCGATGGACCAGAATATGACTCAATCTTCCTCTTTGACTACAAAGCATCTATTTTTATTATACGTTGCATCTCACCACTCAATATCCCTGGATGTCTTTGTTAGATTTTAAGACGAAAAAAGAAGGTAGAAAAATGACTAATAAACAAAAAAAGAAAACAGGTAAAACGATTTATCCAGTTGGGGATGCATGAACGTCTTCGCGTTCAACAGTATGGTAATCTTCTGCGTAGAGATTTGTTCAATTACCACTAGATTCGAAATTCATACATAAAACTTTCAGAGAAAAACTCTAAATCTATAAATTTCAATTTACAAATGGGACTATGCGCCAATCCTCAAAGATATAGAGCATCAGGCCAATCACTTCACCTCAAAAAGGGAATATAATACTTTTAATAATGATGGGACTTCAACGACAAATTAATTACATTGAAGGCATTGAGCACATGAGATCTCTCTTGGTCAACATTAAAAGTTTTGATAAAATATTTCAACTATTCACAGATATTTCAACCACATAAATAACATTTTCAACAAAGATTCCCTTGATCAATTCCTCGTTTGAATCGCAAATTCATTATGCACTGACCTTATAACATATAATTTCATTCAAATAAATTTTAGGGATCGGAACAGACACAACCGATGGTGACCACTAGTAACTCAAGCAGGAGTAATCACCCACCTCACTCCTCCCCTTCTCTGCTAATTACTCATTACCCCCTCCCTCCTAAACCCTCAAGGCTTTTTGTTATCGTCTTCAGCCACTTATTAAAAAGCCGTAATATTTGCATAATATGAAAGGAATGGGACAAATACTAAAGCATAAAAATATTACAAGTTATAAAAACAGAAACAGGCATTTAAAAGGTTTAAAAATGGAATAAAGCAAATGCACAAGGATAATAAACAGGTAAAAAACTGTCAAGGTGAGACGTGCAAAAGGAGCCAAGGCGCTTTTAAATGAAAATAAAAATAAGAAACCTGTGAGGAAACATCAGGCACTGCGCAAAGATATTTCTCATCATTACCACTCGATATAAATACGAATGGCTGGTTGCTGAACGGATCCGACTTTAATGAATGAAAACGTTCTGGCATTGCCGATTGCACTCTCCAATCTATTCTGAAATTGAATACTATATTTTCACTAGTATCGCTTCTTGAACTTGATCAGGTATGCCGTCAACGCAACCGTAACGTACCATTATAGAGGGTAAAAGGGAAGGAATGGGAAGGATCAAGGGGGAGCAAGAACGATGGATGATTTAAAAATTGTCTCACAACACAACTGTAAAAATAAATAGTGAACGAAATAGCTTACAAAGATTCTTAGTTATGATTCCTAATGCTTTTCGAGATCTATCAACGGCTAACTAGCGCAGAGTTCAACAACTACAAAATACACTTTAAAATTAGCATCCCTAAACTCTGATATTAATTTCCACTCAAATCGGGCTGATATCTACCTAACCCACATACTAACTTTATCCTCCTCCTCCACCCCCCTCCCCTTCCTCTCAACCGCATTTTGTTGTGAGCGAGCTGCCCTGCGATTGAATTGGCAAACGAATCTACCCTATTAAATATTGCACCCATCCAATAATGTTAGATACTATGCCAAAACTGTTTGCACGCAATTAACCATTTTCAGAAATGCTACGAGACAACCGGAGATAAATAAAAGCATGAATCGAGCGCTCAACTCACTCGCTTACTAGTTAATATATCGGTATCATCGAAAAAAGAAACAATTTTCCGCATATTTAGAGTATTACTCTCTATATGTGATGTATTCACTTCACGACTTAATACGTCATTGTCAACGGACAATTCACATATGAGACATTGGTATAACATGTGAGTAGAGATTAGTCAAATAATAAGTAAAATTGTAATTAAATGAAAACTGAGCAATAAAATAAATATGCCTCTATCGGAATCCCATAGAGAACACCTTGGAAAAAAGAGCCGCTAAAGCTTAGGATCGATACATGAGACGCCTTGCTCTTCCATTCATCTCCATTCACCCCTTCCACGTTCCCCACTTCCGCCTCTTTTTCCAAATGCTAGTGACAATATGAAGAGGTACAACATGCAAATGCTAGTGACAATATGAAGAGGTATAACAACATAGTCAACGAGCAGATGCCCTCATTTATGCTGCAAAACTGCTTTACACTTCCAGTACCTACCTCTACCTCCCCGAACGTATCCGTCAGATCTACCCCATTATTAGGTAGGACATCCAAAACAGATTTTGCTAAAAAGCTCTCTTCTGAACTATAGAAGAGATGCACAAAGACATGTTTTCCTATTTCTTCTTTCGAAGCAGTAATTGAAACTAGCAGAAAAACAACAATTAAGAAGAACTGTTGCTACAGAAAATATATCATACCTGAACATCACGGAATCATCCATACCTTTGAAGAGAGCATCAACAACGCAAATATAAAATATCGATGCGACGATCCATATGAGTGCCTTTCGTTGACCCCACATATCCACCTTAAACTGCTTCTAGCAATGAAACAAACGATGATATATGTCAATAATCGTTAAGTTAGTCAAACGATATGTAAACTTCATATGCGTCATCAAGTAAAATGGTATTCACTCCTCCCAGTGTAGAACACGTGAATCGAAATTATAGAAATCGAATAATCTCAGCGAACCTTATAAATAGATTCAAAAAAACTGCGACACTTTGATTCGCGAACTGGCAGCCGACGGGTACGAACAACGACCATATCCTAGCTTAATAAGATTTAGATCTTCTAATAAGTTGAAGGCTAACAAAATATCAGTGCTACTTCATTTACTACTACCGGATAGTGAAACAACTACTATCTGATACTAAAACCCGCATTAAATACCCTAGCTGCAGGTAACGTTTCTATCACATTTACCTGCAATACCATCTACCATTACCACCTCCCACCTCTTACTTGATATTAATATTATTTAATAACACTGAACTTCTTGCCCCTCCGGTATTACTTATTTCACAATCATATTCAGCATTATTTCTAAAACCTGATGTGATACCTCCGTGCTATTCACTAGTTTTTGTTACTAAACACTTGCAAGTTATAAGTAACAATTAATAATGACACTCCCAGGAAATGGACTCCTATAATTTTGCTGCAGTGTGGGAAGCAGACCACAGAAAAGATCGGTACTTGTCAATGGGAAGAACCTGGTACTCTCCCTCCCCCTCTCCTACTACCTGCGCTACCTCAGTTGAACGCAATCTTCTTCTACTAAGAGCCGAACGTGAAGAAGAAGGGGTCGGCGCACTTAGCCAAAAAGAGACGGAGAGAGACCGCGCGCGTCTTCAGCGAGACGGAGAGAGACCGCGCGCGTCTTCAGCGAGCGACGCGGCACTGGTCACTCGGAAATAAATCGTCGCAATAAATGTGAAAATATGCAGTAAGGAAATGAGGTTCAAACAACGGATTTCGACACATTCGAAAGAGCGTTAAAAGCTCTATCAGAATCAAAAATAATCTCGGACAAAAACAAGAACTTTACTATAAGACCGAATTTTTATATGACGTGCAATTGAGGAAAATTGCATGGTCATTGATGAATCAGGGCCTATAAGTATATAAAGAAACAAGATTTGGGAAGAGTGACTAGGTACATTCGAAAGAACGTTAAAAGCTCTATTAGAATCAAAAGTAATCTCGAACAAAAACAAGAACTTTTCTATAAGATCGAATTTTTATATGACGTGCAATTGAGGAAAATTGCATGGTCATTGATGAATCAGGGCCTATAAGTATATAAAGGAACAAGATTTGGGAAGAGTGACTAGGTACATTCGAAAGAACGTTAAAAGCTCTATCAGAATCAAAAATAATCTCGGACAAAAACAAGAACTTTTCTATAAGATCGAATTTTTATATGACGTGCAGCTGGTGTAAATTGCAGTGTCGCCTTATCCATTATCTCATGCGTTATAGTTGTGCATTTATGACGTTGTTCTTAATGAAGAACTGAATTCAGGACGCGCCTTGACGATTTAATGAATTCACAAAATCATTCATATATTACATTAAACTCTTTGTGGCTTCTTGTGAACGGATCTTTCATGCGATTGTTATATGCACCGGTCAAGAATTCTTCAATTCGACAGTTCTTGGTTTCCTTCACTTCATTTGTTTCCCATATAGGCATACTGATATGTAAGTTCGCTTGATGATAGAAAAGCCAAAACACATTCAGCATGGGTTAATTGCATTGTCATGCGCTGATTGCATGCAACACTTGCTTTCCGACATAGACCCGTCAGGACTGAGAAGGAAAAAGATTCGAAGGCTACATACTCCCAACTGGAAGAATTGAAATTTACATGGCAGCGGACCCCAAGTGCTGACAAGGCAGGGAACCTTCAATGTAAGCAGTGAAAGGACTACTAACATTGAAAGAGCACAACATAGCCAAAAACCTAGTTCGCAAGATGTGGAGGAGATGAGAAAGAAGATGGGGCTATCAAGAACACCCGTTTCGAAAAACTAATCTAGAATAGGCTGAACAACGTTTTGAAGAACTACTTGCCACATGTGCAAGTTACATATGTTGTATGCAATCAACATATGACAATGCATTTAACCGTATGCTGAATGCGTCGGTTGGCTTTTCTATCATCAAGCGAACTTACAATGTGAAACGCATGACGAGATGATAATACGTGGGGCTAGATTCCGATAGCAGCCGCAGTCATGGTTGAGGTTCGGATCGAGTTTAGGCTAACCTTTAGAAGTGTGTCGGGTTTATTTTTTATAATAAAGTCTTCGATATGCTTCGATAAAAACTTCCATGCTGCGAAAAGCCCAACGGGAGAGCGGCGTTCGCCTACACCTGAAATTACGCCCCAGCGGCTGCGCACCCGCTGCAGCTTCACTCCGTGTGGAACACCGAAAATAACAATGGCTCCTTCTAAGCAAGTACGCTCTTCTTTTATACGCTCCAAGTTTAGCCGCAAGTCATTCATGGGCAGTTTGTTGTGCCTTCAGATCGCTAAGGCATTCGTAGAGACTTTGATGTGATATGTGTAAGGCCCGTCCTCCTTTGGGCCCCCCGGTTTCTCGTCGAACACCCGTCAGAAACAAACACTTTATTAATCGAAATCGGCCCCACTCGGCCACGCGAGCACCTCAATCGACGGCACGACGACGACCCTCACGGCTCGCACCCTCACTTCACACGACGAGGCAACACTTAGAATAATGGCCACAGTGGGCAATGACAGCTCTTATATACCATCTCAGAGTATCAAAGCGATAGTTAATAGAGCAACACATAGTACGCGATATACAATGGGGTAATCCCGCTGCTCTACTATCATGCTCGATTTACATAACGATCAAAATCGTTACATATGCGATCGTCGTTTCCCCTGCTCTTCAAGGAAGCAGTTGACTGCACTCTGCTGATCAGGTACTCAGTGTGGTGGGCAACTGTTTTTTGGATCGTCTTCTTCGTATACCTGTATTCGCCTAGGAATAAGCTCACCTAGACTTTTCACTAGCTCACTTGTCTACCAGTTCCCCCCGCAGGAAATAAAAGAAACTTGACGGATATAACGCACAACACAAAATGACCCTACTGTACACCAATTTCGTTACGATTAACCACATTCTTTGTGAGTTACTGCAACTAGGCGAGCGATAGAATGTGCGTGCTAGCTTTATCTTATGATGGTCTCATATTGCTCAAAAGCAAACTTCATTCAGGATGGGATTAGCGAACGGGAGCGTAGTGGATTATCGAGGTCACTAGCAGCGCTTGGACGAGACAACGAGGCACAAGTGATTTCTCTGCGTAGTGAGCAATAGATTCTACTGCTCAGAAACATCGAATCCAGGATGACGAAGATACAAAGGTTTATTCCCACCTTTTAGGATTATTGAGTAGGATGTACTCAATACTAAGAAACAAGCTTGGTAAGATTCACTCAAAGAAACAAGAATGGCAGATAAGTGGCCACACGTTGACTGCGTCACCCAACTTGCAGTATTGCTTGCCAACCGGACAATTAAACCAACTATCGTTAGGTCAACTGTACTTATATGTGCGTCCCCGGTTGGCAAAGTGATTGGCAGCAACTCCACCAACCGAATGCCAATTCAATATTCAGGTAAGTGCGCAGGAGGGTGGACGGAGACACGCATTCAACGACAGGCATACGTAGTTGTTGTGTCGAATATGCAATCTGTTTTCCTCGTTCAGGCAGGATTGAATGGAAAGGTACGTACTGCAGGTGCTTCTTCTAGTACGATTCTCCATTGTTCAACATTAATGCAACGTATTGCCTTGATATGTGCATTCTGAAAACGCATATCTTGTCCCCCCAACCCCCTTCAAGTCCAGACGGTATTCGGATCGTTTGAGAAAAATTTCCCGTTGATGATGTGCGTCAGGATGAGACGTACATGGTCGTCTAACATGCAATTCTGCAGTGAAGCATTTAACAGCATATTAAAATGGAAAATGCCACCTCTTCAAGAGACATGCATAGTACTTCGACATTAGATCCATATTCAATGAGATTCCAACACAGAGCAACTGGAAGATGTCTCTGTCTGAATTTTTGGAGGGACGATAACTCCTCTCTCATTATAAAACTCAAAAAATATTAGGTACAGAAGTAGTTTGTCGTATTATGTGAAGTGCCTATGCATAAATAGTGTCGTATAAATAATGCTGCATATATAATGACATATGTGCAGTTCACATGCATACAATATATATACGTACATGTATACGGATATAGGGTTATAATGCGTGCGTATATGGAGAGAGAAGACGCGATTCTGTGAAAACAACGGCGCGATCTCAACGCTGCCCACAATTCTGTTGGAAATGCTCTCCCAAATTCTGTTGGAGTTTATTTGAGGTGATACGGTATGCGGTTGATCAAAGCTTCCCTTTAGTTTCTTCTCTGCTTTTCTGCTTAACTTCTCAGAACAACACAAATGAATCATCCAATCGGTAAGATATTGCCATCCATTACCGATTGCTCATAAAGCATTTTAGCCTAACAGATCAAACGGTTACAAGGAGACGTGAAGCGAAGGAATAGACGAAGGTAGTATTCACTCCACGTGGTTTTAAATGCAGTTGAGGATTGACGCTGAGAATATTCTATGGTACACGGCACTGCCAGTTATTGAGAAAGCTTTTATTGCATTCTTCAAATTATGTCGTCACTATGATTATTTCTCGTTGATTCATCCCATCTAAACCGAATAAGTACGGAAACTGTACTAGAAAACTAAAGGAATAGAAAGTGGAGCCGAAAATTCATAAGAATAGATAATTATTGTATGGGTTTTGCAGGACTGCGTTAGGTATATTGCTTCATCTGTGAGAAACGAGAAAACGTCGCGATGACGAAAGGACTGCAATATTTTGGATAGCAGTTGTGGGTGCTGCTCACTGAGTGGAATTATTCCGGAAGTGTAATCAAGCGCTTCGACTGAAATTCGGCAAATAAGAGATGGAAGGAATTGAGGCTGTCTGTATAGATGCAAGGAGGAATATCATAACCACTTCAAACATGGTGCCAAAAATAAGCAAAGCTAACGAATCTTCATTTTCCGGGAAAAAGGAATAGGAAAAATAAGCCGAAAGACATTACCCCATCATATTTGATCCCTCAAATTGTGTTATACTTATATTTTCTTCTCAAACTCTGTTCATATGCATAAACTTCTCAACCTGTATATTTTCATGAAAAATGTAGCTTAAAGAAACTCCACCAAGTGAACAACGTAAGAGATAAGAGATGTAAGACCACTCTATGGAGCTTTCAATTAATAAATATAAAAATTCGCGAAATTCCCTCAAAATCGTTTGTCCAGAAACAAAAAAGTCTCATAACCGTCAGAAAGGATTTTTAAAATTCGGCAAATTGATATCGGCTAGTTTGAAGTCCTTTATGTGTTGAGGAATGTTGATATTCTTCACCGCACTAACTGCTCTCGCGGGTGCCGCCGCAATACCTGCCTGCAAGATATTCACTTTCAATTTCATTACCGTATTCAGTTTGATTACTGCATTCAATTCCACCACAGCGCCGTTTCATTCTATAAACAAAATGATCAATGATTACCTTGAATCCTAGGAAATACTAATTTTTATCTTACGGCGTTGCTAAAAGAGGGTCTATCGAATCACGCATCCGGATAGCGTCTTTTGGAAACGAACAACGTCACAAAATGCCAACGACGGAACAAAGGAAAATGAACGATAAACCGTATTACCTTGAAGAAGAGCACTTTACGGGGGTTCACCCCAAGTTAGGCTCACCCCTCCTCCCCACTCCATCCCAAACTTTATGTGCCTTTAACAGCAGGGAGTTCTATCCAAGTTTAGTAAACAGTACCGACAGGGAATGCAGAAGGAGTGACTTCTTAAGCGCTATACTAGCCAGAAAAACGACCTATCCCGAATAATATAACGTTTGCTTTCCATCAATTCTTACTCGTACGAAATGTAACGAACAATGATATAATGAGGCCTCATCTAAGAATCGTATTACAACCTTAGTGCGAAAATTCTTTGTATGTTTGAAAAAATTCCTTAAGAAACCTCAGTCAGATCAGTCAAAAACCATATCCGTAAATTATAAACTGCGAGCAAATGCGAAAAATGGATTTAAGCTCGTGGTATTGCAACGTTCGGATTGTGAGAGAAGTGGGGCAACATCGACAAAAAGGAAGTGAGGGGAATTTTTTCCACACAGAAGGCGCATACCTCTTGTTTTTCTAACTTCTCTTGCTCTTGAATCCTTGACAGAATTTCGTTCATATTTGTTTCTAAAACCATTCCACCCATAACAAGTTCGTTTAGTATATGATGGACCTGAAAATATCATAGCAAGTAATGGAAACGTTGAAAGAATAAATTATAAAAACTGAATACTACTATGGGACTACAAAGACCGGTGATAGCTGCTGATGCATTCAATTTTGGTTCTCAAAAAAAAAGGCTGCCAGCCATCCAAGGGCAGCCATTGCTTTCGGGAAAACCCATCCAAAAATTTGGGTCACCTCCTATCACTACTTTAAACATTCCCAGCATTAATAGCAGCCTTTTTTACATCAACCCATTTCGACCGGAATAGAACGAAACTAGTCCCCAAACCATTTCCGATTAAAGGTCTGACTCGTACCATTCCCAGCCTTCTAGAAAAATAAAGAATTCAATCCTCTTGCACTGTTATTTTCTCATCGAATCAAGCGAGAAAAAAACTCACTGAGAAGGTTAATTTATGCTTAAAAAGATAAAAATCGAACAATAAAGATTACCTTATCGACATGAAAAATGAGATCTAATTCGCAAACATTTTCAAAACATCTGTCGAGTGTTTCCACAAATACCTGAAATAAATTAGCGCCGATTTCAATGAAAATATTCTGAATTTCAAATGAAGTCAATTTGATGAAATTCAATGCACTAGAACTGAACGTTCATTTCGATTTTACGATGAATTATAAGGATGGAAAATAACAGGAAAAGTACAAACAGCAACGGAAAATCGAATCCCTCTCTTTGAGAGCGCCCCATTTTCTCCTTCTATCTCGCTATTTTTACCAACGACGCCACAAATTTGTGGTCAATTTCAATTTACAGTTCGACTACAGCTGGAAGTGTCATGTCAGTTGATCTTACGATGAAAGCAAAAACAACAGAACGGAGCTTACAATGAGAGAAACGAAAGGTTTCTTGAAAAACTTTTCAATGTTTTGAGTGAAAATTTTTTGTGTACAAAATTACGAACAATCGTTTGTCCGACAGAAGCGATACATCTGAGCGTGAAATAAACAGGCTGTTTTTCGAGCACAGCTTTTTTGCTTCCCATTACAAATCGCCTTGCTTGCCAATTCCTCCCTCTCCCCTCTCCCCCTTCCCCCCAAGCGGCGTCCTTAAACACCATATGAGAAGTTGATTTTAGCGCCGTTGTTGCATCGAATATCCACTCTATTTTGCACTGCATCGAATATTTCAGCATATGATGAGCATTGTGTAACCTACTCGACGCATAAATAGTTTCTTTATTAAACACCAGTCACCGAAATTCCTTCGGTCCGTGATTTGGTGTTTAAACACCTTCTTTATTAAAATCATGCGCTTAGAAATATTTCATTGAATACTTACATCCTTCCTCATCCATCTCAAAAACCGGAAGATTATATATTAAATACATTTGGAATACTTGAACCAAATCGATTCAATATTTTTTCAAGAACAGAATATCCCTTTCCCCTTTATTTTTTCCTCTTTTTTTTTGCTACATTCGACGATGATTTGAGTGGGCACAATACAACAGCGATTGCATATTTTACAAAATTGTGTCGAATTACTGTTGAATGTCATAAAGAACATTCGTGAAACAAGAAACGACTTCGGTAATGCTGAACCTGAATGAGATCAAGGATGCCAAGTTCACTCTCTGAGGAGTCAACGCAAAAGACGAAATAAAGTGTTGCATAATGACGATATATCAATTTATAGTCGGATCCTCCGATAAGGGAGCCCCCTTCGAGGAAATTGCATACATTGTCGTCCCTCTTCGAGACCAGTTGGAATGTCTCACGAACAATGTGCTGCTGCTCTTCTTCCGGCTAGAAACACAAAAATTACTGGATGCATAATAACACCGGGATCGATGCCTCAGCTACAGCGCTGTACAACAAGAGTTCGAGTGCTAAGTTTAGCGCTATATGAAATATTCAAGCAAATACTATCTAGTACAGATCGGGTTCTGTATATTTTAAACCGGACTTTGTACAACCTGCGATTTCATTTAATAAAAAAAAAAACGCCCTGTTATGCTTGTCTTTTAATTGCAAAACTGCAATATAATGACCGCATGTCTGTGTCTATTTGTCTGTTCGCTTCGACGTTCCAACTGAGCAACTATTTGAACTAAAATAGCGACACTTAACGGGCACAATTTACATCATTTCCCATACTATGTTCGAGGTTGTTCCATTAATTCTGGAAACGAGTGAAAGAAATGCGCGCATTTTAAACTGGTTAGAGTGCGGAGAAACGAATCCTTTGACGAAGTGCGGAGAATAGATGCAATCGATATGAAAGTATTATTCCATGCATCGTCCTTTTTGCTGACAACTCGCGAAAACGATTACTCAAGCCAGTGGGAAGATAAAGCAAATGTCGTATCACTTCCACAATACTATGCTACCTCAAACACATTCCTGTACTTGCAAATTATTTTTATGTATATGAAGTAAACGGTTGAAATGCACAAAGTATGCTTTGTAGCAATATCTTCAACAAATTCGTTGCGCTTTCCTAATTTTTGTGATTTTTGAACGATGAGTGGATTTAAGCAGAAGTTTAAGCACTCACGTAATGGTGATAGAATTTGAGAAGGCGTGGTTTGCCATGATTGTTGAAGACAAGAATCGCCTTGATCATCTCCACACAACCAATTTTATATTATTCGACGGCTGGTACTCAGCAACTCAAGCATGCACCAAACAGCATACTGCAAACAACTGCAACTGAATTATACTCGTCTATCGCAGATAGAGTCACTAATACGACATTATCAAATCTAGTCCTGGCTGCAACTCGAAAGGGAACCCGGAGCGGATTCAAGTCGTGACTCTACGGACTATACGAAGATAGATTAAATTTAGCTCCGATTCTGTCCCGGGAGGACTAAATCAGTTACGAAGCAAAGGTTGGCTATCAAATTTTACACATCTTCATATGGCCATAGATTAAACAAGGTTATGGTTCCGCTCTTAACCAGGGTAACGAAAGAAAATAATGACAGCGATGCAAATTCCAATCGGGGCCACATTACGAAACAATCAAAACAGAGTTCCTTCCAAATATTACTATGAGCAAAGGCATCGTGACAAAAATATCCAATATTAAATTCACCGTTATGCACCAATATGATACAGTTCTGTGCCGTCGGTACTCAACGTTGCTCCGACTTTTTATCCCTAAATAAGAGCCATCTTGCGTGTAGCCTTTATGTCGTGAAACATTAAAAATACTCAGATGCCATCCAATACAACCTGCTTAACATAGTGTTGCATAAAGGAAGCCGTGATTAACGGCTGGAAAGCACTTCTAGCAACAGGCGCTTTTATTGGTGATTTTTGATAAAACTAGTGCCCAGAGGTTAGTCCTGGGAATCGATTTGCATATATGGCTGCTTGCTCTGGCTGTGGGAAGTGAAAGAAATTCAAACAATTGTGCAACTGTAGAGAGCACTGAGTTCAGGTTAGATACAAACCGCAACTGGTCGGGCGTTTGTTTTGTAGATCAAATTAAACACCGATTCTCGTTGCAATCGGAGTCGGATTTTGCTCACACTCGAGAAAGCTAAACAAAGAACAAGATTTCTGGACAACAGTTGTAATAGAAGACGTTTCGAACGCAGCGTGCACTATAACCTCTTTTATCGATGAAAAAAGGTACTGCACCCCTTAAGCTTTTCATCAGCTCTCCTTGAGTGGAAGCCTAGCGGTGTGCTATCTCAGCAATAAAAATCATTATAGAATAAAGAAAGCGTAGAATCTCGCGTCCATTGCAATGTACATACAGGAAGATCACATAAACGCAGAGGACATCATTCAAGAAAGCATTTCTCAGCAGATATATCAAATTGCCATAGTTGTGACCATTTTTCTAATGAAACCATGTCCTGACATAATACGCTGCAATCGAATTAGGGCTCAATAATAGGTCTGTATATTTTCACATCATCAGCATAAAGCTTCCAGCAGTTTAGCAAGTTCTGCGGAAACAGAAGAGGTCCCAGAATGCCACCCTGCGAAATCTCACTGAGCACAGAATGAAGCGAACACAAGGCATTCCTACGTTTTACTCTGAAACTTCGTCCGCATGAAAAAACTTTCAACCAGGCTAAGACAGCGCCATCTATTCCATGGGCCTTCAGCTCAAGCAACAGTTTCGCGGGGGGAGGGGGTCACCGAGTCAGAAGCTTTCGCGAAATCAATATACACCATACCTGTCTGGAAACCGTTATTGAGAGCTTCGTCCTAGTCGCAATAAGACGTCATGAGTTGTGAGAGCGTAGACTCCTTCGAGAAAGCCATGTTGGTTACTGCTGATAACGTTAGAAAGGCTAAGATGACTTAGTATTGATTTTCTCACAATAATTTCGAGCACTTTGCAAAATGACGTCGTAAGACTAATGGGCTGGTAACTGGAAATGGGTTTCACGTGCGCCTTTCCGGTAATGGTACTACAATTGCAGTTTTCCAAGCATATGGAACAAGACTATGCCTGAACAGAAGACATAACGGGTAACAAAAGCTTGTTACAACTTTCTTGATGAATCCAAAGGTATACCCGCTGGTACCTTATCACTAAGCTTCCCTGACTACCTTCTAGTGCAGTATTCCACGCATTGAATTGATATAGCTAGAAGTGGCACACAATGCTAGAAATGACCATTGGTAAAGGAATAAGCACAATGAAAAGGTAACAAAAAGGTTCTTATCAATGCACCACGTTGGTTCTCGTCGAATATCTTTCTACGCGTCATCGATCAGGCTTTAAACTGCGACAACATGAATGCGAATACAGTGCAACTTTACATCACTACAAGACAAAAACCTATAAAAACTTCAACTCTATCTTTCCCACAAGATATCAAGAGCGAAATAAGGAATTTGGAGTTCAGCGGACATTCTCACCCGTGCCTGCTGGAATTAGTCAGTCGTCAAAAAAATGAGGTCCAAATTTTGGGTCATTTCTATTCCAAATTGGCAAAATTATGGTACCGGCTTCTTTGGTGTTATGGTTTTAGCAAAGAAAATCTGTGGAATTGTTAAAGACCCATCGAGATGGCTGCAACGAACGTATCGAAGGCGAAGTATGCGCTCACCTATCGTATTTCATTCGCAGCAACATACTCGTCATCGAACAGCTCACTTGAAATTGGAATATTTCTGTTGAAGGAATAGTGAATCGAAGATTTAATGATAAGATGATCAAGTGGCATTGAAGAGACAAATTGAATACAAATACGAAGCAGTGTTATCGATCCTCTAAGAACTTCCTAGTGAGTGGTTCACGATGATGAATAGCAATTTTTAAGGTAATCAAATAATATATCGAATTTATCATGAAACATAAATGCGATCATCTATTTCATTGAAGAATATCACACCTTTTTTCACCTTTAATTGCCCACCTTTTTTTAAATGCTCTCACATCAAATTGAAAAAAGCATGTTTCTATAGTGCTTCAATTCCGATGCCCAAAATTGCTAAAAAAAGAAACTAGCTTCTGTCGGTCTCTTGCATCTTTCTTTTCCTCTTTTACTTTGCGTTATCACGATTTGCTGAATGCACTCTTATTGTCACAATGTTGCATTTGATATTCTAAACACATCGCCAACAAATAGTTAGCTGCAACGTCCGCCATTCGATAATTCTTGCGACGAAGCAATCGAATCTCGCTGATTTTGTGCGAACTATTCGTGAATCGGCCGCGCCACTTGAGCGGTCGACGAGTTTAGACGTCTAGGCGGGAACAAAATATTCAAAAGGTAGTCGGGTTTGTTCAGAGCTCGATCCGATGATCAAGGATTTTTGTGGAGTGGACTATGTTCATTTCAGTATGGAATGTTTTCTTTTGTACCTAGGTACGTTTTAACCACTTCTCCGTGATGTAATGAAGTCATGACCACCAAATGCGATGTTCCACTTGCATCAAATTGTGCCATTAGATTTCGTAATTCTAACATCAGTAGCACAAAATGTGATACGCTCAGAGGAACAGTTATGATTGCTTCATATTGCGTTCTGCGAATTCATATCGGCTAAAGCGCGTAAAATTTCTGATAAGAAATACCCGCAAATAGAATAGTTATTGACCATGACGATAAATCATTTAGTTTTTTTAAGTAATGATGATAAAATTAAGTGGTTTTGCAATTAAGCTTACCGTATCACTATGTGAGAGGTTTCCTGTTTTCCCCAAAGATCCAGTGGACAACGTTCCATGTCTCAAGCAAAACATACATGAAGCAGAAGTTCGTTTACTTGCCAACGTTACAATGAAATAATCAAGACATGTGTCATTGAAGGGATACAGAGAGCAGGGTGCGAGCGAGAACAGCGAGAGTATATTTCGCGTACATTAGGCCGTTCAACAAAATCCGCATGTCTTTTTACATCTAGTTTGCATAGTAGGTTTAAAACTCGCATCATTGCATAGATGCGACAACGAGGCGCAATTATTCGCACTGTCAGCGCACGTTCCGCCTGCACACAGGTTGCACGTCTTCATGCATCTCGTGATCATGCTGTATGCGAAATTAGGATCGCTGCATAGGTGAGACAACTGAGCACAGTTGCTAGCGCTGTCGGCACAGTCACAGACACCGCATGTTTTTGGGCACCTCATTAACATCACCGGCTTGTATGTTGACGAGGTGCAGTATGCCGCAAGCTGGAGGCAATTATTCGCATCGTCAACGCATGGTGCTGTAGTTGTTGTATTCGGAGCCACGGTTGCTGCTGTTGTATTTGTTTGATTTGCTTGATTTGCTGCATTTGCGGATGCCTTCGTAGCGACGTAGCACAAAACCGCAATTATTATGGCTGCTTTCATCTAAAAAATAGCTGTTTGAGCTGACACGATATGTGCGTTTCCCTCCCGCCTACCTGACAAAAACGAATCATCTAAGTTATTCAGCCGTACGTAAAATCTTCCAGAGGTACCTTTTTACTTGAACGAAGTGCTGTAAAATGAATATCCGAAAGACTTGCAACAGCACTTGGCCCGGCATTCTCAATGGAACAATGGCGCTAGAGGAATTCTCAATCCTCCTCTTGAAGAGAACAACGGTGAATCGAATCGCCGGCATCCGATGGGCAGGAGGCGAGCATATACTCTAACCTTCACGCAGCCTTACACTTTTACCCAAGTGGAGATGAAAGCGATATAAAGGGACATTCATTTGTGATTAATGGTTTGTTGATTGGAATGAGTAATGTAAATGAAGTAAGTTAGGGAATCTACTATGAACATAATTTCATGATTCCCATTCCTTATTCTTTGAACCATTTTCATATTCTGATATTGAACGTAATGCGTGTTTTTCATGCAGTTCAAGGGAACAGCGTGTACAACGATTCTCCTTTCGTCTGTGTTTTTGTTTGAACCGTACTCTAAGGTGCATTTAACTGTGCTTCAGAAAGAAAACATTCCTACATGAACAGCGATAGTGAATTACTTGAATATGTGAAACACAAGGTTGCCGGTGGTATCCTTACGTTATAGTAATGAAATGCTGATTTTGGTGACAATGGGGCAATTAAGAGAGAGTTGCTAAGCAAATTTCGTGAGACGAAACCATAATACACTGCGCCCTCAAATAGCAAAATGATAAGCAATCACTCACCATTGCTGGATATGAGATGCGAACTGATCATAGCCAGTCGCTCCAGCCTTTTATCTGACTTTAACACGCTTTTTTCCCTCAAACCAATCCCGTGAAAACGAATGATCTGATTAAAAGTGCATTCATTGAACTATAGAAGGGCACATACCCTTCATATGAATTTTAATTCGTGTAGTATTGTTGAATATGAAATGGTCATCTGCCAGCGTTGGCAGATGGAAGACTTTTGCTGGATTTAGTGTCTCGAAAGTGCGCTGAAAGACTTTGTTTAGTACGAGTTAAGATCGACACCAACGATTTGTACTTTTGTAAAGAGTCTGTGACGATAAGGGTTGCGCCATTCTTGGCCATCCATTGATGCCACAAAATAAACCATTTAGAGAAACCTCGAAAAAACTACCCTAATTGGATATTTGTAGATAAATGCTTGATATTGTGCATGCCCGTTTTTTGAAGCGCACTTGCCTTCTCGACTCAGTCAATTTCAATATGATTAGTTGCATTTGTTCCCAATTATTAGAACCTAAAAAGGCGTTAAATTTTCATGCTAGTTTTGTTGTTTTAATGGTGATGTGCTTGCCTAAACATAGATTTCTTAATTCAGAATCAGAACAGCAGTCAATCCCATCGAAAAGTATGTTATTCTGAGATTATATATAGTGATAAACTTTACCAATAGCTCTTTTTTAACCTGAATACGTTTAAGCGCTTCGCGAATTGGTCGGATTAAATGATTGCAGCAGCAACCAGATGAAACGCATGACGAGATGATAATACGTGGGGCTAGATTCCGATAGCAGCCGCAGTCATGGTTGAGGTTCGGATCGAGTTTAGGCTAACCTTTAGAAGTGTGTCGGGTTTATTTTTTATAATAAAGTCTTCGATATGCTTCGATAAAAACTTCCATGCTGCGAAGAGCCCAACGGGAGAGCAGCGTTCGCCTACATCTGAAATTACGCTCAGATTTCATGATTAAGGACAAGATTTAGCGATGTTTGTGCTTCTATTCGTCCGTTGCGAGAAACCACACTGTATTTATTTATATTCATTTATTTATTTTCAGATCTTTTTTGATCAACCGAAGTATAATATATGGTCGGCAAGAGGGTAGTGCACGAAAATGAAAGTGCTCACGGTATGTTTTTCGCATATTCTAACTAAGTGATCATTTATTTTATTGGTGTTTTGTGGAAGCGATCATCAAAATTTGTTATTGTTGTACGTTTAAGTGTTTTTGATTTACTATTCGAAGAGTGGAATAAGCTGCGAGCGATATGCGTCTAATTTTTAGAGCCTTATTTCAATTCTTAGTGGAGGGTTGTCTATCTCCAAGAATTATTGTAGGGATAATTCATCATCTCGGGCTGGCAACTTTTGATATTTTGTAGAATTGTAGCGATCAAACTTATTCATTAGCCGATCCTTATTATACATCCTCCACTCACTTGTTGATGAAACAATTCATTAACCGTCGATAAGTACTTGATGTTTGATTGATGTAGTCTTAGGTTACATTGTTGTGTGCACAAGTAAACACTTCTGGCCTCCACAATCTTTAGTTTCGGATGTAGGTATGTCATGTTTTATGTGAATAACGGGTAAGTGCGGTTGAATTCGTTGCTTTGACATTCAAATTTTTGACTTGAAAATAGGATCATGAAAGAGATAACCACGTTGAACGTAGATGACATTTGGCATAAGTGAGTGATTCCGCAGTATAGAATTTGTTTACAGGAAGTAATGCACTAAATTCTTTCTCTCTTTTTTTTACATATTCATAAGTGTTTTCAGTATTGGAGAGAAAATTGGCGAAAGCTATCCGTGACAAAAATGATCGGCTAATATCGGATCTCTATGTGGAATTGGGTGAGGAATATCGTCGTGTAGGTGATATGAGACGTGCATTGGATAGATATTCAAGTGGTGCACAATTCGCAGAACGTATCGATGCTCATGAAAATGCTGCATTCGCACATCGTGCAATCGCCGAGATTTCTGTTGATCCAGGTTAATTTGTGTTCGTTTTTTAGTTCGCTTTAATTTTCACTTTTTCCTATCCTGTTCATTCAAGTGAAATTATTAGTTGTGCTTTATCGATAACTCGTACAATACAATCCAAAAATTTGAGTATTCTCTCGTTCGATCATGTAGGTATATCGGGGAACATCGGTTGCAGATGTAGGCGAAAATAAACGTGCACTTGAGCATGGTCGAAAATATTTGGAGGCGGCAGATCGAACCAAACAACCACATCTAATACAACTTGCCTATCACGTTCTCGGATGGTTATATCTACAGGTGTACTTGAACTCGACCACAAAGCATGCTTCTCTTCTCGAAAAGGTTTTTATTCTCGTCTAACATTTTTATTGTGATGCGGCAAAGATTACTGGGAGAGAAGTTACGCATAAATTGTAATGTTTGAGTAAGAAAAAGTGCTTCTAATCTCTATAGTTAATGGGGCATGATTAGTGCCGGAAGTGTCGTAAACTAGGCATCATCCTTACGATCAGGTATGTCGACTGTAACTGCTCTCCATGATGAGCGTGTTTTAGAGAGATTGAAATAGGCTGAGGAAAGCCCTTGAAATCATACAGTAAGCGAACGGTAAGCAATTCGGAGTGCTAGTCCTCAATTATGCTCTGTTGCTTTGTTCGATCAACAGTTCCCTACTATCCGGTATGTTTTCCGTGCCCTTTCTATTGGCTGCCGTTTACATTTTCCTAGCTTCTAAGCTGTTTTCTGTTTTATGTCTGTGAAATATAACCTAAACGGGTTGCAGGGTAAACGATGGTGTGAAAAATGTCTTGCTTACTTGGAAGAGAAAGCTGCGGAAATTGATTGTGACCAAAGGTGAATTTCATCTGCATAACTTTATATCTGATTGCCTTTGAACGGAAAAACTTATTGTCAGTCTTTAGTGTTATTCCAACAGCTTTTGAATAAGTGCTTATCAGCACATGAATAAAAAAAAAAATCTCATTCTGGGATGGTTGCCATCGTTGTGCCTACGTCATTCGATGTTTTGCTACTTTCTGGTTGTTTTCGAAGATCACCACCGGCATCGAAACCCAATGGCCTCGTTGGCACTCACATGCTGTTCGAATGAAAGAAGTTACCTATAATCAGGCAAATTCTCCTTCATCGAAGAATTTCGGCAAAAATCTAGAAAACTATTTGTCACGGTTGAACGTGCTAATAGGTCGTAATTTAGAAGTGCTAGTATTCAGTGCTTAAGTAGTTCTTGTCATTAAAAAGTGTTGAATGATCGAACAATCTATCGAAAATTTATCAAATTCTTCGCACAAATGCAATAAAAAGTGTCTGCATTATGCAGCCCTAAGTTAGCAGCATATTTTATTATCCACCTCTTGCCTCATCCATATCACTGAGGCAGAAGGAAAATATTTGAGATAAACATAAGCTATCTATTAAGGGCTGTCCGTATCGGTCGTGATTCGGCATGTCGTCGGGCACGTGTGCGGCAAGTCTTATCCCAAATATGCGATAAACTTGGTATCGTACAATTGGCTCGTTGTCATCATAATGCTGTCATGGCTTATGCGAGGTACATATTGATCCTTATGACTTTTATTTTATCAGCTTAAGTTTAAGCAGTGGCTATTGCAGCTTTGATTTTAAGTAATTTCTTATCTAAATGGTCATGTGTGATCCAATGCGGTTACAGAAGCGATTAATTAAGGTGAACTGTGAAATGTTCAACGCTATGTTTAAATATTTCTCATGTCTGCTTCACGTATAATGAGTTTATTTGGACACTTTTTGGGAAATTATTTCGAGATATCAAACGATTCCTAATTTGCTTTTGCTGGTGCTGTTTTTTATCCGGTGAATTTCTCAGTCTCCTTAAGAGGTTCCCTCCTCCCCCTTTTCCTACCTTTCACCTTTTTTTCCATTTTTTTTAAATTGTTTTTGCTGCTGTTCTGATCGTCTGCTACTAATTGTGACGATAATTATTTGCCACAAAATCGCAGCTGTCTGATCTTTCATATGACTGCAAAATGGTCATTACATAGTTTTCAATCGATCGAACCAGTGGTTAGGTCGTGGCTATTCTTTGCTCATATGCTTAATTAGGTTGCCCTAATCACTTAATTCAGTCTCCGGTCTAGTCGTGCTTGATCTTAATAAATGCCGGTTGATGTGCTTGGATTGGTGTCATGAAACAAATTCATGCCGGTGATCGGTGCGACATCTGTTTCTGAGCACATTTCTCACTGAAACTAATTATCGAACCTTACGCTGTGTAGACAATATGAAGATATTACTTGTTGTAAGAGCAATCCCACAGATGAGTTATAGAAAGGAACAGCGGTCTAGAAATGAACGTGTGATAGCAAGCGTACAGATTCATTTGTATAATGCGAATTTGTGTGTAGTTTGTTCTTCTTTCTATCATCATTAGCCTCTCTTCTAATGTCTCCATTTCTTGTAGTGAATTTTTCTTACTAATGCGGGAATGTCTGCAATTTGGATTTTTCATCGTCTCCTGACAAATTTCTGCTTCTCAAGGTATTTCGATCATCTGTTGTTTTTTTCAGTCGAACTTCCGATCATGATTTGCAATACCGTTGTCTACTTGCAAAGCTTGATTTTGCGGGTGAGCAGCGTCTGAAAACAGCGATTGAGTTGGTGCAGGTTGCATCAAACCTTAACTCACGAGAGTTGCTCGAGGCGCAGCTTATTCTTGCACAGGTCTGATATTTTTATTTTATTTCAAAATCTCGCCTTCTCTACTGGTATTAATTGACAGTCGTTTACTGCCACCCTTGGCTGGTGGGACTATATTTCAGTAGATGTCCTATCCCAATCGCCCAGTTCCAGCTCGTGATCTTCATTTGCGGATGCTTATTTCAGACAACTTTTTTTATTGTTTCTAATTTTGCAAGCGCACGCAGCTGGAGGGCTCCTATTATCTGTTGAATTAGCAGTGGAGGTGGGTATGAGAGGAAAAGGTCGCTGATCTATTGACAGCGCCAATGCTTTCATGAGTATTGACTAGTATAAGAGAAATTGAATATATCTTTCACATGTTTTGGGTCCATTTTCTTTGTGGTGAGTGAAGTGTCCCTTGATTATTTTGTTATCTGTATAGGGCGAGATACACACACTTCATTTCGGTCTCAATAAAAGACTTTGTTCATTTTGTGCGGGAATTGCGGGAATATCTTTGGAGCTTTCCACAAATAACAATTTTCGATGAATTGAGGCCATTTATTTTCGATCTGGAGATTAGATACAGCGAGCATTCATTTGAGCAGTGATTAGTGCCTATCAGATGCGAAATAACCACTGAAATGTAGTAGTATAACATTTTTTTGGTTGTGATCATGTCATGCATCGAGTAGAGATGGTTTAATTACCCAAGTTTGAGCTTGGTGTGCTATGATTATGGCTCAAAGGGCGGAAACGTCAGCATAAGTATTATTCCATCTCTACTGGACGCATTACGTGGTTACGACCAAAAAGTGTTGTACTACTTCATCTATCGATCATGCGTCTGCGAAACAACAGTGTTATTACTCATTAAAAATGTTGCGTAATGATTTAGCTGCCAAGATGTAGGATTGGGGCTTCATGGGATAATGAATAACGGAGAGAAGAGGCTGTTAATGAACACTAGCACATTGTAGAAACCGTTCTAGGCACATCGAATGAATTTTTTATGCTTTTATATCGATTAACATTTTGCTTGCCAATATGAAACTAAGAGTTTTGCTTCACGAAGCACCTTCTCATATTGTGCTGATTTGATTCGACAGAGTTATCACATATTGATAGCATGTTGTTTTATCGATGAACATAATTTGGCTGATTTATGGAGAAAACAAACTTGCGGATCGTGAATATTTGAAATGCATACTTCACATTTCTCTTTTTTCTTTATTACCGTCTATGAAATTGATGAGCTAGAATTTTGCTGTGATGATTTAGATTTGACCAGTCCGCAAAAAGTTTTAGGAGAAAAATTATTAATTTTAGGAGAAAGCAAGAGCGAAAGATTTTGAAGGAGCGAAATGGGATCTGATTTCGATGCTTTCGAGTAAAGGTTTCACGAAATTGGAAAACGATGAGCAGAAATCTTTTCAGCAGCTTCTTATCGTCGGTAAGTGAATTAGAGTTGTTGCTAGAGTATTGCAATCTTCTCACCCCAAAAGTTGTTATGCACTAATTCGATGTGCATAACAACTTTTATGATGTGTTTATGCTAACTTGGCGTCTTTATGCGCTTGTTGAAAACAAAGCGCTAACATGCCCTCTTTGTGCCACTCGCAAGTGCATTCCCCTTTTTGTGCAAAGTATATCTGAGTGACCCGTCAACAAGCTCAACTCAGTTTGTTCATTTGCCTTCATTCGATACGCATAAAAACTTTTACGACGTTTATATCCCCAGCTCAACGGGCACACCAACTTTTACGATCAGTCGATATCCCCAACTCCGTTTGCCTTGATTTCACTACCATACACTCACTTCTGCATTTAATAATTCTACAGCTTTATTTAACTCTTGATCTGTTTATTCATTCGCGGCTGGAATAGTTTTATTGGAGACTATCAGTTTCATCGTTTAGGAAGGGATGACTAATTCAATAATATTGCTCGTTATCATATAAATATCATTTCAGTTTATAAAACGATTGAACGGTTAAAAGAAGTGAATCAACTTGACGAGCATGAGCAAGCTAAACTATACGAAAAGATTGCAGATGAGTTTTATGAGGTATACCTTTCAGGTATCCTTTAATATTTGGTTTAGACTCTTTCAAACTAGTGTGATTTTGAGGAGTTGTCTTCTGCATATGTCTACCACTGGTTGTTACCGTTGGCACTACTCATTAAAAAAGTACTGGTGTTTTGTTACTGCGCTGATTTCTTTTTTCAAGGAAAGCTTCAGTTTTGGCATCCGAAGAAAGGGGGCGGAAGAGGGAGAAAAAACAAAGCTACTTAGGAACTTCCGTTCATCGTGAAAATGTCAAATTGTGGAGTGTTCAATACATCAAGTTCCGTGACTTTAGCCTATATAGGCGATTTGCAGTGCGTTGAGTAAAACTTGTGATATTTTAAAATTAGGCGAAAGATATTCTAAGGTCCTTTGTCCCCATTCTTTTCCTTGCTGCTCTTCTCGCTTCCCCTCACTTCTCTGCTCGTATTTTCTCAATTGCTCAGTATATATCCTACACGATGAGACGGCGACATATAATTTTAGCTCGATCTGCGGGAGGTCTCATTGGATTTCTACAAGTTAATGCTGAGATGCGCGAAGACGCTACGAGAACAAATAGCTGCATCAGTCTCTGTGGCAGTCACTGCAAAAGAGTTGTACCGATACGAGGAGGCTTATGAACATTTCTTGAAAGTGGAAATGTTAGAAGCGCACCTGAATCTAAGCAACTTGAAGGTGACGTCTTATAGGGTTGTTGAAAATGGTATTGATCTTCTATCAGAAGACAGCAAGCAGATGTGTTCATCTGCAAATAGTGCACAAAATGTACTACCATTAATTGTTGCTTCGATTCTGAAAATAGAGCAGCTATCTTGATATTGATGAGTTTAAAGGTGAGATGGATCACTTCGTGTTGATGGTCTACTTTATTGAAAACGTTAATTGCAATAAGTGCTTTTCATGTTGTCATACTTCAGTAACAAGAGGTTATGCTTTAATGTAAAGTGTTTCCCATTATACTCCCTTTGCAGCAGTATTTTCGTAAGACGTTAGCGATAGTGTTTGTTGTGCTCCGTTGACATGCATCACCAACTGCACTCATCACTAAATGGAGGAAAAGCCACTAAAAATTAGACATTAATACTATTCTCAAGGCTCGATCCGTATATTCACCTCGGATATTTCTAGCGTGCCGAAACTGCAATTTGTTTGGCAAACGCTGCAACTAACGTGCGCTCCATCCCAAATGTACGAATTATGGAGTTATTCGAGAAAGCCGAATCACGCGCTGTAACTAATGCGCAAAAGGTTTGACTGTTGTAAGCTATATTTTAGGGAAACAGTTAGATGCTTTCAATAGAGCTGACCGATGATTTGCAACAGATGTATATCAGTATAAGGATACAGCTCTATGAATCACATATCGATACAGTGAAGAGATTTTGTGTAATCCGAAAAGATCTAGTTTCAGAGGAAGTTTTTCCAGTTTTATTGGAATATTTGAAGAAATATTTCTGTTCATTGGGAAATGTCGAGAGTTCTTTTCCTCTTTCTTTTCTATCTTCTCAACTAGTCCGCTGTCTTTGAACGTTCGATGAACCTCTTCTCCTCGTTCTTCGCTTCGAAGATGAGATTTTTTAATGTTGCCGTAATGAAGACAATATCAATAGCTTCTTAATGCTTCTAGCAAGTGGTTTAAGATACTGTTTGATTCGTTTCCTTCCGACACAGCAGTTGATCACCATTTCGAACACATATGGCTATCCTTGCCCCTCACTCATGTTTCCTTTCCTTTTATCGCTTTTATAAATTTATGTTTATCTTCTTGTTTAACGGCGTTTTCCTTAGTTGGCTATACTGTTTATTCTTTTCTCCTTTCATTGTTTTCAAAGGAATTTTAAAGTTATTTAAAGGTATCACAACATCAGTATAACTGCAAGTTTAGTTTATTATGAGAGAAAAACCTCGCGAAAAAATGAATGCGAAAAGATGGCTCGTAGGCGTTTACAATAACCGCAAATTTGCTTTCAAAATAATATCTGCTTCCCATCTTTTTCTCCTCACTTCTCCCTTTTGCCTTTAATGTTTAGAGTGAATGTTCCTCCCAGTTGGGTTATTTCTAGATTGACGTTTACGAAGCAATGCTCGAATTTTTACGTCAATCGAATGCAGAAGAAGATATGCTAAAGGCTACAGAGGCAAAGATCAGCGAAACGAAGAGAATGCTTAAGCAAGAGGATAAAGAAAAAGATGATACTATGGGGGATGAGGATGCTGATAGTGATGCGCGCAGCTCGTTTTCGGATCATTGGGATGAGGCAAATGATCTGGTGATCATTGAACGATGCATGGGTTTGTTTGTTTCTGATTCTTTTTTTTAGAAATTTTTAACTCTCTTATTGTGCTAAGTCCCATTACGATATCTTTTTGGCAAAATTGGACATCCATGTATCTTGTGTAAGGAAGTTAGAGTTCGGAGGATTCTATCGTTGTGCGGACAGGCAATTATCTAGCAGTAATGATCCACGTGGGCATATAGGGCTCGTTATACTGGTGGTGACTGCAATAAAATTTTGTATCGAAAGGAGGTATTGATAGTAGGAATATAAATTAGACAAATTGTTGATCAAAAGGAGTTATAAAGATCTCAGAACCAGTTAATAGCACCTGAGCGATGCTTTGCAATTGCGACCGTTTCTGATTTATCGTCTAATTCTGTTTCATTAAATATTCAAAAGTATTTTCTACCCTTGAACCTTCAACATTTCTGCTCTCGTTTTTTTTCATTTTTTTTAAATCTCATTATTTCCAATTTTTGCTCTCAATTTTTCAAATCTTCCCTTCATTTGTTCAAATTTGCATTATGTTTTAGCAGAGGCAAGTCAGCGTAGTGTTGAAGAAAGAATAAAACGAGAGAAAGATAAACGAATTAATT
Organism: Baylisascaris procyonis; assembly: GCA_037389465.1. Taxonomy (NCBI): domain Eukaryota; kingdom Metazoa; phylum Nematoda; class Chromadorea; order Rhabditida; family Ascarididae; genus Baylisascaris; species Baylisascaris procyonis. The sequence continues at coordinate 697,441 of JAZARR010000164.1, forward strand.
CCTATGGAGAAACTCGATTGCATGAGGCAGCTCGAGGCGACGATCAACAATATCTGAAAGCCCTTATTACAGCGGTGTGCTTTCTAAATTTTTTTCTTTAATTTTCGTCTCGTTTGTTTGTTTGAATTTTTTCAAGAGGAACAGGTTTATCGAGTAAAAGCGTCATCGAGAGGAAGGGAAAAGTAGAGAGAAATGTAATTTTTGTAACGATTTTCCATCTGACTTATTGTAAATTCTTGCCTATCGCCAGTAGTTTACCGTATTTCGTAGTTGTTGAATAGTCTGTCGGTGTTCACTTCTTCGACGTATTCAGTGAACTTTGAAAAGTTGCAGGCTGGATAAGCTCTCTCCTTTCTCTCTTTATCTCTTTCCTCGTCGGATGTTTATCCCACCTCCCTTTCAGATGTAAACCCGTATCCCAAATGTGAGCTTCTTCACCTCAAGCTTGGTAAGGTCATTTATTACCCTCCTCCCGGATTCAATTGCGTTTTGAAATTCTTCAACGGATAAGGTTTCTCATCCTGTTTTTGTATAAACTCTCCCTAGTTATTTGCTTTGATTTTGAAAAGTTATAAATGGTACAAATCTTTTGTTTTATGAACGTGGGAAAATGAGATATTCATATTCAGTAAATATAGGGCTACAATGTGAATGCACGTGACGAAGGCGGATGGACTCCTTTGCATGAAGCGATTGGAGCGTTAAAGCTGGAGAATGTACGATTACTGCTAGAAGCTGGAGCAAACGCTAATCTCCGATCACGCGAAGGAACTCTTTCTGCTGAAGGCCAACGCACAGTAAGCTTAACATTTTCTCTGTGACTTATAGCTTGAGGTGATTTCAAAAGAAATACTGCAAAGTATTAGAGAAATATGCACACTAATAGACGAATCTCGAAAGGAAGCATGCATTATTTTGTTGTCTTCGATTGGTTGATCGATAGCAATTTGTTCAATACGATTGGCCTCCTCTTCTCTTATCATCGGTCGTTCACTCTAAATTCTTCACCGACCAAATTTACATCATTTTTGACTGTCTTCCATGAGTACTTAAAGGGCAAAATTATTGTCCTACGTAGTATCGCCATGTAGTGGGTTGAGCCGCAGGAAAGAGATAGGAAATCTTGGAAGGGAAAATTTTTTTGCACGTGAATAATGCAACATCGAGTAGCCGCCGAGGAGCGCATATATCTAAACAAAGTATTTAGTATAGGTGTTTGCTTCATTCAGTGAATGGATTCATTAAAGGATAGCGGAGGGTTGACACCACTGATGGAAGCTTGCGATCGTGGTTCGACGGCAATGACTGACGCCCTATTGCAATTCGGTGCAAACGTTGCGCTGAAAAATGCGGACGACTGGACTGCGGTCGATTTTCTACGTAATGCGATCTCTGTGGGCATGGTCGATGACGAAGACATATCCGAAGCCGAGAGATTAATACGACTAATGGAGGACAAGCTGAGAGAGGGTGAATAGCCATGTTGATTTATTAGCATTCATTAAGGTCGCTTTTGCGCTTTTTCTTTTCTTGCCCAGCTTCCTCACTTTTCTGTGTAATCTCCGGCGAGATGTTCTGACCACTAGAAATCCCTCGTTTTCGAAGGGGCTAGCCTTAACCTTTCTGCTCACCGACAACAACTCGTTTTTTATAGATCGACTAATGATTTCATATTATACTGTTGGCCGTTTTCGTGACATCGTCCAGCGTCTTTTAGTTTTGAGACGAGTTCAGTATTCTTTTCACTAAAGAGCTCATTTTCATAGTTTTAATTTATGTCACTGTTCATGGCTTTTGCCATAATTCAGATATGAATCAACTCTTCGCTAGTTGATTTATTCGCTCTTGTAATTACCTCAGATAAAATTTGATGAGCTTTGATTGCTGATGATTGGTAATGAGGGACTTTGATACTCGGTGCCCTCTCCTTTTGATTATGAAGAGGGTGAGGAGGTATATAACTGCGAAAGATTTGACTGGTCGATGAGATGGTTACTTTTAATAATTGTTCACGCATTTCAGTCTTTTCGCTAGGTAATGTTTGTTTAGTTTGTTGATGCAACATGTTTGCAGAAACAATGAAGGAAACCTTAAGAAGTAGTGCTGCTGATGCGGTCAAAGTAGAAGTAGATTACCATATCTTACAACACGAGCTCGTTTCTCAACCCTGTCACACCTTTCACTTTTGTTTTTCTTGAATCCAATTTATCCGAAATTTTATCTCCTTCTTAAAATTTAGTTGCCATAAGTTCAAAGGTTGAACTCGAAGTTTTACGAGAATTTGCTAGTTCTTGAATAAATTAAAGAAATCGATAGCGATAACGACGCATCTATCAATTAACTAGTCAGTTATATAACAAATTTGGCTCCAGGTATTCACTGAGCATCTTTCAAGTTTAAAAAACGTGAAAAAAGATTTGCATATGAGATTTTTTATAGCAGCAGAAGTTGTTTTCGAAGTAAATATGCTTCGTGCTTTATACTCTTTGAATTCGTCCATTGCTGCGTAAATAATTGCACGCTATTCCCTTCTATTCGTTTATGTAAACACTAGCCAACAATCCACTGGATTGTTCTTAATTGCCTCGCTTTCGCATTTCGGCGGATTTACTAAAACTTCATCCAGCGATCGTCTAATTCATCGCTTGCTCCATCTCTAAGCACGAATCGCTATCATTTTACTCGTTAAATCGAAGCACTATCAATTTACTCGTAAAGGGACTGTGAACCTAAACTTGGCACTAATATCTCGGCCATAGAGAAGCACGATTGTCATAGCGAGTTCCGTATCTTTTTGCAGCTAATGTTCCAGTCAGCAATATTCCACCACCAAAAAAGCTAGAGATGAAAGGAGAAAAAGTGACGAGATCACTGACAAGAATGCAGCAGCCATCAACTTTGGAGCAACTCTCCCCAGATGAGCGTAATTTGCGTGAATATCGTCGGATGATGTGCGTTTTGGGGAGAGGCACCTTGCATCAACACACCACTCCAGACGAGGATATACCTTGTGCAGTTAACCAAATCACAGTAAGTGTTAAGATGCCTTTTAAGGTTAATATTGCGTAGTGTTGCTGCAGTTACGATACCATTTTGTTGGCGTTCACTCGTTTACTTGAGTAATGCATAAAAATCGCTTGCGTAGATGTAGGTGCTCGATAAAATTGGGATATTTTATGTCGTAGGATTCTTGTATCGGGCATTGCATCAGATGTTTAACTCAGCAAGTGCTTATTCAAGTGACGATAGGGTGATGATCAGGTGTCGGCGCTTAATGTTCAGCTTGTTCAAATGGCTTGGTGGTTTTGTGGAGAACAGAAATGGCTTCGTAGAGAATTAAGTTGTCGGCACTAGATTCATGAAACAAGGTGGAGACATGTTGCCTCAAAAGAACCGAGGCGATTTTTAAAGGAGAGAATAATAGCCACTCGGTATGGTCTTTAGACTATGTTGTTTCTACATATGCTCTATAGGACCTTCGAAGTGAATAAATTAGGTGCACTGTTTTCTCTCTCTTTATGAGCTACAGTGGAAATCCTAAACATGCAGTGCTGAAAACATGAACGTATTTTGTCGCGTGGTTCTTTTTCCTTAGAAAAGATGCTGTGACTAATCGAAAGTTAGTAATGCAGCGAGCATAAGCGAATTGGAATAATGTTTCACTAAATTTGTTGAAGTGTTTGATGAGGTAGAATTTCGCCGTGAAAATATCGAAACGGTAGACATATAAGTTGTAAGTTGTAACTCATCCTGCCGGTTCTACAGGACGATTACTCCTTAGAACTTCTGAAAGGTTTATCTTGTAGCATATGGAAAATGCCGTTGATGAGATATTAGACGTCGATGAAGGACTGGACACGTTGTTATACGGTGGAGAGGATCGAGAGAATCCCTTGAAGACAACGGTCGCAGCGAATCCACCTCGAAGCGATTATAAAGATTATACGTCCATAGAGCAACGCACTTCATTTGGTTTGTCCTTATATTAGCCTAGTCATGAAGTGATGATCAATCTTTTTTGCAAACATAGATTAGAGCTAAAAATTTCGGATGGAAGGCTTGGCTAAGGCGGAAGTAAAAAGTTGCTAGTTATGAAAAAAGCTTCGTCGAATTACAGTTGTTGACGCTAACACATATGACAATTCCTGAGTAAGCCGAACGTGGGAGGAGGAAGGGGGAACAGGAGGGATGGCTTAGGTTTTTGATTCTCTCGAAGGATATCCAAGAAATTTTTTATTAGAGTCGGAGAGGTCTCTGTGCTGCCATGCATTTCTACGCTTCCATTCAGAGAATTTTAATGATATTACAATTTTAGGTGAATCTAGGTACGAGAACGTCAATTGTGAAGGGAACACTTTTATCGAAGAGGACATTGTAGTAACTCGGCGTCAGATATCATCGCGTACTCGCAAAAGAAATTCGTCACCGTCTTTTACGCGCTCATCTTCATCGAAAATGCCTCGTCAGCGAGTAATTGAGTACGTTTCTTAACTTGGGCGCTTTTATTTATCAGTCTTAGCTTAGCGAATATCATCCGTAAACAATATAACTTCTTTGAAGTGCACATTCAGGTGTTGTACATTCTGCGGTTCTCTCCAATCCTCTTCATAGATCATTTTCCCTGATTATTCATTTTTTTCGTGCTTGGCATTTGTTGGATTTTTTCAAGTTTGTAGGTGTTAGGTTTTAGAAAACGTTTTCGGAAGAGGAAAACTGCTCGTGGTGTTGGTGACGATGAGTTTCTAAGCTGTCTTCTAGTTTTTTTTCATGGTCAGTAAAATTATTATTAATGAATTCTTATTTTACTTTTATTACTAGTAATTTTTCGCTAGTAATTACTAGTAATTACTTACTAAAGTAATATGTCTTATCAGTTTTATTGCCTCAGAATCAGAGCCGTTTCTCGCCGAATATTGTTGTGATTATTTTGAATTTCACTACTATGGTGTTTTGGAAACACTTGTTTTTTTATCATCACTGTGCTTATCTTATCAATACTGCTGCTATCTTATCACGAACTTTCTCTGCTTCATACTACAGCTGTTTTATCGATAACCTTGCCTTATTGGTACTGCCACTGTCTCATCAATACCTTATCAACAACCTCTTTGCTTATTGCTAGTATCATTGTCTTATCGGTATCTTATCAACACTCGCTATCCTATTTTTTATCGATAACCTTGCCTTATTGGTACTGCCATTGTCTCATCAATACCTTATCAACAACCTCTTTGCTTATTGCTAGTATCATTGTCTTATCGGTATCTTATCAACACTCGCTATCCTATTTTTTATCGATAACCTTGCCTTATTGGTACTGCCATTGTCTCATCAATACCTTATCAACAACCTCTTTGCTTATTGCTAGTATCATTGTCTTATCGGTATCTTATCAACACTCGCTATCCTATTTTTTATCGATAACCTTGCCTTATTGGTACTGCCATTGTCTCATCAATACCTTATCAACAACCTCTTTGCTTATTGCTAGTATCATTGTCTTATCGGTATCTTATCAACACTCGCTATCCTATTTTTTATCGATAACCTTGCCTTATTGGTACTGCCATTGTCTCATCAATACCTTATCAACAACCTCTTTGCTTATTGCTAGTATCATTGTCTTATCGGTATCTTATCAACACTCGCTATCCTATTTTTTATCGATAACCTTGCCTTATTGGTACTGCCATTGTCTCATCAATACCTTATCAACAACCTCTTTGCTTATTGCTAGTATCATTGTCTTATCGGTATCTTATCAACACTCGCTATGCTATTTTTTATCGATAACCTTGCCTTATTGGTACTGCCATTGTCTCATCAATACCTTATCAACAACCTCTTTGCTTATTGCTAGTATCATTGTCTTATCGGTATCTTATCAACACTCGCTATCCTATTTTTTATCGATAACCTTGCCTTATTGGTACTGCCATTGTCTCATCAATACCTTATCAACAACCTCTTTGCTTATTGCTAGTATCATTGTCTTATCGGTATCTTATCAACACTCGCTATCCTATTTTTTATCGATAACCTTGCCTTATTGGTACTGCCACTGTCTCATCAATACCTTATCAACAACCTCTTTGCTTATTGCTAGTATCATTGTCTTATCGGTATCTTATCAACACTCGCTATCCTATTTTTTATCGATAACCTTGCCTTATTGGTACTGCCATTGTCTCATCAATACCTTATCAACAACCTCTTTGCTTATTGCTAGTATCATTGTCTTATCGGTATCTTATCAACACTCGCTATCCTATTTTTTATCGATAACCTTGCCTTATTGGTACTGCCATTGTCTCATCAATACCTTATCAACAACCTCTTTGCTTATTGCTAGTATCATTGTCTTATCGGTATCTTATCAACACTCGCTATCCTATTTTTTATCGATAACCTTGCCTTATTGGTACTGCCATTGTCTCATCAATACCTTATCAACAACCTCTTTGCTTATTGCTAGTATCATTGTCTTATCGGTATCTTATCAACACTCGCTATCCTATTTTTTATCGATAACCTTGCCTTATTGGTACTGCCATTGTCTCATCAATACCTTATCAACAACCTCTTTGCTTATTGCTAGTATCATTGTCTTATCGGTATCTTATCAACACTCGCTATCCTATTTTTTATCGATAACCTTGCCTTATTGGTACTGCCACTGTCTCATCAATACCTTATCAACAACCTCTTTGCTTATTGCTAGTATCATTGTCTTATCGGTATCTTATCAACACTCGCTATCCTATTTTTTATCGATAACCTTGCCTTATTGGTACTGCCATTGTCTCATCAATACCTTATCAACAACCTCTTTGCTTATTGCTAGTATCATTGTCTTATCGGTATCTTATCAACACTCGCTATCCTATTTTTTATCGATAACCTTGCCTTATTGGTACTGCCATTGTCTCATCAATACCTTATCAACAACCTCTTTGCTTATTGCTAGTATCATTGTCTTATCGGTATCTTATCAACACTCGCTATCCTATTTTTTATCGATAACCTTGCCTTATTGGTACTGCCATTGTCTCATCAATACCTTATCAACAACCTCTTTGCTTATTGCTAGTATCATTGTCTTATCGGTATCTTATCAACACTCGCTATCCTATTTTTTATCGATAACCTTGCCTTATTGGTACTGCCACTGTCTCATCAATACCTTATCAACAACCTCTTTGCTTATTGCTAGTATCATTGTCTTATCGGTATCTTATCAACACTCGCTATCCTATTTTTTATCGATAACCTTGCCTTATTGGTACTGCCATTGTCTCATCAATACCTTATCAACAACCTCTTTGCTTATTGCTAGTATCATTGTCTTATCAGTATCTTATCAACACTCGCTATCCTATTTTTTATCGATAACCTTGCCTTATTGGTACTGCCACTGTCTCATCAATACCTTATCAACAACCTCTTTGCTTATTGCTAGTATCATTGTCTTATCGGTATCTTATCAACACTCGCTATCCTATTTTTTATCGATAACCTTGCCTTATTGGTACTGCCATTGTCTCATCAATACCTTATCAACAACCTCTTTGCTTATTGCTAGTATCATTGTCTTATCGGTATCTTATCAACACTCGCTATCCTATTTTTTATCGATAACCTTGCCTTATTGGTACTGCCATTGTCTCATCAATACCTTATCAACAACCTCTTTGCTTATTGCTAGTATCATTGTCTTATCGGTATCTTATCAACACTCGCTATCCTATTTTTTATCGATAACCTTGCCTTATTGATACTGCCATTGTCTCATCAATACCTTATCAACAACCTCTTTGCTTATTGCTAGTATCATTGTCTTATCGGTATCTTATCAACACTCGCTATCCTATTTTTTATCGATAACCTTGCCTTATTGGTACTGCCACTGTCTCATCAATACCTTATCAACAACCTCTTTGCTTATTGCTAGTATCATTGTCTTATCGGTATCTTATCAACACTCGCTATCCTATTTTTTATCGATAACCTTGCCTTATTGGTACTGCCATTGTCTCATCAATACCTTATCAACAACCTCTTTGCTTATTGCTAGTATCATTGTCTTATCAGTATCTTATCAACACTCGCTATCCTATTTTTTATCGATAACCTTGCCTTATTGGTACTGCCATTGTCTCATCAATACCTTATCAACAACCTCTTTGCTTATTGCTAGTATCATTGTCTTATCGGTATCTTATCAACACTCGCTATCCTATTTTTTATCGATAACCTTGCCTTATTGGTACTGCCATTGTCTCATCAATACCTTATCAACAACCTCTTTGCTTATTGCTAGTATCATTGTCTTATCGGTATCTTATCAACACTCGCTATCCTATTTTTTATCGATAACCTTGCCTCATTGGTACTGCCATTGTCTCATCAATACCTTATCAACAACCTCTTTGCTTATTGCTAGTATCATTGTCTTATCGGTATCTTATCAACACTCGCTATCCTATTTTTTATCGATAACCTTGCCTTATTGGTACTGCCATTGTCTCATCAATACCTTATCAACAACCTCTTTGCTTATTGCTAGTATCATTGTCTTATCGGTATCTTATCAACACTCGCTATCCTATTTTTTATCGATAACCTTGCCTTATTGGTACTGCCATTGTCTCATCAATACCTTATCAACAACCTCTTTGCTTATTGCTAGTATCATTGTCTTATCGGTATCTTATCAACACTCGCTATCCTATTTTTTATCGATAACCTTGCCTTATTGGTACTGCCATTGTCTCATCAATACCTTATCAACAACCTCTTTGCTTATTGCTAGTATCATTGTCTTATCGGTATCTTATCAACACTCGCTATCCTATTTTTTATCGATAACCTTGCCTTATTGGTACTGCCATTGTCTCATCAATACCTTATCAACAACCTCTTTGCTTATTGCTAGTATCATTGTCTTATCGGTATCTTATCAACACTCGCTATCCTATTTTTTATCGATAACCTTGCCTTATTGGTACTGCCATTGTCTCATCAATACCTTATCAACAACCTCTTTGCTTATTGCTAGTATCATTGTCTTATCAGTATCTTATCAACACTCGCTATCCTATTTTTTATCGATAACCTTGCCTTATTGGTACTGCCACTGTCTCATCAATACCTTATCAACAACCTCTTTGCTTATTGCTAGTATCATTGTCTTATCGGTATCTTATCAACACTCGCTATCCTATTTTTTATCGATAACCTTGCCTTATTGGTACTGCCACTGTCTCATCAATACCTTATCAACAACCTCTTTGCTTATTGCTAGTATCATTGTCTTATCGGTATCTTATCAACACTCGCTATCCTATTTTTTATCGATAACCTTGCCTTATTGGTACTGCCACTGTCTCATCAATACCTTATCAACAACCTCTTTGCTTATTGCTAGTATCATTGTCTTATCGGTATCTTATCAACACTCGCTATGCTATTTTTTATCGATAACCTTGCCTTATTGGTACTGCCATTGTCTCATCAATACCTTATCAACAACCTCTTTGCTTATTGCTAGTATCATTGTCTTATCGGTATCTTATCAACACTCGCTATCCTATTTTTTATCGATAACCTTGCCTTATTGGTACTGCCACTGTCTCATCAATACCTTATCAACAACCTCTTTGCTTATTGCTAGTATCATTGTCTTATCGGTATCTTATCAACACTCGCTATGCTATTTTTTATCGATAACCTTGCCTTATTGGTACTGCCATTGTCTCATCAATACCTTATCAACAACCTCTTTGCTTATTGCTAGTATCATTGTCTTATCGGTATCTTATCAACACTCGCTATCCTATTTTTTATCGATAACCTTGCCTTATTGGTACTGCCACTGTCTCATCAATACCTTATCAACAACCTCTTTGCTTATTGCTAGTATCATTGTCTTATCGGTATCTTATCAACACTCGCTATCCTATTTTTTATCGATAACCTTGCCTTATTGGTACTGCCATTGTCTCATCAATACCTTATCAACAACCTCTTTGCTTATTGCTAGTATCATTGTCTTATCGGTATCTTATCAACACTCGCTATCCTATTTTTTATCGATAACCTTGCCTTATTGGTACTGCCATTGTCTCATCAATACCTTATCAACAACCTCTTTGCTTATTGCTAGTATCATTGTCTTATCGGTATCTTATCAACACTCGCTATCCTATTTTTTATCGATAACCTTGCCTTATTGGTACTGCCATTGTCTCATCAATACCTTATCAACAACCTCTTTGCTTATTGCTAGTATCATTGTCTTATCGGTATCTTATCAACACTCGCTATCCTATTTTTTATCGATAACCTTGCCTTATTGGTACTGCCATTGTCTCATCAATACCTTATCAACAACCTCTTTGCTTATTGCTAGTATCATTGTCTTATCGGTATCTTATCAACACTCGCTATCCTATTTTTTATCGATAACCTTGCCTTATTGGTACTGCCATTGTCTCATCAATACCTTATCAACAACCTCTTTGCTTATTGCTAGTATCATTGTCTTATCGGTATCTTATCAACACTCGCTATCCTATTTTTTATCGATAACCTTGCCTTATTGGTACTGCCATTGTCTCATCAATACCTTATCAACAACCTCTTTGCTTATTGCTAGTATCATTGTCTTATCAGTATCTTATCAACACTCGCTATCCTATTTTTTATCGATAACCTTGCCTTATTGGTACTGCCACTGTCTCATCAATACCTTATCAACAACCTCTTTGCTTATTGCTAGTATCATTGTCTTATCGGTATCTTATCAACACTCGCTATCCTATTTTTTATCGATAACCTTGCCTTATTGGTACTGCCACTGTCTCATCAATACCTTATCAACAACCTCTTTGCTTATTGCTAGTATCATTGTCTTATCGGTATCTTATCAACACTCGCTATGCTATTTTTTATCGATAACCTTGCCTTATTGGTACTGCCATTGTCTCATCAATACCTTATCAACAACCTCTTTGCTTATTGCTAGTATCATTGTCTTATCGGTATCTTATCAACACTCGCTATCCTATTTTTTATCGATAACCTTGCCTTATTGGTACTGCCACTGTCTCATCAATACCTTATCAACAACCTCTTTGCTTATTGCTAGTATCATTGTCTTATCGGTATCTTATCAACACTCGCTATGCTATTTTTTATCGATAACCTTGCCTTATTGGTACTGCCATTGTCTCATCAATACCTTATCAACAACCTCTTTGCTTATTGCTAGTATCATTGTCTTATCGGTATCTTATCAACACTCGCTATCCTATTTTTTATCGATAACCTTGCCTTATTGGTACTGCCACTGTCTCATCAATACCTTATCAACAACCTCTTTGCTTATTGCTAGTATCATTGTCTTATCGGTATCTTATCAACACTCGCTATGCTATTTTTTATCGATAACCTTGCCTTATTGGTACTGCCACTGTCTCATCAATACCTTATCAACAACCTCTTTGCTTATTGCTAGTATCATTGTCTTATCGGTATCTTATCAACACTCGCTATCCTATTTTTTATCGATAACCTTGCCTTATTGGTACTGCCATTGTCTCATCAATACCTTATCAACAACCTCTTTGCTTATTGCTAGTATCATTGTCTTATCGGTATCTTATCAACACTCGCTATCCTATTTTTTATCGATAACCTTGCCTCATTGGTACTGCCATTGTCTCATCAATACCTTATCAACAACCTCTTTGCTTATTGCTAGTATCATTGTCTTATCGGTATCTTATCAACACTCGCTATCCTATTTTTTATCGATAACCTTGCCTTATTGGTACTGCCACTGTCTCATCAATACCTTATCAACAACCTCTTTGCTTATTGCTAGTATCATTGTCTTATCAGTATCTTATCAACACTCGCTATGCTATTTTTTATCGATAACCTTGCCTTATTGGTGCTGCCATTGTCTCATCAATACCTTATCAACAACCTCTTTGCTTATTGCTAGTATCATTGTCTTATCAGTATCTTATCAACACTCGCTATGCTATTTTTTATCGATAACCTTGCCTTATTGGTACTGCCACTGTCTCATCAATACCTTATCAACAACCTCTTTGCTTATTGCTAGTATCATTGTCTTATCAGTATCTTATCAACACTCGCTATGCTATTTTTTATCGATAACCTTGCCTTATTGGTACTGCCATTGTCTCATCAATACCTTATCAACAACCTCTTTGCTTATTGCTAGTATCATTGTCTTATCAGTATCTTATCAACACTCGCTATGCTATTTTTTATCGATAACCTTGCCTTATTGGTACTGCCATTGTCTCATCAATACCTTATCAACAACCTCTTTGCTTATTGCTAGTATCATTGTCTTATCAGTATCTTATCAACACTCGCTATCCTATTTTTTATCGATAACCTTGCCTTATTGGTACTGCCATTGTCTCATCAATACCTTATCAACAACCTCTTTGCTTATTGCTAGTATCATTGTCTTATCAGTATCTTATCAACACTCGCTATGCTATTTTTTATCGATAACCTTGCCTTATTGGTACTGCCATTGTCTCATCAATACCTTATCAACAACCTCTTTGCTTATTGCTAGTATCATTGTCTTATCGGTATCTTATCAACACTCGCTATGCTATTTTTTATCGATAACCTTGCCTTATTGGTACTGCCATTGTCTCATCAATACCTTATCAACAACCTCTTTGCTTATTGCTAGTATCATTGTCTTATCGGTATCTTATCAACACTCGCTATCCTATTTTTTATCGATAACCTTGCCTTATTGGTACTGCCATTGTCTCATCAATACCTTATCAACAACCTCTTTGCTTATTGCTAGTATCATTGTCTTATCAGTATCTTATCAACACTCGCTATGCTATTTTTTATCGATAACCTTGCCTTATTGGTACTGCCATTGTCTCATCAATACCTTATCAACAACCTCTTTGCTTATTGCTAGTATCATTGTCTTATCGGTATCTTATCAACACTCGCTATCCTATTTTTTATCGATAACCTTGCCTTATTGGTACTGCCATTGTCTCATCAATACCTTATCAACAACCTCTTTGCTTATTGCTAGTATCATTGTCTTATCAGTATCTTATCAACACTCGCTATGCTATTTTTTATCGATAACCTTGCCTTATTGGTACTGCCATTGTCTCATCAATACCTTATCAACAACCTCTTTGCTTATTGCTAGTATCATTGTCTTATCAGTATCTTATCAACACTCGCTATGCTATTTTTTATCGATAACCTTGCCTTATTGGTACTGCCATTGTCTCATCAATACCTTATCAACAACCTCTTTGCTTATTGCTAGTATCATTGTCTTATCGGTATCTTATCAACACTCGCTATCCTATTTTTTATCGATAACCTTGCCTTATTGGTACTGCCATTGTCTCATCAATACCTTATCAACAACCTCTTTGCTTATTGCTAGTATCATTGTCTTATCAGTATCTTATCAACACTCGCTATGCTATTTTTTATCGATAACCTTGCCTTATTGGTACTGCCATTGTCTCATCAATACCTTATCAACAACCTCTTTGCTTATTGCTAGTATCATTGTCTTATCAGTATCTTATCAACACTCGCTATGCTATTTTTTATCGATAACCTTGCCTTATTGGTACTGCCATTGTCTCATCAATACCTTATCAACAACCTCTTTGCTTATTGCTAGTATCATTGTCTTATCAGTATCTTATCAACACTCGCTATGCTATTTTTTATCGATAACCTTGCCTTATTGGTACTGCCATTGTCTCATCAATACCTTATCAACAACCTCTTTGCTTATTGCTAGTATCATTGTCTTATCAGTATCTTATCAACACTCGCTATGCTATTTTTTATCGATAACCTTGCCTTATTGGTACTGCCATTGTCTCATCAATACCTTATCAACAACCTCTTTGCTTATTGCTAGTATCATTGTCTTATCAGTATCTTATCAACACTCGCTATGCTATTTTTTATCGATAACCTTGCCTTATTGGTACTGCCATTGTCTCATCAATACCTTATCAACAACCTCTTTGCTTATTGCTAGTATCATTGTCTTATCAGTATCTTATCAACACTCGCTATGCTATTTTTTATCGATAACCTTGCCTTATTGGTACTGCCATTGTCTCATCAATACCTTATCAACAACCTCTTTGCTTATTGCTAGTATCATTGTCTTATCAGTATCTTATCAACACTCGCTATGCTATTTTTTATCGATAACCTTGCCTTATTGGTACTGCCATTGTCTCATCAATACCTTATCAACAACCTCTTTGCTTATTGCTAGTATCATTGTCTTATCAGTATCTTATCAACACTCGCTATGCTATTTTTTATCGATAACCTTGCCTTATTGGTACTGCCATTGTCTCATCAATACCTTATCAACAACCTCTTTGCTTATTGCTAGTATCATTGTCTTATCAGTATCTTATCAACACTCGCTATGCTATTTTTTATCGATAACCTTGCCTTATTGGTACTGCCATTGTCTCATCAATACCTTATCAACAACCTCTTTGCTTATTGCTAGTATCATTGTCTTATCAGTATCTTATCAACACTCGCTATGCTATTTTTTATCGATAACCTTGCCTTATTGGTACTGCCATTGTCTCATCAATACCTTATCAACAACCTCTTTGCTTATTGCTAGTATCATTGTCTTATCAGTATCTTATCAACACTCGCTATGCTATTTTTTATCGATAACCTTGCCTTATTGGTACTGCCATTGTCTCATCAATACCTTATCAACAACCTCTTTGCTTATTGCTAGTATCATTGTCTTATCAGTATCTTATCAACACTCGCTATGCTATTTTTTATCGATAACCTTGCCTTATTGGTACTGCCATTGTCTCATCAATACCTTATCAACAACCTCTTTGCTTATTGCTAGTATCATTGTCTTATCAGTATCTTATCAACACTCGCTATGCTATTTTTTATCGATAACCTTGCCTTATTGGTACTGCCATTGTCTCATCAATACCTTATCAACAACCTCTTTGCTTATTGCTAGTATCATTGTCTTATCAGTATCTTATCAACACTCGCTATGCTATTTTTTATCGATAACCTTGCCTTATTGGTACTGCCATTGTCTCATCAATACCTTATCAACAACCTCTTTGCTTATTGCTAGTATCATTGTCTTATCAGTATCTTATCAACACTCGCTATGCTATTTTTTATCGATAACCTTGCCTTATTGGTACTGCCATTGTCTCATCAATACCTTATCAACAACCTCTTTGCTTATTGCTAGTATCATTGTCTTATCAGTATCTTATCAACACTCGCTATGCTATTTTTTATCGATAACCTTGCCTTATTGGTACTGCCATTGTCTCATCAATACCTTATCAACAACCTCTTTGCTTATTGCTAGTATCATTGTCTTATCAGTATCTTATCAACACTCGCTATGCTATTTTTTATCGATAACCTTGCCTTATTGGTACTGCCATTGTCTCATCAATACCTTATCAACAACCTCTTTGCTTATTGCTAGTATCATTGTCTTATCAGTATCTTATCAACACTCGCTATGCTATTTTTTATCGATAACCTTGCCTTATTGGTACTGCCATTGTCTCATCAATACCTTATCAACAACCTCTTTGCTTATTGCTAGTATCATTGTCTTATCAGTATCTTATCAACACTCGCTATGCTATTTTTTATCGATAACCTTGCCTTATTGGTACTGCCATTGTCTCATCAATACCTTATCAACAACCTCTTTGCTTATTGCTAGTATCATTGTCTTATCAGTATCTTATCAACACTCGCTATGCTATTTTTTATCGATAACCTTGCCTTATTGGTACTGCCATTGTCTCATCAATACCTTATCAACAACCTCTTTGCTTATTGCTAGTATCATTGTCTTATCAGTATCTTATCAACACTCGCTATGCTATTTTTTATCGATAACCTTGCCTTATTGGTACTGCCATTGTCTCATCAATACCTTATCAACAACCTCTTTGCTTATTGCTAGTATCATTGTCTTATCAGTATCTTATCAACACTCGCTATGCTATTTTTTATCGATAACCTTGCCTTATTGGTACTGCCATTGTCTCATCAATACCTTATCAACAACCTCTTTGCTTATTGCTAGTATCATTGTCTTATCAGTATCTTATCAACACTCGCTATGCTATTTTTTATCGATAACCTTGCCTTATTGGTACTGCCATTGTCTCATCAATACCTTATCAACAACCTCTTTGCTTATTGCTAGTATCATTGTCTTATCAGTATCTTATCAACACTCGCTATGCTATTTTTTATCGATAACCTTGCCTTATTGGTACTGCCATTGTCTCATCAATACCTTATCAACAACCTCTTTGCTTATTGCTAGTATCATTGTCTTATCAGTATCTTATCAACACTCGCTATGCTATTTTTTATCGATAACCTTGCCTTATTGGTACTGCCATTGTCTCATCAATACCTTATCAACAACCTCTTTGCTTATTGCTAGTATCATTGTCTTATCAGTATCTTATCAACACTCGCTATGCTATTTTTTATCGATAACCTTGCCTTATTGGTACTGCCATTGTCTCATCAATACCTTATCAACAACCTCTTTGCTTATTGCTAGTATCATTGTCTTATCAGTATCTTATCAACACTCGCTATGCTATTTTTTATCGATAACCTTGCCTTATTGGTACTGCCATTGTCTCATCAATACCTTATCAACAACCTCTTTGCTTATTGCTAGTATCATTGTCTTATCAGTATCTTATCAACACTCGCTATGCTATTTTTTATCGATAACCTTGCCTTATTGGTACTGCCACTGTCTCATCAATACCTTATCAACAACCTCTTTGCTTATTGCTAGTATCATTGTCTTATCAGTATCTTATCAACACTCGCTATGCTATTTTTTATCGATAACCTTGCCTTATTGGTACTGCCATTGTCTCATCAATACCTTATCAACAACCTCTTTGCTTATTGCTAGTATCATTGTCTTATCAGTATCTTATCAACACTCGCTATGCTATTTTTTATCGATAACCTTGCCTTATTGGTACTGCCACTGTCTCATCAATACCTTATCAACAACCTCTTTGCTTATTGCTAGTATCATTGTCTTATCAGTATCTTATCAACACTCGCTATGCTATTTTTTATCGATAACCTTGCCTTATTGGTACTGCCACTGTCTCATCAATACCTTATCAACAACCTCTTTGCTTATTGCTAGTATCATTGTCTTATCAGTATCTTATCAACACTCGCTATGCTATTTTTTATCGATAACCTTGCCTTATTGGTACTGCCACTGTCTCATCAATACCTTATCAACAACCTCTTTGCTTATTGCTAGTATCATTGTCTTATCGGTATCTTATCAACACTCGCTATGCTATTTTTTATCGATAACCTTGCCTTATTGGTACTGCCACTGTCTCATCAATACCTTATCAACAACCTCTTTGCTTATTGCTAGTATCATTGTCTTATCAGTATCTTATCAACACTCGCTATGCTATTTTTTATCGATAACCTTGCCTTATTGGTACTGCCACTGTCTCATCAATACCTTATCAACAACCTCTTTGCTTATTGCTAGTATCATTGTCTTATCAGTATCTTATCAACACTCGCTATGCTATTTTTTATCGATAACCTTGCCTTATTGGTACTGCCACTGTCTCATCAATGCCTTATCAACAACCTCTTTGCTTATTGCTAGTATCATTGTCTTATCAGTATCTTATCAACACTCGCTATGCTATTTTTTATCGATAACCTTGCCTTATTGGTACTGCCATTGTCTCATCAATACCTTATCAACAACCTCTTTGCTTATTGCTAGTATCATTGTCTTATCAGTATCTTATCAACACTCGCTATGCTATTTTTTATCGATAACCTTGCCTTATTGGTACTGCCACTGTCTCATCAATACCTTATCAACAACCTCTTTGCTTATTGCTAGTATCATTGTCTTATCGGTATCTTATCAACACTCGCTATGCTATTTTTTATCGATAACCTTGCCTTATTGGTACTGCCACTGTCTCATCAATACCTTATCAACAACCTCTTTGCTTATTGCTAGTATCATTGTCTTATCAGTATCTTATCAACACTCGCTATGCTATTTTTTATCGATAACCTTGCCTTATTGGTACTGCCATTGTCTCATCAATACCTTATCAACAACCTCTTTGCTTATTGCTAGTATCATTGTCTTATCAGTATCTTATCAACACTCGCTATGCTATTTTTTATCGATAACCTTGCCTTATTGGTACTGCCATTGTCTCATCAATACCTTATCAACAACCTCTTTGCTTATTGCTAGTATCATTGTCTTATCAGTATCTTATCAACACTCGCTATGCTATTTTTTATCGATAACATTGCCTTATTGGTACTGCCATTGTCTCATCAATACCTTATCAACAACCTCTTTGCTTATTGCTAGTATCATTGTCTTATCAGTATCTTATCAACACTCGCTATGCTATTTTTTATCGATAACCTTGCCTTATTGGTACTGCCATTGTCTCATCAATACCTTATCAACAACCTCTTTGCTTATTGCTAGTATCATTGTCTTATCAGTATCTTATCAACACTCGCTATGCTATTTTTTATCGATAACCTTGCCTTATTGGTACTGCCATTGTCTCATCAATACCTTATCAACAACCTCTTTGCTTATTGCTAGTATCATTGTCTTATCAGTATCTTATCAACACTCGCTATGCTATTTTTTATCGATAACCTTGCCTTATTGTTACTGCCACTGTCTCATCAATACCTTATCAACAACCTCTTTGCTTATTGCTAGTATCATTGTCTTATCAGTATCTTATCAACACTCGCTATGCTATTTTTTATCGATAACCTTGCCTTATTGGTACTGCCATTGTCTCATCAATACCTTATCAACAACCTCTTTGCTTATTGCTAGTATCATTGTCTTATCAGTATCTTATCAACACTCGCTATGCTATTTTTTATCGATAACCTTGCCTTATTGGTACTGCCATTGTCTCATCAATACCTTATCAACAACCTCTTTGCTTATTGCTAGTATCATTGTCTTATCAGTATCTTATCAACACTCGCTATGCTATTTTTTATCGATAACCTTGCCTTATTGGTACTGCCACTGTCTCATCAATACCTTATCAACAACCTCTTTGCTTATTGCTAGTATCATTGTCTTATCAGTATCTTATCAACACTCGCTATGCTATTTTTTATCGATAACCTTGCCTTATTGGTACTGCCATTGTCTCATCAATACCTTATCAACAACCTCTTTGCTTATTGCTAGTATCATTGTCTTATCAGTATCTTATCAACACTCGCTATGCTATTTTTTATCGATAACCTTGCCTTATTGGTACTGCCACTGTCTCATCAATACCTTATCAACAACCTCTTTGCTTATTGCTAGTATCATTGTCTTATCAGTATCTTATCAACACTCGCTATGCTATTTTTTATCGATAACCTTGCCTTATTGGTACTGCCACTGTCTCATCAATACCTTATCAACAACCTCTTTGCTTATTGCTAGTATCATTGTCTTATCAGTATCTTATCAACACTCGCTATGCTATTTTTTATCGATAACCTTGCCTTATTGGTACTGCCACTGTCTCATCAATGCCTTATCAACAACCTCTTTGCTTATTGCTAGTATCATTGTCTTATCAGTATCTTATCAACACTCGCTATGCTATTTTTTATCGATAACCTTGCCTTATTGGTACTGCCATTGTCTCATCAATACCTTATCAACAACCTCTTTGCTTATTGCTAGTATCATTGTCTTATCAGTATCTTATCAACACTCGCTATGCTATTTTTTATCGATAACCTTGCCTTATTGGTACTGCCACTGTCTCATCAATACCTTATCAACAACCTCTTTGCTTATTGCTAGTATCATTGTCTTATCGGTATCTTATCAACACTCGCTATGCTATTTTTTATCGATAACCTTGCCTTATTGGTACTGCCACTGTCTCATCAATACCTTATCAACAACCTCTTTGCTTATTGCTAGTATCATTGTCTTATCAGTATCTTATCAACACTCGCTATGCTATTTTTTATCGATAACCTTGCCTTATTGGTACTGCCATTGTCTCATCAATACCTTATCAACAACCTCTTTGCTTATTGCTAGTATCATTGTCTTATCAGTATCTTATCAACACTCGCTATGCTATTTTTTATCGATAACCTTGCCTTATTGGTACTGCCATTGTCTCATCAATACCTTATCAACAACCTCTTTGCTTATTGCTAGTATCATTGTCTTATCAGTATCTTATCAACACTCGCTATGCTATTTTTTATCGATAACATTGCCTTATTGGTACTGCCATTGTCTCATCAATACCTTATCAACAACCTCTTTGCTTATTGCTAGTATCATTGTCTTATCAGTATCTTATCAACACTCGCTATGCTATTTTTTATCGATAACCTTGCCTTATTGGTACTGCCATTGTCTCATCAATACCTTATCAACAACCTCTTTGCTTATTGCTAGTATCATTGTCTTATCAGTATCTTATCAACACTCGCTATGCTATTTTTTATCGATAACCTTGCCTTATTGGTACTGCCATTGTCTCATCAATACCTTATCAACAACCTCTTTGCTTATTGCTAGTATCATTGTCTTATCAGTATCTTATCAACACTCGCTATGCTATTTTTTATCGATAACCTTGCCTTATTGTTACTGCCACTGTCTCATCAATACCTTATCAACAACCTCTTTGCTTATTGCTAGTATCATTGTCTTATCAGTATCTTATCAACACTCGCTATGCTATTTTTTATCGATAACCTTGCCTTATTGGTACTGCCATTGTCTCATCAATACCTTATCAACAACCTCTTTGCTTATTGCTAGTATCATTGTCTTATCAGTATCTTATCAACACTCGCTATGCTATTTTTTATCGATAACCTTGCCTTATTGGTACTGCCATTGTCTCATCAATACCTTATCAACAACCTCTTTGCTTATTGCTAGTATCATTGTCTTATCAGTATCTTATCAACACTCGCTATGCTATTTTTTATCGATAACCTTGCCTTATTGGTACTGCCACTGTCTCATCAATACCTTATCAACAACCTCTTTGCTTATTGCTAGTATCATTGTCTTATCAGTATCTTATCAACACTCGCTATGCTATTTTTTATCGATAACCTTGCCTTATTGGTACTGCCATTGTCTCATCAATACCTTATCAACAACCTCTTTGCTTATTGCTAGTATCATTGTCTTATCAGTATCTTATCAACACTCGCTATGCTATTTTTTATCGATAACCTTGCCTTATTGGTACTGCCACTGTCTCATCAATACCTTATCAACAACCTCTTTGCTTATTGCTAGTATCATTGTCTTATCAGTATCTTATCAACACTCGCTATGCTATTTTTTATCGATAACCTTGCCTTATTGGTACTGCCACTGTCTCATCAATACCTTATCAACAACCTCTTTGCTTATTGCTAGTATCATTGTCTTATCAGTATCTTATCAACACTCGCTATGCTATTTTTTATCGATAACCTTGCCTTATTGGTACTGCCACTGTCTCATCAATACCTTATCAACAACCTCTTTGCTTATTGCTAGTATCATTGTCTTATCGGTATCTTATCAACACTCGCTATGCTATTTTTTATCGATAACCTTGCCTTATTGGTACTGCCACTGTCTCATCAATACCTTATCAACAACCTCTTTGCTTATTGCTAGTATCATTGTCTTATCAGTATCTTATCAACACTCGCTATGCTATTTTTTATCGATAACCTTGCCTTATTGGTACTGCCACTGTCTCATCAATACCTTATCAACAACCTCTTTGCTTATTGCTAGTATCATTGTCTTATCAGTATCTTATCAACACTCGCTATGCTATTTTTTATCGATAACCTTGCCTTATTGGTACTGCCACTGTCTCATCAATGCCTTATCAACAACCTCTTTGCTTATTGCTAGTATCATTGTCTTATCAGTATCTTATCAACACTCGCTATGCTATTTTTTATCGATAACCTTGCCTTATTGGTACTGCCATTGTCTCATCAATACCTTATCAACAACCTCTTTGCTTATTGCTAGTATCATTGTCTTATCAGTATCTTATCAACACTCGCTATGCTATTTTTTATCGATAACCTTGCCTTATTGGTACTGCCACTGTCTCATCAATACCTTATCAACAACCTCTTTGCTTATTGCTAGTATCATTGTCTTATCGGTATCTTATCAACACTCGCTATGCTATTTTTTATCGATAACCTTGCCTTATTGGTACTGCCACTGTCTCATCAATACCTTATCAACAACCTCTTTGCTTATTGCTAGTATCATTGTCTTATCAGTATCTTATCAACACTCGCTATGCTATTTTTTATCGATAACCTTGCCTTATTGGTACTGCCATTGTCTCATCAATACCTTATCAACAACCTCTTTGCTTATTGCTAGTATCATTGTCTTATCAGTATCTTATCAACACTCGCTATGCTATTTTTTATCGATAACCTTGCCTTATTGGTACTGCCATTGTCTCATCAATACCTTATCAACAACCTCTTTGCTTATTGCTAGTATCATTGTCTTATCAGTATCTTATCAACACTCGCTATGCTATTTTTTATCGATAACATTGCCTTATTGGTACTGCCATTGTCTCATCAATACCTTATCAACAACCTCTTTGCTTATTGCTAGTATCATTGTCTTATCAGTATCTTATCAACACTCGCTATGCTATTTTTTATCGATAACCTTGCCTTATTGGTACTGCCATTGTCTCATCAATACCTTATCAACAACCTCTTTGCTTATTGCTAGTATCATTGTCTTATCAGTATCTTATCAACACTCGCTATGCTATTTTTTATCGATAACCTTGCCTTATTGGTACTGCCATTGTCTCATCAATACCTTATCAACAACCTCTTTGCTTATTGCTAGTATCATTGTCTTATCAGTATCTTATCAACACTCGCTATGCTATTTTTTATCGATAACCTTGCCTTATTGTTACTGCCACTGTCTCATCAATACCTTATCAACAACCTCTTTGCTTATTGCTAGTATCATTGTCTTATCAGTATCTTATCAACACTCGCTATGCTATTTTTTATCGATAACCTTGCCTTATTGGTACTGCCACTGTCTCATCAATACCTTATCAACAACCTCTTTGCTTATTGCTAGTATCATTGTCTTATCGGTATCTTATCAACACTCGCTATGCTATTTTTTATCGATAACCTTGCCTTATTGGTACTGCCATTGTCTCATCAATACCTTATCAACAACCTCTTTGCTTATTGCTAGTATCATTGTCTTATCAGTATCTTATCAACACTCGCTATGCTATTTTTTATCGATAACCTTGCCTTATTGGTACTGCCATTGTCTCATCAATACCTTATCAACAACCTCTTTGCTTATTGCTAGTATCATTGTCTTATCAGTATCTTATCAACACTCGCTATGCTATTTTTTATCGATAACCTTGCCTTATTGGTACTGCCACTGTCTCATCAATACCTTATCAACAACCTCTTTGCTTATTGCTAGTATCATTGTCTTATCAGTATCTTATCAACACTCGCTATGCTATTTTTTATCGATAACCTTGCCTTATTGGTACTGCCACTGTCTCATCAATACCTTATCAACAACCTCTTTGCTTATTGCTAGTATCATTGTCTTATCGGTATCTTATCAACACTCGCTATGCTATTTTTGTAGTTCCTCGCTATTATTGACTCACCAGCACTGCGTTTCATCGACATCGTTATTGAACTATTTTTTATCGATAACCTTGCCTTATTGGTACTGCCACTGTCTCATCAATACCTTATCAACAACCTCTTTGCTTATTGCTAGTATCATTGTCTTATCAGTATCTTATCAACACTCGCTATGCTATTTTTTATCGATAACCTTGCCTTATTGGTACTGCCATTGTCTCATCAATACCTTATCAACAACCTCTTTGCTTATTGCTAGTATCATTGTCTTATCAGTATCTTATCAACACTCGCTATGCTATTTTTTATCGATAACCTTGCCTTATTGGTACTGCCATTGTCTCATCAATACCTTATCAACAACCTCCTTGCTTATTGCTAGTATCATTGTCTTATCAGTATCTTATCAACACTCGCTATGCTATTTTTTATCGATAACCTTGCCTTATTGGTACTGCCATTGTCTCATCAATACCTTATCAACAACCTCTTTGCTTATTGCTAGTATCATTGTCTTATCAGTATCTTATCAACACTCGCTATGCTATTTTTTATCGATAACCTTGCCTTATTGGTACTGCCATTGTCTCATCAATACCTTATCAACAACCTCTTTGCTTATTGCTAGTATCATTGTCTTATCAGTATCTTATCAACACTCGCTATGCTATTTTTTATCGATAACCTTGCCTTATTGGTACTGCCACTGTCTCATCAATACCTTATCAACAACCTCTTTGCTTATTGCTAGTATCATTGTCTTATCGGTATCTTATCAACACTCGCTATGCTATTTTTTATCGATAACCTTGCCTTATTGGTACTGCCATTGTCTCATCAATACCTTATCAACAACCTCTTTGCTTATTGCTAGTATCATTGTCTTATCAGTATCTTATCAACACTCGCTATGCTATTTTTTATCGATAACCTTGCCTTATTGGTACTGCCGTTGTCTCATCAATACCTTATCAACAACCTCTTTGCTTATTGCTAGTATCATTGTCTTATCAGTATCTTATCAACACTCGCTATGCTATTTTTTATCGATAACCTTGCCTTATTGGTACTGCCATTGTCTCATCAATACCTTATCAACAACCTCTTTGCTTATTGCTAGTATCATTGTCTTATCAGTATCTTATCAACACTCGCTATGCTATTTTTTATCGATAACCTTGCCTTATTGGTACTGCCATTGTCTCATCAATACCTTATCAACAACCTCTTTGCTTATTGCTAGTATCATTGTCTTATCAGTATCTTATCAACACTCGCTATGCTATTTTTTATCGATAACCTTGCCTTATTGGTACTGCCACTGTCTCATCAATACCTTATCAACAACCTCTTTGCTTATTGCTAGTATCATTGTCTTATCGGTATCTTATCAACACTCGCTATGCTATTTTTTATCGATAACCTTGCCTTATTGGTACTGCCATTGTCTCATCAATACCTTATCAACAACCTCTTTGCTTATTGCTAGTATCATTGTCTTATCAGTATCTTATCAACACTCGCTATGCTATTTTTTATCGATAACCTTGCCTTATTGGTACTGCCATTGTCTCATCAATACCTTATCAACAACCTCTTTGCTTATTGCTAGTATCATTGTCTTATCAGTATCTTATCAACACTCGCTATGCTATTTTTTATCGATAACCTTGCCTTATTGGTACTGCCATTGTCTCATCAATACCTTATCAACAACCTCTTTGCTTATTGCTAGTATCATTGTCTTATCAGTATCTTATCAACACTCGCTATGCTATTTTTTATCGATAACCTTGCCTTATTGGTACTGCCATTGTCTCATCAATACCTTATCAACAACCTCTTTGCTTATTGCTAGTATCATTGTCTTATCGGTATCTTATCAACACTCGCTATGCTATTTTTTATCGATAACCTTGCCTTATTGGTGCTGCCATTGTCTCATCAATACCTTATCAACAACCTCTTTGCTTATTGCTAGTATCATTGTCTTATCAGTATCTTATCAACACTCGCTATGCTATTTTTTATCGATAACCTTGCCTTATTGGTACTGCCACTGTCTCATCAATACCTTATCAACAACCTCTTTGCTTATTGCTAGTATCATTGTCTTATCGGTATCTTATCAACACTCGCTATGCTATTTTTTATCGATAACCTTGCCTTATTGGTACTGCCATTGTCTCATCAATACCTTATCAACAACCTCTTTGCTTATTGCTAGTATCATTGTCTTATCAGTATCTTATCAACACTCGCTATGCTATTTTTTATCGATAACCTTGCCTTATTGGTACTGCCGTTGTCTCATCAATACCTTATCAACAACCTCTTTGCTTATTGCTAGTATCATTGTCTTATCAGTATCTTATCAACACTCGCTATGCTATTTTTTATCGATAACCTTGCCTTATTGGTACTGCCATTGTCTCATCAATACCTTATCAACAACCTCTTTGCTTATTGCTAGTATCATTGTCTTATCAGTATCTTATCAACACTCGCTATGCTATTTTTTATCGATAACCTTGCCTTATTGGTACTGCCATTGTCTCATCAATACCTTATCAACAACCTCTTTGCTTATTGCTAGTATCATTGTCTTATCAGTATCTTATCAACACTCGCTATGCTATTTTTTATCGATAACCTTGCCTTATTGGTACTGCCACTGTCTCATCAATACCTTATCAACAACCTCTTTGCTTATTGCTAGTATCATTGTCTTATCGGTATCTTATCAACACTCGCTATGCTATTTTTTATCGATAACCTTGCCTTATTGGTACTGCCATTGTCTCATCAATACCTTATCAACAACCTCTTTGCTTATTGCTAGTATCATTGTCTTATCAGTATCTTATCAACACTCGCTATGCTATTTTTTATCGATAACCTTGCCTTATTGGTACTGCCATTGTCTCATCAATACCTTATCAACAACCTCTTTGCTTATTGCTAGTATCATTGTCTTATCAGTATCTTATCAACACTCGCTATGCTATTTTTTATCGATAACCTTGCCTTATTGGTACTGCCATTGTCTCATCAATACCTTATCAACAACCTCTTTGCTTATTGCTAGTATCATTGTCTTATCAGTATCTTATCAACACTCGCTATGCTATTTTTTATCGATAACCTTGCCTTATTGGTACTGCCATTGTCTCATCAATACCTTATCAACAACCTCTTTGCTTATTGCTAGTATCATTGTCTTATCGGTATCTTATCAACACTCGCTATGCTATTTTTTATCGATAACCTTGCCTTATTGGTGCTGCCATTGTCTCATCAATACCTTATCAACAACCTCTTTGCTTATTGCTAGTATCATTGTCTTATCAGTATCTTATCAACACTCGCTATGCTATTTTTTATCGATAACCTTGCCTTATTGGTACTGCCATTGTCTCATCAATACCTTATCAACAACCTCTTTGCTTATTGCTAGTATCATTGTCTTATCAGTATCTTATCAACACTCGCTATGCTATTTTTTATCGATAACCTTGCCTTATTGGTACTGCCATTGTCTCATCAATACCTTATCAACAACCTCTTTGCTTATTGCTAGTATCATTGTCTTATCGGTATCTTATCAACACTCGCTATGCTATTTTTTATCGATAACCTTGCCTTATTGGTGCTGCCATTGTCTCATCAATACCTTATCAACAACCTCTTTGCTTATTGCTAGTATCATTGTCTTATCAGTATCTTATCAACACTCGCTATGCTATTTTTTATCGATAACCTTGCCTTATTGGTACTGCCATTGTCTCATCAATACCTTATCAACAACCTCTTTGCTTATTGCTAGTATCATTGTCTTATCAGTATCTTATCAACACTCGCTATGCTATTTTTTATCGATAACCTTGCCTTATTGGTACTGCCGTTGTCTCATCAATACCTTATCAACAACCTCTTTGCTTATTGCTAGTATCATTGTCTTATCAGTATCTTATCAACACTCGCTATGCTATTTTTTATCGATAACCTTGCCTTATTGGTACTGCCATTGTCTCATCAATACCTTATCAACAACCTCTTTGCTTATTGCTAGTATCATTGTCTTATCAGTATCTTATCAACACTCGCTATGCTATTTTTTATCGATAACCTTGCCTTATTGGTACTGCCATTGTCTCATCAATACCTTATCAACAACCTCTTTGCTTATTGCTAGTATCATTGTCTTATCAGTATCTTATCAACACTCGCTATGCTATTTTTTATCGATAACCTTGCCTTATTGGTACTGCCACTGTCTCATCAATACCTTATCAACAACCTCTTTGCTTATTGCTAGTATCATTGTCTTATCGGTATCTTATCAACACTCGCTATGCTATTTTTTATCGATAACCTTGCCTTATTGGTACTGCCATTGTCTCATCAATACCTTATCAACAACCTCTTTGCTTATTGCTAGTATCATTGTCTTATCAGTATCTTATCAACACTCGCTATGCTATTTTTTATCGATAACCTTGCCTTATTGGTACTGCCATTGTCTCATCAATACCTTATCAACAACCTCTTTGCTTATTGCTAGTATCATTGTCTTATCAGTATCTTATCAACACTCGCTATGCTATTTTTTATCGATAACCTTGCCTTATTGGTACTGCCATTGTCTCATCAATACCTTATCAACAACCTCTTTGCTTATTGCTAGTATCATTGTCTTATCAGTATCTTATCAACACTCGCTATGCTATTTTTTATCGATAACCTTGCCTTATTGGTACTGCCATTGTCTCATCAATACCTTATCAACAACCTCTTTGCTTATTGCTAGTATCATTGTCTTATCGGTATCTTATCAACACTCGCTATGCTATTTTTTATCGATAACCTTGCCTTATTGGTACTGCCATTGTCTCATCAATACCTTATCAACAACCTCTTTGCTTATTGCTAGTATCATTGTCTTATCAGTATCTTATCAACACTCGCTATGCTATTTTTTATCGATAACCTTGCCTTATTGGTACTGCCGTTGTCTCATCAATACCTTATCAACAACCTCTTTGCTTATTGCTAGTATCATTGTCTTATCAGTATCTTATCAACACTCGCTATGCTATTTTTTATCGATAACCTTGCCTTATTGGTACTGCCATTGTCTCATCAATACCTTATCAACAACCTCTTTGCTTATTGCTAGTATCATTGTCTTATCAGTATCTTATCAACACTCGCTATGCTATTTTTTATCGATAACCTTGCCTTATTGGTACTGCCATTGTCTCATCAATACCTTATCAACAACCTCTTTGCTTATTGCTAGTATCATTGTCTTATCAGTATCTTATCAACACTCGCTATGCTATTTTTTATCGATAACCTTGCCTTATTGGTACTGCCATTGTCTCATCAATACCTTATCAACAACCTCTTTGCTTATTGCTAGTATCATTGTCTTATCAGTATCTTATCAACACTCGCTATGCTATTTTTTATCGATAACCTTGCCTTATTGGTACTGCCATTGTCTCATCAATACCTTATCAACAACCTCTTTGCTTATTGCTAGTATCATTGTCTTATCAGTATCTTATCAACACTCGCTATGCTATTTTTTATCGATAACCTTGCCTTATTGGTACTGCCATTGTCTCATCAATACCTTATCAACAACCTCTTTGCTTATTGCTAGTATCATTGTCTTATCGGTATCTTATCAACACTCGCTATGCTATTTTTTATCGATAACCTTGCCTTATTGGTACTGCCATTGTCTCATCAATACCTTATCAACAACCTCTTTGCTTATTGCTAGTATCATTGTCTTATCAGTATCTTATCAACACTCGCTATGCTATTTTTTATCGATAACCTTGCCTTATTGGTACTGCCACTGTCTCATCAATACCTTATCAACAACCTCTTTGCTTATTGCTGGTATCATTGTCTTATCGGTATCTTATCAACACTCGCTATGCTATTTTTTATCGATAACCTTGCCTTATTGGTACTGCCATTGTCTCATCAATACCTTATCAACAACCTCTTTGCTTATTGCTAGTATCATTGTCTTATCAGTATCTTATCAACACTCGCTATGCTATTTTTTATCGATAACCTTGCCTTATTGGTACTGCCACTGTCTCATCAATACCTTATCAACAACCTCTTTGCTTATTGCTAGTATCATTGTCTTATCGGTATCTTATCAACACTCGCTATGCTATTTTTTATCGATAACCTTGCCTTATTGGTACTGCCATTGTCTCATCAATACCTTATCAACAACCTCTTTGCTTATTGCTAGTATTATTGTCTTATCAGTATCTTATCAACACTCGCTATGCTATTTTTTATCGATAACCTTGCCTTATTGGTACTGCCATTGTCTCATCAATACCTTATCAACAACCTCTTTGCTTATTGCTAGTATCGTTGTCTTATCAGTATCTTGTCAACACTCGCTATGCTATTTTTTATCGATAACCTTGCCTTATTGGTACTGCCACTGTCTCATCAATACCTTATCAACAACCTCTTTGCTTATTGCTAGTATCATTGTCTTATCGGTATCTTATCAACACTCGCTATGCTATTTTTGTAGTTCCTCGCTATTATTGACTCACCAGCACTGCGTTTCATCGACATCGTTATTGAATAATCGTGCTGCTGTTCACTTACCGATATTCTTATTGCCTTACCAGTGCTTTTGTTATCTTATCAATGGTGACTTACGTTGCTGTCAATAGCAGCGTTATCATATCACTAGTATTATTGCCTTATCGGTGTCATTGTTGTCTTAGTAGCAGTATTATTTTATCAATGCATCAACATCAGCTGCACACGTTAGTCATTATGCGTTAAGTTATTTATGAGATTTCATCTGAATGCTCGCGTTGATTTCATTAAGTACTGTTTTATTTTCTGTTGCTATTTTAGGTTACCGGAAAGCGGCTCCGATGAGAAACTCCTTGCTGGGTCGAATAGGCTAGCGGACAATGCGGGTCGTTCAGGAAATGAGGATTCGCTAACACCAGCGGTAATGAATGAAAGCACAAAAAAATTAAGGAGTGGTGTCGAAAAGTTAAGTGCGTCTTCGCTGATGATAACCGCAACGAGCAGCCAGGTTCATCCTCCAGTACACTCGAGTTGCGCAACTTCCAACACTTCTATGACACAGCAGACATCCACTGCAAGTCGACTTCTTCTTGTTCGGGTTGCATTCATGACAGATACAGGCACCCGACTGAAGACGAAGGGAATACCTTTCCCATGGTTTGCATCGCTCCTTGTCTTTATTCATATTTTAGTTTTAAGTCCACTGCATTTATTGTTCTCCTTGTATTAGCATTAGCGGAGTTAAAAGAACAACTCATTTGAGCATGAAAGGTTCAAGGGAGGCCCCCGAAGTTTGGGAGCAATCAAGTGCAATTTTTTTGGGAGGCCACTGACGGTTGTTAGGAATCCTTCGCCATTGGCGACTGCGCAGTTGGGGTCTGCAAGCCTTGGAAGCACTCCATCTCTGATAACCTCAAACTTTGGATGCTTTTAATTTGAGGCAGGTGAACAAATGACGAGAGACTGGCATGATGTGAGCAAACTTTTTACCATGTTGATATATTGAATGACTATAGCCGTTTTTGAAGGTGATGGATCGGCGTGAAATGTGACATCAGAGATTATCTTTTAGTGTCATTGTGTCCACCCAATTCGATGATTGTAGTCTCTGTGACTTCTCAGTTGAAACTGCCTGAACAGGAGATACGCATAGGCATGACCTCACAAATACTAAACTTGCAAAAGCGCATAAGAAATTGCTCCACCAAAGGGTTTTTGTGACCTTTGAGTGTTGTTCACATATGTCACATTTATTTTTGGTTTTCGACATTCCCGGTCACATTTTGATTGATTCCAAGCATCTCTTTGTATATATCTACTTACACAAATTTATGTGGTTGTTCGTTTAACATCTGCTTACTAAATATTGTTCAGCAGCAGTCGAGTGGGTGATGTGAAAGGGAGGTGCATGTCGGAAATGGAGGCGGATGGTGAATTTCAATCGTTATCCCTGTTCGATGGAGAATGTGAGTTGGATGACGAAACCCCGCTGGAGCTAATCACCGATTCCAATAAGCAAATTGAGTGCAAAGTATATGGTTGGATGCCACCTTCTGCAGCGCATATTTATAGCACCAAATCAGCACGTAAGTTCTAGGGAAATAAGAGACAGCAAGGAAGAGGTGGAGAGGGAAGCTGGTGCTACTCTTTCTAGCTCCAAGATTTTGGGTGACGAATTTTAATGCTGTGGGTCTCATTGTAGCTCCGGGGTAAGCATTATACAAGCATTACTTGAACGCCATTTATCCCTTTTTCGGCACCCAATATGAGAGCTTGAGACCACTCTCTAGGCTGCTGTTCCGTTCGAATAGAGGAGGGTTTTTTTTGCTGTGAAAGTGGTTTTAGGTCATCAATAAAGGATTTAAAGCTCGACTTTAAAATTTTCAGCACAACATTAAGTAGGGATTTTAAAATGACTTTGAGGTAATCAGTAGGAAATTTTATTTGAAGACAAGAAGTTGCGTACCTCCGCCCTGAAAAAAGTTGCTCATCAGGTTTGCATGACATCTGGAAATTTTCTTTCAGATCAGTGATTGAAAATCGAATGGGGCCAGCGGAAAATGTTGTCTTCCATAGTTAACTTTTTATCATCGAGATATCTTCAATTACATTAATTCTGCAAATGCAAACGTTGGAACTGAAATGACGAGATCATGACGAAACTATACTCTATTGTTCACCTCCCCATTTTTCTGTTTTTCTCATCGAAATTTTTGAGTTGGCTTTTCCGAGAGCAAAAGGAAAGGACGGAAGAGACAACCGTACCTTGGTCGCGTTCATGCTGTTGAAGCATACGGCAGATAGGGGAATAGAATTTGCCAGCACTCCATCTTCATGCGTAATGTTTTTCATTTTTCGCTTAAGCTTGATGAGATGACTAATACAATAAACTTTAACTAGTTTTGTTTCGGTCACTTGTGTTTCTTAATTACATGTTATTCGCAGTTTTTTCTTTAATTCCTCTATTGTTCTATTCGCTTTTAGTGCAATAAGTGCACTGCAGGTGTGATGTGCAACGTATTGAGAGCGTTAGGCGATATATTTGACGGCTCTCTGCGGCTGACAGAAATGAATGTCGGAGAGGACACGGCTTTAACGAGAGCCATGCATGCATTTGCACCACGTTCATTATCGGTTATGCAAGTCGATGGCAATGCCTTGTCCGCCGAATTTATTGAGGCAGTCGCAAAAATGGCTGAGGATATCAGGCAGCTGTCAATGACTTGTTGTCAGTTAGATAGGTTAGCTATGTATGAAAGCAATATGATCTGCTTATGAAACGGATTGCTGCTGCATTATTTGTATTACATTTTTTATCTTTAAAAAACATTTCTTCAACTGTATTTGGCCTTTTTTTGATTAAATCACTGTAACATTTGACTGGATTTTGGGTTCTTAGTTATTTATATTTGAGCTATCAATCGGAGATGTAGCATTGGGCATGATAGTGCGGAAAATTCAAATTATCTTTGAAATTTAACGTAAAGATGTATGGAATCAATCGGCTGTACGATAATAAACATGTCAAAATGATTCTTTTTTAATAGTTTTTTTTTTTTTTTTGAACATGTAAACTGATATAGCAGGAAGAGCTTCAATTCTCACTTTTCGGCAGTAAATGGCTTCTTCAACAAAAAGATAACAGGACTCAGGGTAAAAAATAATATTCGCAGAGTAGAAAATACTATTGGTACACCAAAGCACAGATTAGGATTTTTATTCAGAAATTGTCCTTGTGATTTGAACAACTCGTATTTGAGTACAAATATAACTGATTATTGCACTCGTCGATGTTAGGTGCATTGGGCGACGTGACAGTATTTAATTTCATGCCCCATGAATAATTTTGCAATGTGAAGTTCATTACAATTTTTCGTCAGTGAAATTTTAATTGTTTAAAAAGCTGCAATGAAGTGGGGGGAGGGGACCGTACACAGATTGCACGCATAAGGTTTGATTGCTTCAACTTTTTGGCTATTCGGTTGTTGTTGTGGCCATCAGATATTTAATCTGGATGCGTGGAGGGAAGAACTTTTTAATTTTCGACGGCAGTGGGCTTATTTAATTTTGCTTACCATGATACATTGATTATTCTAGTAGCTAGTTGTTTTCGAGGTGTTTCTGATTCGAATTTTTTGTTCCGATCGATTCAAGTGAAATTGGTATATACATATCTGAAATCGTTTTTATTTCGTGCAATATTTTTAGCAAAAGTGTGCGCCTTTTATTGGAAACTGGACGCAGCTACCCTGAACTCACAGACCTGAGCATGAGTTTTAACGATCTTAGCACTACGGCTTTATCTGGCAATATCGCTTCTCTAATTCATGCTTGTCCCAGTCTCGTATCTCTTCACCTTGCGTCTTGCAATCTTGGACCTTCAACTACGTCCCAACTTGTTCACGCCATCACGGGTCCGTTTTATTTCTCTCTCTCTGTTTTTTTGAAGTATTATGCACTCGCAAGGCTACCGAGCATATATTTAGTAACTTTTATTCCATTTTTGTCGGTTGATTGAATAGTCAGAAAAACTTTGGCAAAACCGAGCTTGATATAGAAGTATATTGAGGTAGATGTATTCTTCGTACATTTCGTACATTTCGAGTTTTTCCCTCTCACTTTTGCTTCTCCTTGATGGCGAACGACTATCGAACCTCTCCCTGGCTAGAAGTGACCTAACAGGTTTGATCATGTTCAACGCAGGGAACATCATGGAGTGAGGCGATGTCCAGGCTTGCTCCATTAAAAGAAATGACTTTGGTAGTATATCATGCTTCCTATGTTTGATCGATTAACAAACTTATTTTCACAGGTTGATTTTTCCGGGCGTTAATGACTAAACCTTTTGTGTGCTGCGAAATTCTTTTGCTTCCCATAGATAAAAAGAGGACGACTGCGAAAAGAAGCAGTCGACGGTGGTCACAGTACTGAGGCTGTCTTTGATAAAGTGATTTTAGCCTTTTCATAACACTGAGCGGGTCGGAAATTTGCGTTGTTCTTCGGTGTGGATAAGTATGTAGCTTCTTGAATAGTTTTCATATGGGACACAGGTTTGCTTTCCGGAAATCCCCCTAAGGTTGACCTTCAGAAGCTCCATTCATGCACCGAATCACCTCTTTCATTATCAGTTCATTTTCTCCGCTAATCATCTCTGAGAGCATATCTCTTTTAGAATTACATCATCTGAGAGATCTGGATTTGAGTCAAAATATATCGGTTGACTCCGAACACGTTGCACACATATTGAATGCGTGTTCTCAGCTTAGTCGACTCAGCATTGCAGCTACTGCAGTCACAGAAATAAATGCAAAGGTAATTAAACTATTTTGTTTGCTTACAGATAAAAAGCTTTCTTTTTTGAACATTTATCACTTCTATGCTGACCTTAATAGACGATGCGGTGAAATGTCACCAGGTGTATCGTTACATATTTAGCAGAGGCCATACGCTGCAATTGAAAGTAGGTGTTTCGTGCTGTCGCACAATATGATTGGGCATAAATTGAGTGTATGATTTACCCTCAGGGTAGCATCCGTCTATCCATTTTCTACCAACATGTAATTCACGTGTCTTTTATTAAAAC
Source organism: Baylisascaris procyonis (assembly GCA_037389465.1). NCBI lineage: Eukaryota > Metazoa > Nematoda > Chromadorea > Rhabditida > Ascarididae > Baylisascaris > Baylisascaris procyonis. The sequence goes on from JAZARR010000164.1 coordinate 732,992, forward strand.
GACTTTTCGAATTCATTCAGCTAGTTCGTCAGCTGTTGAGTCCAATACGAAAATGTTAACCTTGCTGTGTATGTTTCTCCTCTCTTTTCATTAAATGTCTGGCGGATTCTTACCGCTGCATCAGGAAGCAGTGATAATTCATCGAAATTTCGCTCGGTAATCGACTAAGGACGTTGGCTAACAACGAAGGTCGCTTAAAACAGAACGCATTTCAAAAATGTTGTAGAGAGAAGGAATCCGATAGGAATGGAGTTTCGATTGCAGCCGAAGAAACCGGCCGTGTTTAAATTTCCGATCGAAATTCCATGAAAAGATATTTTTCAGCGTGGAAGCTCCCTTGATTAGTGCAATCACATCTCATCAATTTTTTTCCAATATCAGTGAATTTTTAACTGATTCAGGACGGTAATCTTGAATGCAACCACATAAAAATAGAGAATGAAATCGCAGCCGTCGCGGAATGGGCTATTGACAGACATGTAGCCGAATGAGAGGTGGAGGCTTTCCTTGAAAAAATGAACTAGCATGGAACCCTTATAAACCAAAATCAAGAAGGAGTGGCGAAGTGAGGAAACTATGGTGGGTGATTTAGTTTAGCAGTCTGCCTGGTTGGAAAGTGCAACTTTGGTTGTACCGTTGAATGAGCTCAAAATAGAGTAAGAAATAGACCGAGATATCGGCAAATTAAGACTCAAGGAGTTGCAGATCCGATTAAAGAACTACAAATGATTAAGTAGATACGTAGCCAGCATGCAACTAAGAAAGGTCTATCCGGAAAGGCGATTTGAAATTCGGAGAAAAAGTGCCTTGGGGGTTGAAATAAGGGAACTCCCCTCGTAATGGACTGAAGCATTCAACGTTTCATCAACATTTTCTTATTCTCCCAAGGTCACGCTACTCGATTTCTGCTATATCCCAATGATAACACTATGAGAAAGGGCGACTTTATTGCATCCAAGCGACTAAACACTTCTCTATAAATAGGAACTTTTCTTCCAAAAGTGCAATTAAACTTCTTCAAAACCTATAGATCATTGTGTGGATTTTTTTCAAGTTTTTGAGGATATAGTTGATGTCGCTGAGAAGTAAAGGTAAGGTGAACTCACCAAGCCAGTCTAAGTCGAATCTTTGCGCTTCTTAATTGTGGCACGCATTCCCCACTCATGTACCGAGCTCGCCACACTGTACGAGTCAGTCGGCTGCCTTGTGCAAGCATCTATCTATCTTTGGTGCCTTAGTTATTTTAACTGTATGAGGGTTTTGCAGTTGGATATTGTGAGCAAACTGTGCGAAATGAATTTATCGTTGTGTGAGGTATGCGATGATGCGCAAGCACTGTTCGGTTGGATGCTACAGTGTTGTGACGGGATCACGTCGGTCGACCTTCGAGCGACCAACGTCAGCGTTGCACAACTTGACGCCTATTGCAAAGGCAAAGGGAATAAGGTGGATGTTGCCTAGTGGTTTTTCTTTTCTTTCCCATCGTTCCAGTTGTAAGGCGCAATGCTAGTTGAAGGGTATAAGCGCGTGTATGCTTGTGACAGTGCAACTGCTTTATCCAGGTGCGTAGAATAATTTGCATCGCAGTGTGACCCTTTTTACCAATGTTCAGGTCAGTCCGCTGATTTTTAAAGGTTCATCGGAAATATGAATAATCATGCATGTTTTATCAGTTGCTAGGAAATTATGAAAACGCAGAGTTCTAAAGAATGGAACTCCAGCGTATAGAAATTTCCCGTGATCATACTTACGTCCTTACTCAGTAATTAAATGGTGTCTAGAACAGCAGGGACCCTTCCCCGCATTCAGAGAGGCATTTACGGAGAGAAATTTGTATGCGACCATTCTCTGGGATCCCTTTTGGAGGGTGGGAGTAAGGATCTTCTCTTATAGCTAGTGAAATGCAAGATGAAATCAAATGTGGAACGTGGTGTTCACCCTCATATCCTTGTCATTAAGGAGGTTGCTCCTTGCATGATGAAGACCGGAACTTGGAGATGACTGCTTGCAATCTGGACAATTAGCCATTGATTAGCTTAGCAAAATTTCGTGAAGCGGTGAAAGCAGTGGAAGGTCTCTCTTTGCGCCATTCTCAGCTGTCACTGCATTCTACGAAAGGATCCCGAAACTGATGGATACTTTTTTTCTGTCGAAATCGAGATGGAAACTTCCATCTCACTTCAAAGCAAAGTGGCATTCTTGATTCGAAGACAATGAACTAAAAAGAAAAAACTTATCAAAAACAGGCATTATGGATCTATGATTTCCAAAGTAATTCTGTAATATTAGTCTTAGATTCCCTCTCATATATGACATTGATGCTCGAAATATTGAACGGTTAGTTATAATGCTGCTATATTTAGCAGCCGGTGACTACAATTAAATTAGCTGGATGTGCAGAAGTGGAATCAGACGAAGAAGCGTTTGTTTCGATGATGAAAGTTGTGGTGACAACTGATTTCGGCGTGAGGTTCCAGCTGGAAGAGGAATTCAAGAACAAAGTTTTTGCTGCTTTGCCAGATTCATTCGCGTTTTGCATTGTTTAACTGCAAGCATTGCGGATATTCGCACTATTATTGCAGTTTTCTGTACATGGTCTTGTGATGGTTAATTCAAGGTAGAGAAAACGCTTTTATGGCAGGACGTTTGAGGGATGATCAGAAATTTTCAGAACTTCTCTGGAGTTTTCTTCGAATGAAATGTTTTATAGTTCACTGAATAGGCAAGAAATGTGATCTGTTTGCAAAAAGAATGTGAGGTGGAAGTAATTGAACGAGTTTACGTGATGTTTTATTAATTCATGCTGTGCTCAGAGACAGTTGCAAGAGATTTGCGAAAAAGGTGCAATGAGGATGAAATAAAGATGAAAGAGGACCTGAGGAAAGGAGGGGAATACGCTAAAATTTACGCATTGAATTCCAAGGAAGATTCTCATTTTGAGGGGCTTATCTGTTCAGTTGTTCATCTTTTGTTTGCATTTAAAATTCATGCAGATTGCGAGACTGTGTCGTTTGAAGGTTTTTCTTGAACTAGAAACGTTATTGGTAGTTGGGTGCTTTCAAAGGTTTTCGAGTTTACTGCGAAAAATGTTTTTTTTTTTTTTTGGTTTGTTTTATTGTATTCTTGAGCTGATTTACGTTGCTGAAAAAAGTACGACTTCTCTTTCGTATATGCTCGTTTTTTTCGCTGTGCTTATTAACTAGGGCAATGGGTTTTTCTTAACGTATTTTCTTTTATTTTTTTTATCTTTTACAGATCATTTTTAAATGAAAATTGTTCTTAAGGCCTATGATAGGAAGAAAAATTTTGAGGTGATGATATTTCTTGAATTATGCTTAGTAAATATTGATGTGGTGGTTCTGTGAATCATATTATCGAAAGGGCAAAACAAAAATACCTGCAAAACAACTATAGAAACGAAGTACTGACTCCGATGTAGTCTTCTTGGCGACTGATGATGGAGTAGTGTGCAAATACTTATGGAATAGTCCGAATCAAGGGTTCAGCAAGTACATTAGAGACGTTTTGCAAACCGATATGCACGTTTAGAAGGGCGTTCGCCGGTGAAACCTTAAGTTCACCAGCAAAGATTTTTCGGTTTGCAGATATCAGCAGTGCCATTTTCGATGTCTAAATTTTTGGCCCACTACGGCACCCCCATTACCAAGATCTCTTATTCAAATTTGACATCATTGGAGCCATCAAGGCATAAAATACGCGCCCGCGAGATTTCGCTATATCTCGCTAAGTGAAAAGGTAGGCGACACCTGGTCTTGCCAAAAAGCCTTACAAGACCCGTTCATGGGGAAAGAGGTCCTTAGGATTAAGATCATCATTTTTTTTTAAATTTACGCAGAAACGCAAATGCCTAATTATGATGAGAGAGGTAACTTGAACTGTTTGATGTTTGAGAGTTCTGATATTTGTGGTTTACTTTCAAGGGCATATTGGTGCTGATAAAATATTTTCTCTATGATTGAGTGTTGAAATTAATATTGCATTGATAAGACTTGAAATGAAGATCGTTGCTAAGAAATGTTGATCACTGATGAAGTGCTAACGAGATTTAGCTGCTGAGAAAATGTTGATGAAGTATTGCTATTGCCGAATTTTTGGTAAAATAATAGTGATAAAGAAATACTGACAAAATGATGATGGCAAAGAAGATAGCCGCCACTCAAAGCAGATTTCCGATGACAAAAATGTGAAATGCTGCAAAAGGATTGAATATTTCCGCCCGGAAATATGCGTTTCGCGAGCGGAAAATCGCGTGAAACACCGGAACAAAAATCTATTGAAATGCCAGTTTAGTTATTGTATTGATTGCTTCTGTAACAGAGTAGTGGCACTTCAGTGGAAACATGGCTAATGGGGGCATATGAAATAAGGTAGGTGAAGACGGCTGTCAGCACAACAGCGGATACTCATGGAAATCCTGATGTAATAATCAAATTCGCTCTGGAATATTCAAATTTCCTTCATATATATTTTCACGTACTGGACTGCTAAATGTAACGCGAACTCCCGGTCATCAGTCTTTTCTGGTTCATTATGTGAAAGAATTTGAAGAAGAGTTCGCTTCTAGCAACTAAGTAATAGGAATTGGGATACAAAAAAAGAGCAAACGAAGTCGCGGGGTATACGAGTATGGTTAGACGTCAATAACTGGCCGAAAGTAGCCAGTAAAGCAGTACGACATGAAGAGATCGCCAGTGGAGGTGGGATTTATTTGATGATTATTGAAAACGTGGTTGGAGATTAAGGGAAATATGGCCATCTTCGATATGGACACATCGAGTAGATGAAGTTATTGCTAATGAACAACTTGTTAGATATTAATCGGCGAAACGATAACAAATAGGAACGACATCGAATGAAGTGACTTGTGCGCATGCATCGATGTGTTTATTGATAGTGGTTGCTGAGTGGGCGTCACAGGATCCTTGACTTGTTTTCGATCAAAAACGTTGCAAGTGCGGAATGCAACGCGACACATTCAAGTCTGTCTTCCTTTTTTAAAGAAATTTTCGGCCACTTGGTATCTCCTTTTCTCGATTCTAACCTCTTCTCGGCTCATTAACAACTTGCACATTTTTAACGCTAGTCTTACATTTGAGTGCGCTAATATAAGTTCACTATATAATTAGTGAGTTCATCTAAATAGGGCCGAACGATTGCCGAATAAACTTGAGCGTTTGTTTAGGTCGCTAATGATGAGTGTAATTTATTTAATCCGATCTACTATAAACTACAACAAGAGAAGTACATTGCCGACCGTAATATATGGAGTTGCTTCTTAAACGTTACATTAGATTTGTTTTCTTCGCACTCATTATTTATTCTCTCATTTGAGCAAATATCCTTTGTCGGTCTTCCTTAAATTCTCAGTTCCTATCACAAATTCAGTGGCAATCGCATGTTCAGAAATTAAGTGCCCTTCTAATTTTCCAAGTATATATTCACTTGGAAATCGTTTTAAGAGGCAATTCGCTGGTTTTATTTGCGTATGAATCCGATCATATCATATGTAACATTTTATTAACTAGTATATAGTTCGTCTACATAGGTGTCCTACTAATAATTTTCATATGATGATATGAGCTAAATTTAAAGCTTATTATTTTATGAATGCAGCACGAAACTTATTGCTTAACGTTTAATACTTGAGGATTTAATGGACGGTTTTCACTACCATCAAATATCACTGAGTAGTTCTCTCTCCGATGTTTTCTCGGGTTGAAATTCACAACTAGAGGGAAGTACGTATTTCCATACGGCAATGATTTTCGTTATACACTTTAAACACTTTGAAAAATATTGGTATTATAGTTGAACAGTTGCGTCATTGCATGGATTCCTCTTTAGTTTTTCTTACAAAACTCTAACAATTATTCAACCACATGGCCTATCTATATTGTTATGTCAGTAGATATTTACCACTCCACAATCATCTCAAAATTGCACAAAATTATTCCGGTACAGTATAAAATTTCTGACATTTTTGTATCGTTTTGGGCAGAATTTATTTATCGTTTCTTTGTGATATTGTTTCAACCCTCTCATGTAGGGGGAAAAATCATTACTGTTTACCGCTGTGACTGCATATGAACCTTTTAGTCCTTACACGGTGCCAGCACGGCTCCGTTTCCGCCAAGTTCAAAACGCCTGAACAAGGAACAAGTTGAGTATAGATGAGGGGAATGATGCATTGTACATGATAGTATTTTTTATTTCTTCCTTAGGCGATTATTCACTTTGCAAGTGATGTTTACATAGTTTTATTTTTCATCATAAAGATTTAATTTTAATTCTTCTCTGAAAATTTCAAATTCAAATTTGAGTTCTTTTTAAATGTCCCCTATGAGTGGCGATGAAGTGAAGTGACGTGTTCGATGTTATTCGGGGTGAATGGCTATTGTTATCGTGGTTCGGGCGTGTCCGTTACGGGTTTCACAAAATAACCTTTGCCACTGACAATTCAATCTTCATCATTCGCTTCATATTATTTTTTTTTCCTTTTTCCACAACGTCTCTCTCACTTTATCACACCCTCTCTCTCTTCCTCTCTATTTATCTGTCTTCCTCTCCGCCTTTGCTATTGAAGTATTGATGACATGTTTTTATGCAATAGAGTTTTTTTTTTCGAAAATTTGCTAAAACATGCGTAAATATGCCTAAGTTAGTGAGTGCATTGTACACAAAGTTTCATAGCGCGTTATGATTGAATTGCTCGTAAATAAGAAGTTCGGAAACCGTCACCTTCATGTTTTCAATATTTTCTAAGAAAGAATTCGCACAGGTGTTCGATCAGCGTTGATCCGTCTGTCGTATATCTTCATCCGATAATTTCAACGTGGATCGAAGAAATTCGGCGAAAGAGATCCATACTTCTAATTGTTGCTAAGAATAATTGAATTTACTTCGATTTAAAAGTTATAATTGAATTTTATTTGTGCATCAGCTGCGGTCATCTTCCTAGTGAGATTGCGATGCACCAGATTTTCGATATTCTTCTGATTTTCATATTCTCGAATCTTTCGAACGACACCAATAGATGCAAGTTCTTTCTATTGCTCGACCGCCGCATTTGAATCGGACGTTGTATAAAATGTCCTGAATTTAAGTGCAAAATTTAAAGTTAAACGCCGAAAAGTAAAGGTCGCCTTTTGCTTGCAGGTAAATGAAGAAATTTACAAGTGGGAATTCAATATACCGGATGCCGCACCAAAACATTTGTCATCTATTTGTTGTAAAGTATTGGCAAAATTGTGTTATTGGTCTGCAACATTGTTTTTAAATTGCTATTCAGTGAATTGCGAAGTAAATCACTACACCTATTATATGAACACCTATGACAGGTTGAAATTTCACGGATTAATTCACAGTAAATATTGCCCCACTTGATAATTTTAGCTTATTTTCGCTATAAAAAGCTTCTTTTATCATAGGGAATAATTATTATTCTATGGCCTATTGTATTCAGTGTTGTAATCGATTTTACGGGTGAACTGTGGATATTATCGTTTTGCAACATTCATAACTTTATATTCAAAGTTGAATATTATTCATAAAGGTGACGCATCATTTCATAATGACTTCTTTAATCATGATTTGAAACAATTACAATGTTGTCGTTTTTTGTAGCAAATCGAAAGACAACGGCGTCACTTTTCATCGCTCGCAAAGTGCAAATACAATTTGCTGTAAATTGCGTGCCGTCAATGTGTAACATAGAAATTCGCTCGATATAACGCTAGAAAATTCAGTTTCGATGTTCCGTGGCGTTTCTCTCATTCAACAACGACTTAATTATTGTTCTCAATATATGTCGAGGTATTTGCCACATATCGTGATAGCCTGAAGTGGACACTCGGGGTCATCATTTCACCGCTAATAAAACAACGTTTCCATTAAGAGCGAAGACATTTAATCAAGGCTATGAGGAGTACTAATTAGGCGATACTCTAGAATGCGTTCATTTTTTCATGCGGTTAAATAATAGCTGAGAATTTTTTGCTTGAGAGAACAGGAGGCTAATGATTCGTGGATCACTTAGCTATGAATGTTGCGCGAAAATCATGTGAGGAAAATGGCAATTTCGCACAATTTTAGCACTATGTCATAGTTATCTCGCACACATGAGAGCATAAGAAGCATGTCATGCTCGATTTCTATTTCATTTCGATGGAATACTTGTACAGATATATAGGCATAGCTCAAATGGCGCACAGTATAAGTGTCATATATTTCAGCGCCTAACTCTCCGCTACGACAAAAGCGCCGACTAGCTTATTGGCAGCCGTTCGATAGGCTCTTATTTTTCGAGCTTTCTCTTAAATACGCGCTGCGCTTTGTTTGATGGGAATTAGACTGCATCATTTTGTTTCGCTTTTTCTTAGCGATCAAAACATTACTAATGATTTTATTGCCCAATGCTTCTGTTAGTTATCTTTTTATTGCTTCATTGCTTATTTGTTCATTACCACATGTGGATAGTCATATTAATAGGGCACCTAAAAGTTCATAAAAAACAGCCCAGATGAACACGAACATCGATGATTTGATAGTAGTGACTTTGCAATTTTTTTCTTTGCCTTCAAGTTCGCAATTTTTCTCGTGTTGATTTATTTCGAACATTGGGGAGCAACGAATTTTTTTAGGGGCAATAATTTTTGCGGTCAAGTCACTGAACAGATGTTTACGTTTGCGACATGCCAAACAACAACATGTGCAAGTACAATTGCATGATGTATTCACTTAGCCGTTTGCCTTAACACACTAGCATTAACATTTATTTACCCCATTGAAAACAGAAAACGGTCATTTGTCGAAAATACATTTGAGATCGTAACTGTTTGTAATTTTTTTGAGCTATTCATTTTTCTCAACAATAATTCGCTGTTTTTTTTTTCGGGCTTAGAGCACTACAGAAAACGCAAAACGATCCATGCAACTAAGTGATAGTTTAATGCATCGATACGTTTGCATGCTCCAGTGCAAATTTTCCACTGTTTATGGTACCATTTTTAAAAAATCTTTTATTGATTTTCTATTAGATGCTAAGTTTCTTGCTTCTGTCGAGTGGCTAGTGGGAGACTTTTTGCTTAGGTTTTTTTTGCAAATATATGCAAATATTTTTGTTGCAAATATATGCAAATGCAGAAAAAAATCCAGCAAAAGATGGCCATGCAAGGCTTACTTTCAATTTTCTTTTGGTCTTTTATTTCGAATTTATGATGATTTTTTTGCGGGTCGTTGGGATTAGAATAACGGCTCGGGAATGAATGACCTTGCGAAAAACAGAGAAAATGTAGTATTGTAAATATTGAATTTTCTTTTTCGTAATCTTTTTTTGCTTCAATATTTTAAAGAATGACTTGCGTTTTTTTCAATTTCTTTTTCACCTTTTCTTCAGTAATGGCAGTAATGTAGAAAGTTCCATTTGAAAAAGATATTCTTTCTAAAATCATTTATCAATATTTTTTTCTATAAAAATGAGAAGTTTGTGAACGCACAACTATGAAACAATGGTCACACACTGTAGACAAAACGCTTTGCACACTTCGTGTTCATTTTCTTTTTCATATTACATCGCGGTGTTTATGAAAGAAGAGATTATAAAAATGATCTATGGCATCTCGAGATTGTCACTTTTATTCAACGTCTATGCTAGAGTGTCTACGTTACCTTTTAATTCCTATAGCATTTATCACTCACCCTCCGTTCATTTTCTATTCCCCATACCCTCTCCTGGCAGTGATGTGGCTCGCTTCCCTTTTTTTTGGAAGGAGCAAGCGAATCTCTCCTTGAATTCCGGAGTACACGCAACAGATCGGATGGGTCACGTACAAGTAGTCTACGAAAGAAAATATTGGTCGCCATTTATGTTATCACGTGATCATATTGCTTTAGATCCTTCATTTCATCTTATTAATGCCACAGAAAGCTGATATGAAAACGAGTTTCGATTGGCGGTGTGCAAAGAAATGCAGAAACGTACAAGAGAAATTGCTCAAATAAATGCTTGCGCTCCCTAATCGCCTCACCAACCGATTTCACAAATTACAAATAATAGGTGTATATATGATAAATCTTGCATAAAAGGTTTTTTTTGCGATCCGATACATGTTAAATGAAATTCGATCATATGAAGGGTAGAGAGTTTTTTCATCGTTAAACAGCTATGGCGTTTAAATTATTCAATGCTCTGGCGTTCATTCTCCTCATCACCTTTCATAACTCTCTTTCTTCTGCGGTTCTAGAATTGAAACTGCCAGATGGACCGACGTACAAGACACACATGCATACGCACAGACTTGATGATGTCATGATGCACTTTTGCGAGGGAAATTTGCGTATGACCAGAAGGTGTCGCTTATCATTAGTTTCTTTTCTCGATAGAAGTCCCTGAGGCAGTCGATTTACATAAATTGTGTTCAAGTATTTACTCGCCAACAAACTCAGATGCAGTTGGCCATCATGAAGTTCTTCATTCATCAGCAGCCATCCACGGCAATTGATTATGCGATCAAGGACTTCTATATATACAAAGAATAAAGTTCAATTAGCATAAAAGCTAAAAATTGCTTCCTGGAAAGAAATTTTTCATCGGATTGAGGAGTTTTGTTTTTCATTCCTTGTGCAACTTTTCAGAAAATCGCTAAAGGCGCGAGAAAATGTCATCGAACAACAAATTTTCCCATTGTAGTTTGTAAAGTTTTCCATTCAAGATTGCAAAGCACTGCAAGCACACAAAGGGGATGGAAGCAAAGTTTCAACAATTTTGTTGAAAAATTTTTTGAATGAATAATTGTTGATGAGAGTTACATAAGTCATGAGGTTTAGCGAGATACAAATTCTTCCTTTTGATTAAGCTTCCGTGATGATAAATTGAATTTCCGTTCATAAATTAGATGAAACCGTGTTGCAACATGAAATGTTTAACTATGCAACGATGCGAAGCGATAGACTAACGTGAGAAGAGAATTATATAATGCTCAGCTATACATAAGTATATGAAAACACTACGATCTATACAGTGTTGATAGTGGTGAATATTCAGATGCGTTTCACAGCTAAAAATTATAGAGGTAACTGTAGTGCAAATATGCAACAAGTATTAATGAAGCTGGGTGCTCTCATCTATTGGGTCTTTTTGTCGTCTTCCGTAATCTTGATGGTCATGAGCACGGATGTAGTATTTTATCACTTTCTATCTGTGGTTTTTTTCTGTTTTTTTTTTCTATAAATTTCACCACTATTTGCATAATATCGAGTTAATTTCTTGTTCTTCTGTCTCCACTACATCCGTTTTATTTTCTTTCTGCTCATTCAAATTACGCGTAATTACTCATTGTAGAAATCATTCTTGAGGAATTTGAAGGACTGCCTTTCAATTTCTTTCTCAAAAAAACATTAATTATTTTCAGAATTTCTCGTTCAGAATGCAAATTGATTGAAGTGTTGAACATTGAATAAACAATTCAGTTTTGGTATCGCGTTGACGTTCAAAGAACTCGATGTCACCTTATGGTGCTTCGACGAAAATTCATGCTTAAGCAGAAAAAATGATTGATGAGCCATTAGACCTCATAAAGTGTAAATCTAATACGATTCGCTTGCGATGAAGTCGAATTTACACTGAAGGTTGTTGGTCTATTTATTTAGCAAAGCGGCTTCTCTATGAAATTCATATTTTTGACTTCATTATCGCTATTTTAGCTTATATTTTCCATTCATTTCTTCCTTTAGCTTTTTTATCAATGTAAGAACATTTGTAACAAAAACTCAACAAAAATTGCGAAAATTTTTTGCAAGTAATTGTAATTCAAGTGTGATGCTTCGATGGATTGATTAGCTTTTATACAGTTCCATTAACAAACTATCAGCATACACCTTGATGAAACTCACATCGTGAGTGCAACGTAATCCGAATCTCTATAGTTACGCCTCAAGCATCCTTCCTAGCATAAATCCGCGTTAAGCTGTCTCCTCGCTTGTAGCCACGTTCTGCCTATAACATTTTCATTGAATCTATGCTATATTGCAGTTATATTATGTCTATTTTTGTTATTCTCTATCCATATTATCACAGCTAAATATGTTCTATATCGACACATTAGAAATTCTGCATCTTGGTGAATGCGAATACGAATTGATTTGTGCTTGAAATTGCTGAGAATCCATGAAAGTAGTGAATGCTAATCATGGATACAATCAACGTAAGGGTATTGTTCGAGAAAACACATCCACTAAATACAGCTCAAAAGTTGTCGTGATGATCCTAGCATCCTTTATTACACACTGAAACAAAATAATTCAACCAAAAGAGATTTGACAGCAATATATAAGTTTTAGCAAATCGGTTCCTTACTAAATTACTTATGCGTTATGTGATCACAATCGGAAATCCTTTCAGCATGAAATTCCAAATATCACACCTCACTTTTTGTGGATTCAAGCCAAATTAGTCCCGTCGAAAATGCGTTTCCTTTTTTTTTCTCGGACAAGCCTAAAGCAACTTCTGTTAAGAGGCTGCTCAAAGTTCATTTGAATTAGTCGATCTTAAGTTTTATTTGAATGTACCATTTTTCGTCAATATAGCTTCGAGTGTATTCTGCTTCAATTTTATCAGTTAACAAGATAGTGGAGATCAATTCAACCGTTGAATGCTATTTCAGTATGCAAATAATTGAACAATAAACAAACGGACGGGTGTGCAGGCAGAGTGCACAGTGCAGTTGTACTATGTGCTTGATAAAAATTTATCTGCTACAAGTAATATAGTGCTGATCAAAACGGTTTCATATCATCATGAGTAGTGAAAGATGGTTTCGCATAAACATACATTATAATCTCGTATAGAGGCACCGAAAGTTATATGGCTTTCAATTCATGAAGAAGGATCTTCATCAGCAGCGAAGAAATCAATAGTAGAGGAATCACTATTTACAGCTAGTCAATATTCGTTGATTTTCATCGGCGAAGTTCTGTGTCTTTTTTTTTTTGAGGAATTAAGTGCAAAGGGCTTCATTGCTGTTATAAATGATTTACATACTTTACTACCTCGAATACCTTAATATCGCTCTTTTACCGAAAATTCCATCTATAAAGGTTAGAAGGGAATAACTTCCCTAAAAAAAAACTACTCATCTATTTTTAACGAATCTCCTATCTTAAAATCTTGAAAGGCATTCCTGGGAGGTTTTATTCGAATCAATGGAGCTAACATATAGGTTTGAACTCGCACTTCGAAGTCATCACTATTGCTTCTGCTTTTTTCTTCTTTGTTGATAGCATCGGCCAGAACACTGCAGGTGGCAACTTTAATATAGTGGAGTACTTTTTGACAAACTAATTTGTTCTTACCAAAGTAGATAAGTTCATTAGGCCGAAGTAATCGCATTTTATTTCGTTGAGTGACGAGAAGAATTGTTTGAGGTATGCTTATAGGGGAACCTTTTTTTGAGGGATCAATCGGAACGCTGCAGTTTTTCCTTGAAATTTTCGTTTGCCAATATTTTCTAATGTTTTGATGCACGATGAGGCCAACATCCAATTATATACCACATTCTCATTCCTTCTTTTGTCTTCCGGATTTCGGTTTTTTCCGGTTTGTAATGTTTTTTTCACATTCAGGTTCTCGGCCTGCTTCTATTAGATGACCCTTTGCATTCCACTTTGCTCCTAGTTTATGCCCATCTTTCAGCAATTTGTGCTCCAGGAAAAAAGTTGAGAAAGCTAATGGTTTCGCCTTAGAATATTTTTATTTTTATGAAATGTTTTGCGCTTAGTTGTTAACTGTTGTCAGCTGAGAGTGTTTGCCTGTTAAATGAGCTGACGATTGCTGAAGTATCTTGTTGAGAAGCACACAAGAGCGCAGTTATTTGAGTGGGTGTGGTGTACGCGAAACGATCGTCATGCAATCGTTAGCAGACGCAGTCAAGCGTCACCGACGATTAGGGACAGTCGTCTGGTAGCGTCTATGCCTTGGAGACTTCTTTTTTTTTATGGTCGTTCTCCAGATCGTACTATTATTTTTTCAGGGATGCTCAGTCCGCTCATATTTGTCCTCTTGGCAGAGCTGGTCCGATCGTCTCCGTATTTATCGCTCTCGCAAGCCCCACTCGATCAACGCAAAAGTTTGTTTTTTATCGTTTATTTATTTATTTATTTATTTATTTATTTATTTATGTATTTATTTATTTATTTATTTTTTGCATTTTGATACTTCTTTTGCAGAAGCGTATTACCATGGCGTCCGTTTGCACTTACTCATTTAGGTCTGACTATCGACTTGCTTGTTTCAATACGTAAGTCATGACAGCTAAGGTGAACACGATGAAATTTCAAGCTCGGTTTAATTTTACAACCGGTCGGTCAGGATCGGTTTGAAGCTAAATTTTTTAGGCAATCATTCTTACTGCTTTAAGGAAAAGCATATGAATCATCACTTCATTGTTCCTTCAAAATTCTCACCACCGGTCTGTTACTGGGCGGAATTAAAAAAGGCCTATATCATGCCACCACCTGTGGAATTCATTCCTATTCGTTTCATTTAGTGCGTTATTCAACTCAAAGTATAAGAAATATGCTAAGAACGCACGTATAGGTTGGAGCGCTTCAATTTTGTTCGTTTGTTGTTGTTTTTCGATTCTGTGAGGGCCGTACGAGAGCTAATGGTTGATGTGGAGGTGTAGGACTAATATTCGAAAGGTTTGTAGTAATGAGCTTTACAAATAATCGCTTAACCTATTAACTTCATGCATAATGAGTGGAAATCCAAGATTTTGCATGTACTATATATGAGTCTGTGTGAGAGAAATGTATTTAGTTGAGAACATTTTTCCTCCTTAAATGATCAGCAGAAATTTGCAATTGTTTTCCAGTATTTTTCTAACATCAGAAAGACAGTTTGTAGAACTAATCAGTGGAAATAGTTTGTCACTGTAATTTGAAAAAAAAATGCCCATCAGTTATAGTTTATGAGTGTTTCTCGCATGTTTATATATGAGTAATAAAACGTCCAAGAAATCTATGATTCGGTAGTAGGGTATCACTTGAAAGAAGAAGAATATATAATATATCAAACGCTTTCCTTGTTACATAATACATACCGAATATCTCGAACGACTACTCCTTCTCCCCACCCCTCCCCCTTTTCAATTCCACCTGTTCTCTTCCATTCTGGTTTCGTCGTCGATTCTTCCACTTTCAACCTTCACCCCTTTCATCTGTCCTTCTAATGTACAACTTGAGAAAATGATTTCTTGTTCACTCATCGAAACCTTCAGCTTTTCACTATAAAACTGTGTCTCAACAAATCCACTTCCCTAATAAACTTCAACTCAAAAATCTTTAAACATAGATTGTATGATTTCATGTGGATTTTCGATATTTATGGATTTTAATCAATCGCGTCCCTCTGTCCGCGAAAAATCTTTATTCTATGCTCTATAAAAAGTATCCACAAAGCCATAATATTGTCAATTATTATGTGGTGGTATGCAAGAAAAGGCTTATGCAAAATTTTGAATTACCAAGATCAATAATATACTATGTACATTTTTCTCCATCTCTTCTCACATGAAAATAGTAACTTATTTTGACGCGTTAATGTTGTAGTTGCGCTAATTTCTAAAATTCGATTAGCACAAAAGATGAAGAAAAATGCGATTAAAGAAATAGTAAGTAACATTTGTGTCGTACGATGAGGCGTCAAAACGATTTATTGGCTCTTTGTAATGAGTGTAAAAGATAGAAGCAATAAATTGTTGCTCTCCGAAAATAATACGAAAACTGGAATTTCAACGAAATTATTAAGCATAGGTGGACGTGTTTAATCGACAAAACAACTTCCTTCCTTTCAGTGTCTTTTCAATTCATATTCATATGTTTAATATGAATTCACAACGAGAACTTCTAAAAATTCGGGAAAAAACAACTTTATTTTAATGTCATCTATAGTCAAAAACTGTCACATTTAATTTTATGCTCATTTGAGCAGGAAGGTTTTGCGAGAGGTGAAAATATATACCTGTTTTCATATATATTTTCAGTTATTTGTTATAGTCTGCAGTATATGGTGAAGCACCAGTAATGAACCAAGTGATTTGTGGCATTATTTACTTCGAAAAACAAGCATTATCATGATGACAGAGGCTTTAAATATTGGTGCCCTTATTGGTTCTATTATTGGAGCATTAAAATTTTTAGTGAGCGAGAAGAATAGTGCCAAGGCTTCAAAATCATAATACTCTTATATAATTCTACTGCATACACCGCAAATAAATAATTGAATTTATATTTGGATCCATTGCATGTATTAATTGTATATTTCATATTTATAATGAGAGTTGCAAAGACCAGCCAAATTGCGATGCAAACTGCATGTTACAGGCTTTCTAGCCTATAATATGCAGTTTGCATCGCAAGAAACTGTGTTCTGAAATTAACGATTTTTCTTTTATTGTCAGAGTTTTTAATTTTTGAAAGCGCTGCCATGTCACCGATTGTTGCGAGTATATTATTACGTCTATTATGGATTACATTCAATTGTAATCTATGGAATGAAATTTTTCATCTCATTTATACTAAGCCATCGTTCGACATACATTTTGCTCAATGGACGGCATAAAGCTTGTCAGGCTGAAGAGGGAAATTTGGAGTGATGTGGTTTTTTTTCAGGCGAGATTTGATTTCTCAGCGTTACTCCCTGTTAGCCCATTAAAAAACTAAAAAATTATATGCAAAGCATACGCATAGCTTCATATTGACGCTGCATATGTACCATTATCTGTTTTATACGGTGCAATATATAAATTTACTTGTATTTGGATTTGGCATGCGCATTTGTGACCCACTGATATTGATGCTGTTTAGGGGCGCAAAGAGCGTGTACGTAGGCCAAACCGATCAATGTGGGGTTAAAAATCTCGCACATACTCAAGAACTGTAGGTATATATAGAGTAACATATGAAAAAAATATATTCACTGAAGAACTATGAGCATAGTGCGCTTTGGAAAGCATAGAAAGCACGAATGGGTGCCAACCGCTCCAAGCATTTGATGTGCTTTCTGCTTTTCCAGAGGAAAAGAAAGGTATTTTCAGGTTCAGATGCGTGGCGCTATCAGGCAATTACACGATTATGGGAAGAGAGGCGACGGATGGGTCGGACACCGATGTTTAAACTCATTGTAAGAAATCTTTTTTTCTTTGAATGAAGTATCAAAGTCGATATGCTAATTCCCGTCATAGTTTGGGTAAACCATTTTTTTCAAGTGATATCACTTCAAGCTTCGTTAAGTATCAATTAACTCGCTTCTTATTCCAATTGTACGGTTAACGAGTGTGTATAACATCTTACTTGAGGGTATGATATCAAAGGTGTGTGTTGCGATAAAATGATTTATATATGCTTATGCACTGTTGCGGTTACTGCAAAATTCGCAAAACGTACGTGCTGGTGGCAATCGAAGCGTTGGCTTTTAGTGATCGGTTGAGCTTGGAAGGAATTTCTCTTGGTTGCGTTACGAAATCTATTTTTATGCACCATAATTGAGATAAAATTTGCGCACATACGGCGAACATTTTCGTCCATACTGTGGAATGCTGCTATATATATTATTTTTGGGAATTTTTTTACCCGAGAATTCTCCATGTTTTTCATCTTTCGAAATTCGCCAAGGAAAGTAGAGAATTATCCATTGATTCAGCCAAAAGAACCGTAAACTTTTCAAGTTAACGAGCTTTTTCTACCTATGCAAGTTGCTTTTCCATTGTCTACTCAACCTTTTGTCTGCGCTTAATGTTTTTCGTTTAGTCTAGTGGAGTCTTTATCTACGCTAGCCGCGTTTTCCTTAGTCCACTCAAGCTTTTATCATCTACAGTTGGAACCCTTTTCTTCTGTCGATGTCGTCAACGATGTCCTACATTTTAGATCATTGTGTCAAACACACCAATAGTCATAATCTTTCTCTACAGTCTCTTCTCATCTCGCCCATCTTTTACGTGAGTGTGATAGCGATTTTCAAATCGACCTAACTGCGAAGCTAATCCACGCATCTTTTCGTCAAATATGCAGAAAAATTTAGAAAATTGTGTCAGTGGTGAGAACAAACTTGGTAGTTTCCTTATGAAGTCGGTTTTGTGTTGTTCCATCATTGGATCTGCGTGTGTGGTATTTACACGACTTGTTGCCTCTATTAGTGCATCTAACCGATATCACCATTTCTGAAATTCTTCCGTAATGTATTCGTTATTTCGGCGTTATTCTCACCGATACCATGCATCTCACCGATATCACATCCTTTATTCTACAGCTTGTTTTAAAAAATTTGTCACGGGGATTATTCACTGTATGGATATGGCAAGAAAGTGAGATGTGCAAGCTTTATGATCCTTGCGTTGACATTGGCGCAGATGATGCTTTTTATCCATTCATTCTATTTTATTTTAGCAGCCGAAAGTAGAAAAACATACAGTAAGTATGTTTTTCTGCTTTGGTCTATATACAAGAAAGAAGAGCAAAACGCTCGAGTGAGTATATTCAATACGTAAGAGCAGCGAGAGAGCCTAAATTGAAATGAATCAGCTGCAGTTTAAAAGTGAAAAGACTGGGTGCACTAACGATATCAGCAGGAAACATCCCAAACATGCGCAAGGAGAAACTGGAAAATATACAGAGCCTTGTTTGTACTGTAACATGTTTTGATGAGCCGAAATTTACGGCAAATTTTGTGCGCATCTACTTTTGCGGCTCCTCCGCATACTGTGGCCTATCCATCAATTCATCTTCTTTACATCTCAGTCCAGCATTTTCAATTTCAACTACTACATTAGGCTGGTCGACTTGAACGTCATTTTATCTTCTGACTTTTAAATTTTTGATTTATAATTTTGATACAATAACTGAGTTTTATTTATGAAATGATATACGCTCTTATACGTCCTTCCTTTAATTGTTCGGTGCCAGCTCCAAGAAAAGTAGAAAATGGATTTGTCGGAGCAGGGAAGTAAGAGGAAAATAAAACTTCCCGGCGATATAAGTTTGGTCATTTGGTAGGGAGCCTGAATTTGCATTATCTGAGCATAAGCATCTTAAAAGGGACATCTTATCGGTGAATTTTTCAAAACGAATGTATTTTTCGATTTTGAAAGGGACTTATCGGTGGAGTGAATTTTCAGAGGCGATATTTTCCTGTTCGATGAAGCACTTTTCGGTTCCGTGATAATCGGACGCTAGGAAGAATATGCGACAAATTTTGTCTTTTTGACCGACATCCGGAAGGGTTTTCTTATTGCTGATCATCTGCAAAATTAGTGCTATTTGGTCGGTTCGAACACTCATTTCCCTACAGTCAGAGTTCGTTGAAGTACAGCCTAATCCACATGCCTAATTTTTTTACCGTCTATCGTTAAATTGCCTGGCCAGCGCAAAAGAAGATGGTAAAACCCGATTGCTTTCTGCAGGGTGGCAAATTTTATAAAGTCATTCTACAATTTGTTAAGAATGAGTCCAATCAGCATAGAAAAACGTTGACTGTTTGATGGGCTTATGAGTCTCATCAGTTATTATAATTGCACATCTACGAGCTTAAGTTTGTAACTCCTTCGCAAAATTGTGAGGCTCATGGTGGATCTCCATGGAATCTGGAATTATAGGTGAAGTTTGATTCAAATCTTGGTCGGCACTTCCACCGTATTTTATTCATTTGTATATGGTCGTCGATCAACTCCAATCGCAGAAATGATCGATATCAAGACCGCGCAAGATATTGACCTGATTTTTCTTCGTAGTTCTATGTAGCTGTGTAATATATTTCTCGCTCTTTGGTGTTTTTTGCTTCAAGTCCATGAACGTCTAACTGTGGATATCATTGAATGTGGACTCCAAAGAATTATAGACAAAGACATCTTGTGCATGTTTCACATGGTATGGAATAAAATTCAGAAATTACTAATTCCTCTAAACTTTCGACGAGGTTCTCTCCAGTGGAAGGGAAGTATGGGCTGGGAGGTTGAATGGAACAAAGGGTGATTATTAAGAAGATTTTGCATGGTGTATTGTGTTATTATTTTGTCACTGTGCTTTGTAACTCTGGTTTGGTCACCATTCCGCCTATAGGTCGAATTTCTCTGTTTCGGAGTCTCGAAGTATATCGCATCCCAAACTTTCTGAAATGGACGTACATCGGTTCAGGAGGTATTATGGACAGGGAAGGAGGCTCACATATGGACAACACGGCAAGCAGTAGTGTTTTCAGTTGCCCAGTTATCGTAATGTGGACATTCTATTCAAGAACGAGTCGGCCTCCAAGACAGGCAGCCTGAAGCATCGCTATTCTTGGGCTCTAGTTATGTGGGCGGTGATCGATGGGAAGATCACCCAAAACACCACCGTCTACGAAGCGTCATCGGGTAACACGGCAGCCAGCGAGGCGTACATGTGCAAACTTATTGGAGTCAAATTCGTCGCCATCGTAGGTATTTTGTTCATGAAAGTTTCCCGTACACACGTTTAAGAATCGCAATGAACTTTCAGCTGTGTTGATACGTACATCTACACAATGTTTGCATCACTGTGTTCCTAGATAGTGCGGTAGTCAACGCGATCCACTCCTAAGCCCAAGATTTTCTGCATAAAAATTCCTTCTGAATTAGAAAAAAATCCTCCGGTTCTATATTTCCTCCATCTGAAATTTTCTCATGATTTATGTGTAAAATTGTCACATCGATGCTATATGTCTACTAGTATAGGTTGATTAAGTAATATTGTTTCGTGTTCTGCAAACTTTGGAAAAATCACTCCTTAATTATGTCGTAAAAGGAAGCAAATGTCCAATTGTTATATTCCTCATCATCTCGAATGTCATCCAGTTTTTCCGTTCTTCATAAACTGTCCTGATTTGCTTGAATGACCAGCGTATTAACTCGATCGCTTTTACATTTTAACTCGATTTATCTCGATTTATACTTTTAACGGTACGCTGTACGCATCGGATCATGAGTATACATCACGAACCGCCTCTTGTCTTTGTTATAGTTGTATATCTCTTCTCTGTGGTGTTAATCAGCTGAACATTGGGCTAGGTGAGATGTTTCTGTGACAGAACACGGAGGTTTCTGTGACAGTGAAAAGGTGGCAGAGAAAGCGTTGAGAGGTGAAGGGAAGGCAGGGGGTGTAAATGGAATCAGATGGAGGGGATTAAGCGTGACGGAGAGGAGCGAAATGATCATAAAGTTAGGGAGCAGGAAGGGGGGGGGGGGGTGGGGAATATCTTGTTGAGTTGATAGTCAGTCGAAGAATACATTTGGGCAATCACCGATCGCAGAGGTGTTTCAATTTCCTCGTCGGAAAGTGCGTCTGGTTTTTTCGTTTCGCCCGAAAGTGAGAGTGAAGAAAGAAAAAAAGACTTTCGATGTGTTCCGCTTCATTGATGCCTTTGACGAATTGTATGAATCGCCGATGCTCTCTCGCTCGTTTTCAATGCTCTCCATATCTTCTCGTCCTTCCCTGTCTCATTCTCTTCAGTCCAGGCTTCCATCGCATTATAGCGAAGTTCCCGATCTTCTTCCGCATATGCGTGGATTTAGCAAAAAAGAAAAGTAAATGTTTATAATATTCAAGAATACTTTTTAATTGTTGAGGACTCATGAAATGTGAAGGTCAGTTCAGTGCTTGGCCACTTCACGGTTATTTTAATAAATATGCACATATATTATTACCCTGCCGAACTATTAAATCAGATAGTGCTAAATGAAGTCTTCTTGAATGTGCAAATTGGTTCATATTGGAAATAAGGAATAGCTCGACCGGTTGATTGCTTACTCAGCACACAAATGAGTGAATAGAGGGATTCAAGCCGAATGTTGAGATGAATTTCTTAGTTGAATCATTGAACATGCAGCAAAGTGAGTAACTGCTAGAGTGAATATGGAAGATGGGGAAAATTCAAGGGAGTGTAGATCGGCACTTAGTGCTGCAATATGTAATGGTGGCTGATTACCTGCGAAAAAAGATATGATGCTGGAAAAAAGACGCACAGAAGGAAGGTTAGAATGAGGAGTGCTAAAAGGTGCGTTAAGGGCTCTTCGGCCTTGAATGTTTTTTTTTATTTTGAATGCAAAATGTGAGAAAGTCTTGAAGAGCGACCTCATGACCATTTATGATAGTATGCGAGAAATTGATAGCATGCAGCGACACTGTGCTAGATAGTAATACTCGGATTACTTAGTCTATTGCGATGTCGTGAACTCTATTAAGATGCAACAATGAACTTACATTGATGTTCTCATTTCAAACCTTACTAATTATGTAAATTTCATTAGTGTCACAACCGCGACGATTTAATTGCAGACACTTTTAGAGATACACACAAATAAGCATTCAGCCGGCTGAGTTTTTTAGTTGTCTAACCACACAAATTTGCATATTAAATAAGAGTTAACCTAACGATCGCTGACTGACTTCCTTTCTTAATGGGCAAAGTTGCAAATTTCATAAAATGACGGTTTGATTCATTCAGTGTTTACCATTTTTGGTGCATTCTCAGTGGATAGCATTCGTGACAGTAAATCTGGACAACCATTAAGGATGTATGACAAACTAAATCAAAATTGAAAGGTTCTGTGAAGTGATTTATGATGCAAAGTGAATATAATTTCTTCAGGTGCCTGATACTATTGAAGATATAAAAGTGGCACATATTAAATCATACGGTGGCGAAGTAATCAAAACAGCGCTTGGAAAGAGGTTAATACGTGCACAGCAAGAAGCCGATAGAAATGGTGGATTCTTCATGAATCAATTTGCGAACTCCGATAAGGCTGAAGAGTTCCACGAAAGTAAATGTTTCGTTCACCGATACTACTACTGTAAAATAAAACGATCAAAAGTTATGATATGCAGTGGTCTTGTAGATTTAGAACATCAGCAAAGCAACAGTCATTTTTGTTAGGTTAACTGCATAGTCGGTTGGAAGAAGGGGGAAGGGAGGAGGAAGGTGGGGCGAACGGGATGGAAGGTAAGGATGGATAATGCCTGTCACTAGAATTGAATTGAGCAAAGATTTATTAAACATAGGAGAATTCAAGAGTTGAAATCTTTATAATACAGTTAGGAAATGAACGACAGAAATGTTTGCTGTGTTATTAGTGCGTAAATGCGACAACGATAGCAACGAAATGCGATAAAGCATGCACATGCGTCGTGGATTGACACATAAAATGTTGTATGTGAATATATGGCATCCCCTTCCGAGCGTCCGCTCCAACGCGTCGCTAGATCGCATTTAGTTGAGTTGTGAGTCTTCACTTTCGCTCATGCTTCCCAGTAGTAGCGGCGCTAATCGTGCTATAGTGCAACGATTTCTATCGCTACTTTATCTATCTCATGCGTCTCCATCAAAAAAATCCTTGCAAGAGCTATCTAAGAATGTTGGTTTCTTTGCTATGAGTCTAGTACTAGATGGAAGCTTAATAAGCATGGAAAGCTTCTAAGTAATCCGATGTTTTCTAATGTTTTTTTTCGAAGACAGAAACGGGATTTTTCATTGTAAGGAAACGTGTTTGACAGTTAGAAGATATATAACGTCAGAATTTATTAACAGCTCATATTGCCATATTTTGTCTTGAAAGTGTCATCGGACGAGGGAAAGTCTGTAATGCTTGAGTATATGCTAGAGAATGAGAATTGTTGATTGAGATGTGGCGTTTCAAATATCGTTCTTTGCCTAGAAGGCAATCTTTTTGCATCACCTTGAAGACTTTTCCTGCCCGATGCACCAGAGGTTAGTAAGTGGATGTATTTCGCCTCTCCTTTCTCCTTGCTCCACCTTCAAGCCGACTCAGCACTTTTGTTTAGGACCACATTCCTTAATGGGGATTTATTGCAGGCGGTGATTTTCCATTAGAAAGCATGAATTTAATGCACGAAGTCATCGCCCAAATGAAGGCGGATCCGGATCAAGTCGTTAAAGCTCCTCACTATTTTGTGCATTCTGCTGGAACGGGTAAATGAACATTACTATTTGATCGCTGTTCCAGAGTTGCATCATTGAGAGGAATTGTGGGTGGATGAATAGCGCAGTAACCCAATTGAGTTGATTGTCTGGATAATGTATACTTGACAAATAACTTTAACTACTGGATTTGAGCAGGTATTCCGCATAGTCTCGATTTGTCTAAAACAAAAAATTTGCTGAACAACACCGACTTGAAAACTTTATTCTATGCTAGTGCAAAAACGATCACTGATTTTCTTATTGGATACTTCAATGATAAGATTGTTCAAGCAAGCAAAAGTATACTTCGTACTGCTGCAACAAGTCACGAACTAAACATCATGTATATGATGCACGTAGATGGAAGAGTGTAAATGGCAAAGGTGGTTGATAGCTAAAAAACAGAGCAGGTTGCAGTATGTCATTCTTTAGACCGGATTCGCTGCTTAAATAGTCGTTAATCGTACCTCTAGAGGGTGCTGACCATTTGTGCGTAACATTTCTCACCTTTCGCAAAGAAGTAAAAGGTTATTTAATACAGGATGGGAAGAGTAACTTTGATGTGGATTGCAAAAAACGGCGAAAAAAGGAAGCAGTTGTTGCCTTTCTTGTATTGTTGGTATTAGTAGATATGCAATATAGAAATGAAGTTGTTGAATTTCAAGCAATAGCAGTAAATATATGCAGGTGGAACAATCAGTTCGGTGGGGCGCTATGCGAAGAAATACGGTCTGCCGACAGATATTGTGCTAGGTGATACGCAATTCTCCGTCTACTATGACTACGTAATGAATGGGCGCTTCAAAAACGAAAGTGGAGAGTCGCTATGGGTGAGTCCTGGAATGGCCGGAATTGGGTACGGTACGATGGGAGCCGTTAAGCATGGAGTTAGTTCCAGGTTTGTTTCATTGAAAAATCATTTTGGTCATCTGAAGCGGCAAGCGTGGACAAGGCGGTAGCAAGGAAAGAAGGCGAGGATAACAATTCCTTCTTTCTGCTCCAAAGCCACAGATTGACTGTCGAATTCTTCTGATGTATCGCATATTGGAAAAACATTTCGCTTTATTCTTAATCGATTCTAAACTGTTCTGAGCAAGCTTGCGCAGGGAAGCTCAAAAGTGCAGTCACTGCTCGCAGTCTGTACTGCTTTCGCAAAAATTAACGAGTTCAATCGAACTCGTGAATTCAGTATCGAATCCCAATCGTTGGCGGTTCCTCTGTCGATTATTTCTTTCTGCTTTTCATTCATTCACTTCTCCTGAATCGTGCGAGTTTCAGACAGTTTAGAAACGCTCCCATCTGTGTAATAATAGTTACTACCTGCGTTATAGTTAGATTAATAGTAATGGTTTTTGTTGTTTGTCCACGGAGACCAAATGATTATTGTAAACTTCACTGCAGATTAATTTGCATATTTGAGCAAATCGATTTGATCGATCGCTCATTTGATTGTATTTCAAATTGATGAACGTAAGAGAACATCTTGGAGTGTTCACCCCAAGGTAATTTAGTAGTCACCTCGAGGGTTCACTTCCGCCCACTATTTTTAAACTGCATCCACTGATTGCACTGCATTCCCGCAAAGCTAATGAGTCTGACTAAAATGGAACCTCTCAGTCGGCATTCTTTTTTTTCCATTTGCATATCTGATGTCGAAAATGTGGATGCTGAGCCTGCTTGACATGGAAGAATTCACCATAGCTAACCCATTAGAAAATCAAGTCTTGATTGCGAGCTCAGTTGGCAATCAAGGTTGGGAAGTCTTCAGACAGGCAGAAGTGTTTTGTTGGCTTTTTTCTCTTCTTTCATTTTTTGACTTTCTTATCCTGTTATTCATTCAACTCGGTTTCGACCTCAGCTCGAAATCAAGTTATGTATGCGACTGGTTGTAAGAGATGATAGTCTCATCTGTGAATGTTGCTACTGCGTTTGATTTCAGCCTACTATCTGCAGTGGTTGATCGGGCTATCAAAGTGCCTGATCTTGCATCGACTGCCGCAATGTTGGTGCTCAAACGGCTCGGTATTAGCGGTGGTACTAGCGCTGGAGTGAATCTGATGGTCTGTCTCCACCTCGCTGCAACACGCAGGTATACAAGGTTGCAATTCTGTACTCCTTTGGTGACAAGAAGGCATGTATCACTCCTGCACGCCCATCGTGCAGCTGGTTAAACGGTGGTTACTTGTTATATGAGGACACAGCGGCATTCTTCCTGAACATATGTGATGCTATCAGCTCAAATTTCCTCTTTTTCATGCTTTTTGGTTCCCATTCATTTTCTTGCTAATTTACTCGAAGCTAAATGCAAAATATCTAATTTTACTAGCGACCTCAGTTGGAACTCAAGAGTAGTAGGGTCGTGAAAAAAGTTCTCGCTTGTTCCGCCACTTTTCGATCGCTGTCTTCTCGTAGTTTTTTCTATCCAATTTTGATCTCAGCTGAAAAATTGATTGCAACGAATACTACCTCCTAATTGTGAGGTGGCAGGAGAAGAAGGAAGAGGGAGGGAGAGGGTGTGAATTCGTCTATGTAGTAAAAGTTTGCAATAGATTTTTGAAAGTAATTTTCAAATAGCTCGTCTATTTGGGTGGCCGGTCGAGTACAAGTGAATTGCAATGAATTGCAACCGCACTTTTGAAAACGCATCAATCGAAGCGAGATCGCCAAACAATACAAATACAAAATAATCAAAAATCTGACAGAATTTGTTGTAGTGGGCGTTCATTATAAGGGAGTCATCAGTGTTTTATTGAATTGCAAGTTTTTCGCTCTTTAAATGCTTTAAAAAAACATTCACTCACTTAATAAAGTTTAAACATGTGTTGTTTAACGTGATACATTTGACGAATATAGTCACTTCGTTATTTTCATGATAGAATGCTAGGGAAAGTACCTTAGGAATTAGGTTATTGTAATTTCATTTGCAAGTTTCTTTTTTGCTTTGGAAGATCATAGAAGGATGTAGGAGAGAGAGAGGGGGGGGGGGGATTACGTTTATGACATCGACGGCTGGCACCAGCATATGACAGCAGCAGTGTTATTATTTAAACGCAGCAGCGAATAGAACTGCTCGCAAAAGGATTCTTTTGCAAGAGAGGGAGAAGAAAAGATTTGCTAAAAATGAGCATCACCGCATTTTGTGGTGTTTTACATGAAGGTTTATGGGAACAAATATGGTATGTCGCTTCAATTTTTAATTGCTCCATGTATAGAAGTTTTGTAACGTGAGCTAATCAACTACTGCCAATCGTTCAGTTCATCAAGACTTCTGCGTGGCAAACGACTCACAATCGTCACAGTATTACCTGATCCTGGCCACTATTACGTCTCTTCGTACTATAATCGTTCATGGATTGAAGAGAATTTCCAGCCTCATGGTGGCCTTCCAATTTATGATTGCTGGATACAGGTTTGATGCAGTTTTTCATCGTTTGTTTTTTTCATGCCACTCTTGCATTTGTCATGGATCTACTTTAAAGTATTGCATAAAGCTCACTAACGTCATAAATTTACTGATGGCTTTAGATGTGGCTACTATTGAAAAAGCTATTTCATTGAATCACGAGTTGCTTTTGTTTCCAGCATTTTGACAAAGCCAAAAGAACTTCATGTTACATGCCAAATGTGTGGAAAAAGGGCTTTCTAAAATTTTGTGGTGGATATATTCTTCATTTGAGGTAAATTCTTCGTTTTCCTACATCTTCCGAGCCGTTGTTCAACGAACAGAAACGCCTCTTTTGGTTTATGTGTCATTCTCAAACAGATAGCATCTAAGCAAGAAAGAGCATATTCTTGCGTTGAGGCACACTATAAACTTAGCGAATCTACTTCACCTATGATAAATTTGCTCCGGTGATTAGCATTTGCCTGTGTTTAAATAAAATTTCCACCCATCGAATCAAAATGAAACTCCCTCTCCAAAAAGCACTTGTCTTAGCCCACCTTCCTCTCAAGAAATTTGTCTTCAACGTGCACTCTCAAAAAATCTCTTATTTAACCTCCGATGCATTGCCCCAAATACTTGCTATCATGAAAATTTCTTCCGGAAATTCTCCCCTTCTGAAACTTTCCTTCCTTCCTATCTGAACCCTGGTAAACGCATCAACCCATGAAACCACTTCTGTATCCTCTGGCAAACCCTTTCTCTCAAAAAATCTTCCTGAAACCTTGTCTCTTGAAAAAGCTTCCAGTTTGACTTCGGCAAATTACCTGTTTAGGTGGAGTGTTCTTAGTACCATAAAATTTCTTAGGGTGTGCAGTGAACAGGGTACTGTTTCCCACAAAAATCACCTATCTCTAACCTCCGCTCTCAGAAAACCTCGTTTCTGACCTTTGCTAAACTGTCGCTTTCGAACGTCTGCTGATAAACCCTCTCTAAAAATCCTGTCTTGGATTATCCCTTCCAAAAAACCTCCCCTCTGTCTATGGTTAACCTTCTCTTTCAAAAACCCGTATGTTAGACCTCTCATCTCTGATATGTCCTCCCTGCCGCAAAAGCGCCTGTCCAGCGTCTGATAAGCATTCTCTCTTAAAAAAATTTCTGTTGTAAGTCCTCGCTATCAAAAAACCCGTCGTAAACTCTTTAACCTGCTGCTTGGCCTCCCATAAAGTGCTCTATACACGGTGCGTTTCCGTGCTTCGTCAAAATTTCTTAATCCATAGAATCTAAATGATGCTTCATCTCAGAAAAACCTGTTCCAGACTCTTCCTTTGAAAGAAACATTCCCTCTAATCTTCAGCCAATGTCCCGTTTCAAAAATCCTATCTGAAATCCTCATTCTTATAAAACCCTCTTGCCTAATCTTTGATAAGCTTTCGCTTTCAATAATGTCTTCAGTAACTTTTCCTCTTACAAGCTTCCTGTTTAACTTCCAATAAATTGCTCATCTTAGTAATGTCTCTCTACGTTCCACAAATATTTCCCTATATATAGAAAAGACACAGTCCTAGCTATCAATGAACCCGTCTGATTGTCTTGGATCTTTCTAAAAAAAAACAATACCTCTCGAATACTTCTTTACTTTGCTCGTTTCTATGAAAACAAATATTTCAACATAACTGAAGTCCTTCTTCAACGTCGTTCTTTCGCCCATACTAAACTAGAGAAGAATGTCGTATTTTCTTATCTATGGAACGGTATTTATTGTTGTCATATCTTGTGAAATTTTTCGGAAAAAATGGCTGCCCCCACAGTTAAACTTTTCAAAGTGCGAATTAATTTATGACGCAAGAGGATTTTCCTCAAAGTTGTATAATAGTACCAGCGGCTATGAATCGTGACTTTCCATCTATTTAGGAAAGAGGATTTGAAAAAAGGCGCAAAAATTCCAGTGTGCAATAGCATTGCTAACCTGTGTGAATGATAAATGTGCGTGCATGCCTATCTTTCCGCTTACTTCCATACGCAACTTGCATTCGCCAAAGCGATGTGCATTGGCAATCGAATCTGCATGTTTAATACAAATTCATCCAGCGTTCGATGATTTAATTGATGGGTTCGTGGGCTAGCAAGCAAATTTGCATATCGAGGAAAATGTCCAATGACCGATCGAGCGTTCACTCCGTGATCCCTCTACCTCCGCATTCCCGCCAGTGTCCCTTGCAATATCTAATAGGTGCTTCTTTTATTAGATGTAGTGCATCATCACCCAACAGTTTTATGATAAGTTCTGTGAGATGTCGCATATGAAATTTTTTCTTTAAAATGGATGATGTTGCCCTCCTTTCAGTGGAGAGAGGATTGCAGTTGAGTTCTTTATAAAGGGAAGGGAAACAAGTTTGATATGTGCATGTATGGAATGGATTTGCTCCGGAAATGATTAGAAAATTCCAGGAAATCGAGCAGGCGATAAGGTTGGGCACTGATCCATTAATGAGTGGTGCAAAACGTTGTACCGCCGAGCAGCACCTAAGCCCACCAAGTGACTTCAGAAGCCGTCGTGCCTTCTTATAGCTCCATCAGCCTTCAAATGCATTTAGCTTTACCGCTTTCATTCTTTCTAGGCAGCGTCAATTAGGACTCTCTAATGTGGTGAGTTGAGGTTTATTTTCTTTAGTAAAATTCTGATTTTTGTTTTAATTTGTGGTGATCGCAGCCTTATTTGTAACTATTTCAATGAGTTTTTTGAACTAAAATAAGCCCTATGTAACAATATTCAGCAATTGTTTACTGCATTGTGGGAAAAAATGAAAGTGCCAATTAAAATTGTATATGAAGCAAACAGCATTCGAGATTGGTGAGAGTTGTTTTCTGTATAGCAGCCTGTCGCTGAATGGGCGATGGTGATCTAGTGCTTTAACAGACCACCGAACAACATTTAGAGACTGGAGTTATTCCAAAGGAAATCTTTCTCATCAACCGTTTTCTTTCATTATTTCTGCTATTATTTCAAATGTCGACACCACAGATTTTGTTGTGGATGTGCTTTGATTGCATCGGCTTTGTGAGTCGAGTGACATCAAAGTGAACTTCAAGTTTGAAGGGTATTTTAAGTTAAAATTATGAAACTAAAAAAATGTAACTATTATATTACATATTATTATTACTAGCGTGGGATCATGTAAGTAGTCATTGGATGCGTACAGATTGCATAATCATAAGTAACAATGGAGGCTTAAGAACTTTCAAGAGAAAACTTCAAATGAGATTTGATATCTTATGGTGCAATGACAGTTTATGAATTTGAATTGCATTAATAATGAATTTAAACGTTTCGATGAGTTGAATTTGTCCGAAAGGGAATTTTACCCTTGAAAATAACGTCTGCCTATGTTTCACCAAAGTTTCTTGTTCTGTAGAATGAAAATGAGATTTTCGCAGTTTGGTATGTCCGACAACTGAGATAAAAGAATACGGGAATTTCACTGAAAATTTTTTAAACATTTTAGAGGATGATTCCTCAATGTGATTTGTTTTTTGTGTTTTTTTTAAATCGTTTTTTTTCAAAATGTATTTTCGCATCGACGGCGATATGTTTTCATTTAATTTTGCTATCAAGATTATTGTTAACGTTAATTCTGTTTTTTTTGCCACCTGGGAAGCTCTGTTTATTCTTCGATATAGCCAATATGTTTTTCAATATAATGATGCTATTCGTTTTCCCCTTATTCTCATCTAGATTTTTTCTGTGTCATTCATTTTATGTATGAAAATTTAGTAATCGAATTACTCAACAATCATTTTAGTTTCGTTCGTCGATGTTTTATTTGGTTATATAATATACGTGAATTATGTTCTCTTCAAAGGTTTATTTATTTATATCTATACTGTCTTAGCTAATTAGACCTTCATAAGCGCCATATATGGCTTCGTTCTATGGTGCTGTTTCCCTCACTATACATAATGTGATTTGTCACCGCTTACAGGAGAAGAAATTCGTTCACTTCTAAATACGTTTGATGCGTTTAAAGAGCATAAAAATAGCGACTTCTCACTGTTCGACCGTTTGGCCAATACTTTCTGGTTTAAATTTTTAAGCAGCAGAAAATTTTTATCGTTTCATTTCAATGTGTATGTTTCGACAATGGGGAATTTAAATTTGTGGATAAGGGCTAAATATTGAAATTTTTCGGCAGTTTTATTCGCATCATTGTGTTGAAGTAACGGAAACAATAAAGAGCAAGCGGTGGAGCATTACAAGTTAGCTTTTGATTTTGCTAGATATCAATATTTTGACTTAATTCATATGGAGTATCAATGCAGTCAACCCTAGAGGAATATCATGTACCTCGATTATTCGACAGAAAATGAAATTTTGGCAAAAGAATTTCTACTTGCGAAAGTAAGCCGCTATATCTATGGATCATTTCACAAAGATTATTCCAATGCAATTGAAAACTCGAAGTTTTGATCACTTGAATGCTTTGAAATTAAGTGTTATTTGCATTATGATGATTTTTTATTGCGCTACTATATGCTAATTTCTTATGAACAACTTTCCGTCACATCATCACGTGGTATCGAAAAAGAGAGATTTAATTACATTTATGTGAAGGAATAGATTTTTTTTTCAAGAAATTTAACATTAGGAGGAAAGTAGTAATTTCTTGTGAAATATATTTGTCACTGTGGATTCGTCAGAGCATCGAACTAATCGACGAAGTTGTTTTGTGTGGTTCACGCAACATTTTAACCTTTTCACGTTGTACTTTCTCGGCTTAAAATATTCATTCGTTTTGTTATATGTTTATGACGTTGTAGTATTGTTGTACATTGATTGTTGTAAATATGTCCACTTTTAATCGACACTGCACTGCCCGTTGCCTTCTTTAAATAATTTTAGCAATAAAATACCAGTTTACATTTTGATACACTCATAAGAAATAATTTGCTTTGAAGTTTTTCGATTGTCCTTCATAGAAAATCTTTCATACTGTATTGTGAAGTTGTCTTCTTGTGAATTGAATGTGTTCATTGAAAGACAATGTTTGGGCGGTTTTTTATTTCGCCGACCCATCAGAAGGATTCTATATGACGTTAAATTCTTTCCGTTCCACTCCCAATCCCTTCCCTTTCCTCTTAGAAATAGAGAATTCTCATTGCGTAAAGAGATATCATGAGACCTCATTTGCACTTTCGTCTTTTTTATTTGTACGTTGTAAATTGCGCAAAATGAAAGAGCTTCTTTGCAGAAGTGCCTACATTTCAATGAAATAAATAGTGCAGATGTACGAGTATTCAGTATATATGTATTCTTTAAAATGATAATCAGCCTTTATTGGCAAAATGCAAGAATATATACTGTTTGCAAAATTCTAATATATTTGACAATCTGTACATTCGAATTTGGCCTGCAAAGTAGAACTTCTCGAACTAAAAACTTAGCGGTCATGTTTAAATTTACAGATTGAAATGGAATAGTCGAAAAAATTGCGTGCTTTTTATATTGTGCGCTTCATTCAAGTTAGAGGTCAAAATCAAGGGCGAAATGTCCCATTCAAAGGCGAGAGCAGCTTTCGATGCCGCTGGCGAATTTAAAGGTCTATTACGGATTCATTAATAGAAGTGTAAAATGAAAGCTAATTTACACCCGTTCTTCGGCTAAACAACGTCCTTAGCTTGCCGAAGCGGTCAGTACCACATAGTGAACTCTAATCTATGGCACAAATACACATGAACAGCATTGGATCGGCCTGGAGGAAGGCAACAATGTGCGTATGAAGTCTACTGAATTATGGAGAGATGTATTTATGCTCAGTATATGCAAAGACGAGAGAAAAATGTTCTCAATTATATCCTGAGCATAGAAATACGCGTACACCGGTCGGCAATTGTACAACATACCGGCCCTAACTATGACAGACGTTTGTAACACATAGGTCATATGTGAATTGAAAAAATGGCTCAGAAAGGATTAGGTGTTTGAAAGGATTTTATTACCATTTGATATTGTCAATATTTGCGGTAACTTCTGCATATTTTCCGCATTTTCGATGAGCTCTTAGACTTTGAAAATTACAGTTATTCATTTGCCGACCAGTGAAACACTCTCGTACGATATACAAATATTTCAAGTACTCCAATTTCAAAATTTTTATTAACGAAATTGAATTCAATGGGAATCGACCTTTGTGATAATTGCTTTACCTCTTTGTTGTATTTATTGCTCCTTCTTAAGATATTATTCTTGCTATCACTCTAGCGATAATTCGAGAATCTTTCACTACTTTTTTTGGAATGTTACTCTGTCATCAGCAATCATCTTCAATATAAGGCGCATCTCATGAGTGGTTCAAAATAAGTTTGTCACATAAAACGACGCTAATTTTATGACAAAAAAAAAGACAACAACAATTCAGTAAACAAAAGCGTCATGCATCAGTAAATAGTGTACCTGAAATAATAAAATACTCGAAAATCTTGCGCATTATCGTATACGATCGTTTGTTGTGTTTACTTTAGGGAAAGCAGACTGTAGCGGTAAGGAGGATCGATTACAGGATGAGCGTACAAATTGAAGAGAGGGATAGTAAATCATCTGTTACGTGAATCACATAGTTATTTGCATAATAATAACATGCTAAGATGATTCATAAAATTCAACAAATCTGTACAGCAACATTAATTTCATATGAATAGAAACGATTGGATAATTCTTTTGTTTGCTTTTTTTTCATAAAATTGATATTAGACGAATCAGAGATGAATTAATCTTTCAGCCAAAAAAAAAAAAAAAAAAAATGAAACCTCATGAATGTAACACACGAGCGACTATTTCCCCTTTTAAGGTGTAATTTCAAATGGGGAATTTTAGGAAAATGAAGTTATTTGAAGTATACAAATTTCGGTGGGATTCTGGTTCCCCAACTTGGAGCAGCGCCTTCTCTTTTGTCTTCCACGACTGTTTTCGAACTTCGGTATTCTCATGGTCTCTTTCTACTTTCTGCTCATGGAAGACCCCTGATGTATAAAAATCGTTCTTTATGCAACTATAGACTAGGGAAATGAACAAAACACTTCTTTCTCAAACTTCGAAATAAATGACATTGGATGAAAAGTTGAAACTCTTTCATTTATTGCCAAAGCTCCATGTTTGCGTCTGAAATGTCAGTAGAACATAATTGTTTAGGGAAATTTTACTATTTTATTTACAGCCGAATCAACTGAAATTGAGCAAATGCATCTTTTGAGTAATATATAATTACAAAAACACAAGAAGCAGCACTGTGCTCGTTTCAGCTTATTTACATATGTAGATA
Source organism: Baylisascaris procyonis (assembly GCA_037389465.1). Classification (NCBI taxonomy): domain Eukaryota; kingdom Metazoa; phylum Nematoda; class Chromadorea; order Rhabditida; family Ascarididae; genus Baylisascaris; species Baylisascaris procyonis. Next base: position 767,694 of record JAZARR010000164.1, read on the forward strand.
GAAACATATTTTCGCTCTTCATATATTGGGAAATTACATGACCTGAAGGGATCGAATCTCACTCTACAGTTCCAACATTTGCCATGTAAGCAATTACACGCGTATATATATATATATATATATATATATATATATATATATATATATATATATATATATACTGTAGCCTGCATTTAGGCGTGAAAGTTAAGCACTTGATAATAAAATCTTCTAAGCAGTTTCCGTTGCCCTTATTAGTAGTGTATTTCAGTGACATTCTTCGTTATTCGTAGCATTTGGTGTGGAGAAAAAAGGGACTACTCGGAGGTTGCTTTCGCCGCTACGTAACAGCAACCGCGTGCATTTCGTTCTTGAAGACTTACTACTCAGGATATGACGCTGTATTTGGAGTTTTAAACTACAGATGGCCTGTTCTATGAAGATTCTGGCTTTCGTGATACGAAATCAGATATGTCACCATCATTCTGCACACAATGCATAAGGTCACATTTTCAATTTCAGACATCGTTCTTTGCATTTAAAACAAGAACAAGATGCCGACTATAACCGCCAAGTGCATGCGAGTGACAATAGAGATGATGAAAAGGACACAGAATGTCCAGACCTATCGCCTATCATCCGTGCATATCCTGCAGTAGAGGAATAGAAAGGCAAGTTCATTTCCGCTGCCGATATTGGCGTGTTCATCCTGCGTCGCTTGCCCCGAATATCCAGGCGACTGAAGTTCGGTCCGGATATATGCCCTGAAAATGAAGTGAAGCAACGTGAAATGTAATCCCTTAAGGTGTAATGTCCTTAAAAACAGTCCTTTTGTATTTCCTTATAGGTAAATTTGTTTCGATATGTAGGATTGAAATTGGATTTTCGAAAATGTGAGGAGTTATCGGCCTTATATGTCAAACCCAGTTCCTGTTATCGAAGAAATAAATTCAGCGCATTCAATCATAATCCACCTCTCATCGACAGATTAATAAATCATCATCGACCTTTCGTCGATGGATCAATAAACCATGATCCATCTCTCATAGACGGATTTATATCAATCAACCCATCGACCTATCTTGTCAATTTAGAGAATGTTTGTTTGAGTTCAAAATTATCAGAAGATACAATTTTCAACAAAAAATCAATTGCATTCAAGGTGCTCTATTGCAGCAAAAATTATTAAATCTCAAACATTTGCACCTATGTTTTTAATCCTCTATCATTTATCAACAGCGCTATCTCAACATCAGATGAAAAATGTTCAAGACATTCCCTTTCAAGCAATAAATGCATACCGTTGATTAGCCAAACGTGAAACGTGAAATGAAAAACGGGTGAATGAATAATGATAGCAGTGAAATGTACTTAGTGTACTGAAAGTTTTCCAATATAATAACTTGCTTTCTGCTAATTCGTGCATCCGAAAGCACCTTTCTCATGTTAGACTTTTTAGTTCCATTGAAATAAAATGTGATTCGATATGCTCGAATTTGAATTTGATGAAAAGCTTTTTTAAGACATTCAATATTTTGTAAGAATTAAAAAATACTGTAGGAATTAAAAACAGTTTAGAGTAATATGTTTTAAAGAATTTAAATATTTCCCTCTGTTAGCAAAAGCGAATCTGAGAACAATTCTGACAAAAACTCAAACTGCCTCGATTTCGACATACTGCTGAAATTTTCGACTGTCGTCAAGCCCCTATCTATAAGTGCCCCCAGTGTGACTCTCATCCCCCCATCCTCTCAGATATGCGTTCTGCCTCAATCGTTGAGAGCTGAACAACTTTTCCGTCGATCGTATGCGCTTCAATATGATGGCTATCATTCCATTTTGACCTCTGCAGATGCTACTTATACAATACACCTGGGCTTTCAGCGTGAAACTTTTTTGTCCTCTCGGGTGACCCGGAAGCTTCGGACCTTCCCACAAAAAAATTGGAAGATCATAACTTCCTCTCGATCATAAGTCTTTTCTTGGTTATAAGCATCCGTTACTGTGGCTTGCTGTGTCTGACACTCGTGTAGTTTGCTATCTCTTGCATGATTGCTTGTCAACCCTCTGATGTTTCTATCAGCGTGAGCAGCAGCTATCACCGTTATAATCAGCAATGCTGATTTCATCTTCAATCTGAAGGTGCATCAGCCCATCTCATTATTTGACAAGTGTTCCTAATTTGCTAAAAACTCCATTTTTACACGAGCACGAAATGCTGCTATTGGAAATGGCTCTTCGAGTCGTCAAAGCCAATTTCTCGATTGCTGCCAAGATTGCACACTAAAATAACGATCTCGACCTGATCGAAACACTGAAAAAATGAACAATATTGGCATTCGCAATCTGATTTATCACATCGCTTCCTGCAGGAGACGACTACTGAGAGTTGTCTTTCCTTCTCAGAATTTACATGATGAGTTCTTGCACTTTTTTTGGTTGAATAAACAGCCGAAGACATGCTCTCTACTTTGGATCGTCAGATAGGACTTACGTTATGTTCCCCAAGCATGCATTGATTGAGGACTGTAACTTAAGGCCAGCAAGCTGGCAAACAATATCCAGACTAATATGGTGAAATTTATTGCACATGACGTTTGTACTGTTGCTAGTGAGGTTCCTTGTGAACTCTGCTCGAAGAAACTTTTATTCGATGCTTGTTTTATATGATTTACTCATTGTCATGTACTTCCTCCTTCTCCTTATTGTGCACAAGAATGGTTGATTGCTCGAGCTCAAACTATCTTCGTCCAATTCCCTATGCTCTAATGAACGCTTACGCAGTCAGGAAACAACTCAGCGAGTATTGACCGTTACCATGACCGTTAAGTATTGATTGTAAACTTGCTTCGTTGACCGCTACGAATAAAAAATAATATTCACTGTTGAGCCACGGTTGAAGTGAGATAACTGCCTCGATGTTGAGCTCTCGCTAAGCAAACTCTTTTCTATAAATCGTCTATAAGCTCAAATCACAATGCTAGCAACGGATTGAGCGGAACAATCTTTCATCAAATTATGTCGGCAATCGCAACAATCTCGTAGAATGAACAAATGATAGCGACTTTTCTTCAGCTTATATCGAGTTCTAAGTATGAATCAGTCCCGAACTATCGTGTCGAAAGGCTATTATCTAGATCTGATTATGACGCAGTGTTTTTCTATTCTGTTCACCCGTCTCAAACCAAAAATAACTTTTTTCAAAGAAGAGCTGCGATGACCAAAACGACGACTACTATGCAGCCAACCGAACGATTCTGTCAATAAATGAGTGCATTACAATTCTCTGAATGGTCGTTTCCTAATTAGAGCTACTTCGAAACATTTCATTGCCAAAAATGTCGCACACTCCCCCCTCCTCCCCTGATGTTCTTCAAAAGTATGTTGAACAAACTGGACAGCTACTAGTATCTATGCTACAGTAATTAACATGAATTGGCGGGATCGAAACATTTAATTGAGATGGTTGTCCATATTCTGCATCAGAAGAAACACTGGGTCACTTTCGCCATGCGATATTCCTATGCATGTTTTCTGCCACAGTACCAATCTTCACTGTTGGAGGTTGAACTTTCGCGTACTGAGTACGCAGATTTTATGCTTATGGCATAAACGTTAGGAACGCGAAGCGAAGCTTTGGCACTTTCAGTTTTATTCCCCTTTTGGTGATTTATTCCCTTTTTCCTATTGTCTTCTCGCTAGAGACATCAAACAGAAAGCTAATGGCGTAGATTATCGACATAATATAAGAATCTTATTTACTCAACATTGTTGTCGGAAAAAAGTTTTCAGAAGAGGCAAATATTATCATTATTCCTTTTGGAAATCATCTTTGGAAGATGTTAACAAAAACGAAAGAGGAGATATCGATGTAGAGCGAGGAAGAGAAGGATCTCAGTGAAATATCTTTTGATATAAAAATGAAGTTGTTAGATATGCGGGAGAATGACTTTATCAAAGCTTCTTTAACCATCAAGGTTATCTAATAACTTGAGTGGACGAGTTTGTTAGAGCCAATAGAAATGAACGCACCGTTGCTCTTCCGGTCTCGTGTGATGGTAATTAACATAATAATAATTAACAGTTTCAGTACGTAATCCGTGTAGTCATAACGATATTGCGCTGTTACAAATGAAGCGAATGCCGAAAGAGGCACAATCGTTGTAAGAAACATTCAAAACATCACAACACAAACGACTGCGCCATTGCCCGATTGCTGATGTAGTGAGACAGAGGTGCCCTCAGGTGACACTATCACTACTCTTCAGTGGTCGTCTTTTATAGTGCACTAAAAGAGGCGTCGTTACATCAGTGTTTTTCTTCACTTTTTTTCATCATTCGAGAATGCAGAGGATGAGTTAGAAAACTTGCAAATTGTATGGAACGCAGAAACAAACTTGTAAATGCTATGGAACACCAAAAATAACTCATCCATTGACGATTAGTTGCAGTGTACTATGAAGTTTCAAATAAAATTTGAGGATTACAAATCAGACTCGAAATAAACAACAAAAATCTTGACACAAAATGCGGTAAGAAAGTTTTAAACGTTAAGATGCAAGCATAAATAACAATTTATTCATATGGCACAAGTAGTTCATTACGAGCACATGGGTATATTACATGGATTATTCATAACATTCGGACAGCTAGTATAACCGAAAGTTCAGTTTGGATCACATATTTAGGAAGTATGAATTATGAGAGATTTTTTCGATATTTTTGCAAATTTTTGCGCGAAATGATTCGTTGTTTTTGCAAAAAAAAAAGGAAATTTCAATGACCACGGCTTTTTTATTACCTCATATTTGTTTTCGCATGTGTGTATTCGTTCGGTAGTTTAAACTCACAATCGAAAAAATTCGTGGTTATATGACGTCAGAAACCTGTTTCGTTGCATTTATTCGGCTCCTTTACGAATTGCAAGAGCTTAATGGTAAACTCATACAAGCAAATGTAAACTTTTTGAATGCGGTCAGGCAAGTGCATTTTTGAATGTTAATTCTTACAAGTGGTGCTTTAGTGAAAAGAATTACAGGCGGTAAGCGGAAAGAAAATGCGGAAATTCCAGCTGCAGGTTATTGCAAGATTTTATATTATGGTTAAAGGGGCTATAAGGCGTCGAATGCTTTCTTTGGAGTATTTATGTAGTTGTTTGGTACAGTCTGCGGAATTATTATAGATTCCCATCATTATCTCATGCTTTTGCACTTTCTATGATTATTGATGAAGCGAATATTCTGCACTATTGCGTCAAAATCGTTTTCGTGAATAAACGATAAAATTCTCAAATTCGGCGAATTCATTGATCGTTGAACACGGAGTACTACGATTGGCTTCGAACGATGTTTTCCGCTAGAAAAGTTTGTTGATTTTATCGGTGTGACGCGCGTCATTCAGCGATTATTTATGGTCATACGCCTGGCCTGCTTAAAGTGGCTAATGTTTTCATCATTTTTTAAAGTTGAAATTGCATCCGGGCAAATGATACATCGCATATGATAGGCAGCAAGCACTCGTCGATGAGACATGCGAAACTTATGGAACACAATGCTGAATGATTTCATGCGGGAGTTGATCTTACAAAAAATATTTGGGCGCATGCATCATTTCATAACAGACGATGGTTTTGCTGAATCAGATTTCACTAGGATCACTGAGGATTTGCGTTATAAATGTGCATCAGGATGACGCACTGTCTGTGCTATGTATGCGTATGTGTCTCTCTGTCAACCCATGAACTGGTAAATCCGGAGTAGCACAATTTTATGAGTATAATGTGTAACCTATGATGGCCTGTCATGTCATAAGCCATTCCAGTCTATTAACTTCGACAGAAACTTAGCACGCACGAAGTTGACAAAAAAAAAATTCCCGTGCATTTTATATTTCACGAACTTCTCCGTGGAAAATTTATAGCAGCGGTCGGGTCTGTCATAGTATCGAAGCATAATGTTGCATATTCTGCTTATAATTAGTACCTTGTGAAGCTGATCAGCGAGTGGAATGAAGTGGAAAAGTACATAAGAGCCCAGCTCTCCGAAAACGCTTCACAACTAATGTCATCTCCACCGGCTGTCGCATTTATCCAGATTTTCATTTCATTGTCTACGACTGCTTTCAAAGTTGGTTATTCAACGTGAAAGTTGATGTATGAGCTTATGTTCGAGTGTAGCTTATGCATTCGAAATTTTAAATGCTCGTTTCAACGTTTATGAAAGTGAAGCGTCCAAACCGATAGAACGAAGGATGCGCTTGTCGCTATAATGCGACTTGTGAATGCAAATTAGCGAAAACGTGTTAAATTTGATAGTGGAATTTAATGTATCGGGCATAATAGCTGTCTGAATAAGTAATTGTGAAATTCTTTTTTTTTTTTGCACTATTTAGAAATGACGCTATTTTATTTGCTTGCAACTTTTTTATTTCTTCGCTGCATTTTTTTCTTTTTTTTTTGAGCTACATAATGAAGAATGGAGCAAGAAAAGAAGCATGCCTCGCTTATATTGCACAATCTTGAATGAACTCTTCTGTCATGGTTATCTTCATAATATTAAGTAGATTAATAAAAGGCACTTGCACATTTATATAGGTGTTTGCGATATTGCATAGTGAGATGTTAGCAAATATGATGGAGGCAGATAATACTTATTCATAAAGATCTTTCCAGCATAAAATCAAAAGCTACTTCATTTTTCACAGTTCAAGTGCAGAATTATAACTTAAAAATAAAATTGCTTTCTGCAAGATATCATTGCCCTCTATGGAAGCATATGAAGAACAACGAGATGTTGATGCGGCTACGGAAATAGTTGACATGGTTATTTATTCTGAGTTCATCCTTATATTTCTCATCCTTGAAAAGGTTCTTGTTATATGGTTGTCATGAAGGTATCGTAGCAACTATGACAACTTCATTGATGAACAATGAAGAATCCTCTTTTCATGTACGCCAATGAATCATAGTGCAAAAAATAATGGCCACGCCAACTGCTTTCATGTGTTAAAAATATTACAACACATTGAAAAGACTATTCTTTCTTGCCTCACTACTCGTAAGTGCGGTTTCATTCTTGAAAAGTGCAGTCGAAGCGATCGTGAAATGCATACGTATTTTCAGGCATATTCCAAGATCTATTACTATTAGATACGTGTATGATCTATAAGTTCTAATTATCACATGATTCATTCTCATTCAGGTGGTGATGGAGTGAAATGGCAATAGGTCAACAAGAGAGTGATGATCCTAACAAACTTCGAGACTGATGGTCACCCTGTGTTTTGGCTTTTATTCACCAAGGTTTGTCACCACAGCCCTTCTGGCTCACTTGTTGAGAGGATCGGCTGAACGGATGCAGTTGTAAAAACACATTTACAAGCGAGACGTCTCCATATCGCATTCGTTTGAGTATGAAACTATGGAAGTATCAGTCAATGCAGATATGTATTTGCAACTTTATTATAGAGCTACAACGCAGATCGGTTTTGAGATAAGTAGGTCACCAACTGTTACCATTGATGAGCTATACAAAAGCGCTGCCGAGTTTGGAGGTGCGGTGCTGCCATGTAGCATTTGGAGCAGATGATAGAACTGAGGGGCTTCATCTTCTTATTAAGAAGCGCACAGATATGCGGGCATCGGCATCGTTTTAAGGGCACTTTGTAGTTATTATTGTTCCAGTAAATCTGTGCAATCACCAAATTTACAAACTTATTATGATTCGCACAAAACTGTTATGGCACTATTTTTGGTCTCCGACAGCTTTTATTTGTTCGGAAGCTCACTGCTATTCTCATTTATTTCTAAAGAATAAGTAAATAGAGAAACGCTTCAAAGGAGCTTGATCAATTTGTTTTTAATTAGTGCAGGCCTGAACGACCGGTTTTTTGTGTCAGGTGAAATTAAATGGAAATACAACCGGTGTCAAATATGAAAGTTTTTAGCACCTTTAAATGTACAGAAATTTCTTCAAAATTGATGAATCAATGTGAAAGACAATATAGGAGTTCGTCTCATCATTTGGACTATCTGGCGATATGGCGACCAATTTCCTAACTCTAGCTTCTATGGTTGCTTCATTTAAGCTTTTAAATAGGCAGACAAAGAGACACATACATGCATGCCCACATACATGGCATCGACTCTCGCAAAGCAATTTTGCATAAGTTCTTAGAAGCAGTTCCGGAATATCTTGGAATTTTATTGCTTTACACGTTAAATTCATACCTTGCAATTAGATGCAACAATGCTACTCGTCGCTGTGTCCAATTCTAAACAATAACATAAATGTACAGTCAAAAGGCATCCTCAGCATCCTAGCAATTTTTTGTGTCGTTTTCAACCGAATTCTCATGGTTGATTGATGCACAATTAAATTAAGTAATGCTGTGAAAGAAATTCATCAAGCTTTAATGGAACGACGCAATTTTTATGTTTTTTTGCCTTTTAAATAAACGTTGGCAAAACGGAACCGTGACGAGCATGGTTCTATATGCCTCTATGATACATTGTTGCAACGAGTTACCCACCAACCACCTACGCCCTTGCAGTCGACTATGCGACTCTCTTCATTCAGTTATTCCTACTCTTTATCATCAAAGAAACCCTCTTTTAATGTTGATAAAAAAACTGCACTTCCAAACTCAAAGAAATCTCTAGTCATTAAAAGGCCGTCCATATTGAATATTTGAGAAAATAAATCCCTTTTTGTATACGTGAAACATTGTGTGCTCAAAAATCACCTCCTTAATGAACCGTTTTTCTAACATTTCGAGGAATTTGTAGATATTGAAAAGTCTTATTTGAGTACTGTGATATATCTCCCAACAAAATAGTGATTCACATAATCGGCGTTACGTATGCAATTATGGCTCAAAGCAATAAACATTTTTACAATTGTTTCCCGCATGTTATCTATGTATTCTTCAGATGAATGGTAATAAACCTTTAGCTTAGTTTGGTAAATTTCTTACATGACGGATCGCTATTTTACCTAGCGAATAAATGCCCGATAAATTCGACGTATCACTTCATTGACTGGAGTAATCACAGACTCGCAGTTGCGGCTCTTTTTTTCAGCTATTTCTTTCAACTTTTTGGAAGAAAATTATTTTGAACACTACGAATGGTTTAACTATAAAAAAGTGTCTTCTTTCCATGCATTATTAGAACGACAATACAGACAGGTTAAGCAAACGCAAAATTTACTGCCATTACAAATTGCTCCAATTGAACAGTCAGTGTAATGGCTTTCTAGCGGGGTGTGGTATTAATCTTGCGAACAATTAACGAATGTTTCAGACAAAATCAGAAATTTACATATGAATGCTGAGAGGAGGGTCACTTATAGTCATCTTGCTTCGAGGAAAGAGCAGAAGATATGGGAGAAGGAATGAAGGGTATAAAAATTTCATTGGGTTAATGACATTAAACTGTGAAGTAACATTAAGCCTATTTTGTTCGTATTTCTTTCTCGTCGAAAGCATGATGAGGACAGGTGTGACCCTCTGTCAGTTTTGCAACAAACTACACCTGTTCATTTGACGGATATTTATGTTTATCACAAATTTTCGCCCAAACAGAGAGTAGAGAACAAATGGAGAACAATTTCATTGCATTCGTTCTCTACTCTTCTTCGTTTCGCTCTGTAACATACTTCATTGTCACATCATTATCTTGGAAAGATACTACTAATGAACGGCCAAATTTTTCACACTTTTGATGTTACATGGCTTCATTCCAGTTAATATTATTCAACAAGTTCAAGACAACGCCATCTACACAAAACTATGTGATGATGTCATACAAGACTCCCCATAAATACAATTTGAATCAAATTATAAAATTTTCTGATGAGCAAATGAGATATGTCTAGGTGCTTAGTGAGTAAGGCTTCGGCACAATTTCATGAGAGTGTGCGTGATTGAGAGCGTTCTCTGCATTTAATTGTGGTTTTGTTGCATTTCTATATTGGTGTCAGAAAGCACGAATTCTCGATTTTTTTTTGAGAATTTTCAAATGTAGCAATATAATCTCATGAAATAATTTCGAGCATGAAGCTATATCATCTCCTTCCACGTGTGCACTTCCGGCAGTAAAAGTAGAATCTGTTCCAGTCGTCGCCGAGATGTTCTTCGCGATTTGGATCGTCGGTTTGCAGGAGTGCCTCTAAGAAGTTAGTCGGCTCTTGCTGTTTTACCATATCCACAGTGTTTTCCTCACGGAAACCTCTTCAACAAATATTTGTACATTTAGAGCGAAATTTTCATTTCTTAAGATGTTCGCTGTTATACTTCCAATCGCCCATTTTCTTCGTGAAATGTTTGCAAAAACAATGGAGAATAGAGAAAAGTCGCTTAAAAGTGATATTCGCTACCGATTTTCTTTGACGTTTTCCCTTGTACTGCTTATGCTAGATGATGAAGTATTCGAATGAACCGGAAGTTAAAACACATTCACCGAAATGCGCGAATTCTAGGTAGCGACGGAAATAGGCGGTGAGTAAAAAATCTGATAAAAGGGGATCCCAAGCGATGTAACAATCGCAAGCAAGGGTTAGAAAGTGAGAAATTCCTGCCCTGGAATCGATAGAAGGAGATTCCTGAAATTTGCAAGCATAAGAATGAATTTTACTAAACGAAATGAGTATGAGGATCTATAGTGATGAAATGGTTGAAAGAGGAATGGTGGTTGAGGTGCGAAGAAGAGGAGGACAAAGGCTATCCTGGCCATTCAACCATTCAACAAATGCTGACATAGAAAAAATGTTGCTTCATATCTATGATATTCATATAACTGCTTGGTGGATTTTGAACGCAAGGCACTGAAAACATCTATACGCCAGATAAAGAAACATTGATTGCAAACTGCACGAGAGTCTTATACAGTAAAATAAGTGATTTGTTGTGTGAACTAATAAGGCCACGCCGCTTCCTAAATGATAGCGAAAAAAGCCGAAATAAATCGAAATAAAAACAAACCTTACTCCAATAATCTTTGAGTATTTAAGCATTAAAAGCATTGCAGTGATTGCAACCAATTGTGGCATTATAAAAATAAAACACACAATGGCTAGTGTGAACTGAGCGATCGGTCGGAGAGGATAGATAGAAATCAGTGGTGAATATTTGCTCTCAAACGTGTCACATTGTCACTTATAATTCTGGTGTTTCTTGAAATGGAAAATCTTTCTTAAATAGAGGATGTTGTCGAGCGCTCCAATTGTTTCAATTATTTCAGCCGGATTTCTCGGTTTCTAGGCCAATTGCATCAAAACCCACTAATTGAATGGATAGTTTTCTACGGCGTTAAACACTCAGCGCACAAATTAGTGACAAATCGAAAACAGTTCTCTCAATTTCTGGTACTTTTCGACAATCCAATTTTTAGTCTGTTCAATCGTTTTCTCAATTTCCGACCTGACGCTCTGATCCCCTGTTTTCCGGTATTTTTCACCCTTCTCCTTTTCAGTCTCACCTGCATCTTATCGGTTCCTTGGCTTTGATTTGCATTCGGCTTTTAAAGTGCAGATAGTGACCTAATATAGGTGTTAGCAGTCTCATCCTAGCAATTCTCGAAGCTTTTTTTACTTGAACCTAACAGCAACAAAAAAGTGAGAACTCCATTGGTGGCGAAAAGTCGGATGTGTTTACAATATAACACTTGCAAAGCACGAGGAACGTTATTGAGGAAATATAAGTTTAAATACAGCAATGATATTTCAAGAGAGTGCCTAGCATCAGACGAATAAAATGAGGAAGAACTATCCAGAAAGAACTTTTTAACCGAGCACAAATTGGTACTAAATAAACTTTATTAAGATTTGTAGTCAGGGTGGAGTTTTCTCGGAAACCTCACATATGAAACGACAACATCTAAGCGGATTCTCAACTCAGAACTATTCCTATAGGAAATATTCGCATTAAAATGTAATGTTATGAAAAGCGAAAGCTTTAAGGACATCGTTGTGGCAAATGCAATAAGATTATTTGAGAATGGGCTGCATTATTGTCGAATGGAGATGAAATGGCTGAACGCTATGCTGCTATAACGTCCAATTCATCGCTCGGCAAATATGCACTTCACTAACAGCAACGACAGTTTTATGAAACGAAAATAAATTTTTGAGTGATGAAAAATTTGAAAATCTTGTTCGAGGAATAAAAGATCGATGCATATAATGCGAAAGAAGGAAATGTAATCGAGGTGAAGCGCAACTGAATAAATGGAAATAAAAATTTCTGTTGAATAAATTGAATAAAAATTTGAATGTTAACTGAAAGGAGAAGAAATGGATTGCTCATAATAGGAAATTCAGAAATTCATAACAAATCCAAATATTATTAAATAAATAATCGATTTGATATAAACTGAAAGAAACTTAAAATTCAAATAAATTGAATAAAATTTTGAATAAAACTCAAAACAAATTCAAATAAATTGAATAAAATTAAAATTACAAAACAAAGTTGCAATTCATTGTAAGAACTAAGCTCAAAAAAACCGAAATAAGTTAATCTTAGCAGCAGCTTTTGGCACCTCCTCAAAAGATCACTTTAATATTAAGAGATCGACTGCCACAAAGTGACGCGCAGAATTGGAATAATGCCTCAAAAATCATTAACTCGCTGGTTATTTCACAATTAAAGATTACGTTCCATTAAATATATGTATATTTTAATGTATGAAACATATGCAAAAGAATTGAATCTATTTTAAAACCTATAGAAGGAGAATTTTGCATGACGTACTTGTGCCAAACATCGTCCAGTGAGACCTAATCGACAGGAGATTCCCTTAGAGCAGAAAGTTCTCTTCCTGAAAATTTCAGGTAAGTTATGGGGTCATTAGTGTTTTGATATCACTAGCATATGACAGTAAGAGCACATCAATTTTATTTAAGCACCTTTGTTCAACTTCTCATCAAAGATTTCAGTGCATTGTGTTTTATTTGCATTGTCAATAAGGCGATAGCAACGAATTTTGCGTTTTCAGATTGATTTCACATTTTGACGCGAAAAATATGTGTGCCCTTATAAGTTCAAGGATATCAATTAAGAAATGAATTGTGTGGCCTCTCGACATTTCTTCACTGGCAGCAATGTTGTTTACTTGAAAGCAGCATATGCTTGTTGAATGCTTCAAATAGCTTTGCTCCATACTTATAGTGAGATGCAAATTTTTTGTCTATAGTTTCTTAACGAATCGTCTAAATGGAGATGAAATCATTTACTCACGATTCTTAGAAGCAGAGTGTAAATAAGATGCCAGTAAAGGATTTTTTATTATGAGCTCTGTTGCTATTTTAATTTCTAAGATCTTGTTACTGACGTGTCGTCCTTCTGAGGTTTAAGCAAAGCTCATATGTGTTAATGACTAATTTGTTAAGACTCCCAACAACAGTAGCGTCAATATGTCATTTGGATAGTGTGTTTCCAGCAATCAGCACATTTTAAGCAGCAGATTTGCATATCAAGAACGGGGCCACCTCCATGAGAACTGATTTTCAAACGAAAAATAGTTAAAAGAGCACAGGCGGAACAGAAAAAAAGCCTACATCATCTAATTCGCAGGTAATTTCGAATGAAAACCCTTTAAAATCTCTAGGCTCCTAGGAGTTCGAAATTTCATGAATCTTTAATTACAGCCCCCCTCCCCCCGCATCTCTCGTCTCTCTCCATTGCCTGTCATTTATCTTTTACTTGGTCAAATGGTCTTAATAGTAACAAAATTAACGAGAAATTTGATATTCCCTTTTCTGCTTAAATCTGTAACGACATTTTTGCGTCAAAAGTATCGCAAGGTGAAATTTATTGGCTAAGGTTTTGTGCACCCAAGCAGTTTTATAGCAGAATGCTTCAATAGGTAATTTAACATTACTTCGGTACAAACGAGAAAGCAGTTGTCTTAATGTGGCAAATACCGAAATACATATCGTGCCAACCTCCTATGTAAGCTTTCATTCTTATGCGTCTTGAAAATTTCAATACGTATGCCTATGTCCGTCTATCCGTTAAGCACTTTCAACTTAAAAGCAGTTGAAGCTAGAATAATGAACCTCAGTAAGAGCAATATGCTTCTCAGGATAACCCGATCAAGCATATTTCGTGCTGATCCATCGACTTCGAGGAAAACCCTAGGCATTTGAATAGGCGAAAATTTTGATATCATTTTACCTCGCTAGAATTGGAGAGAAACGAATCTTTCTTGGGAGATATGTGAGAGCAGTCGGATCACTCAAAGTATTAAAACATTATTCTGCATACATTACTTGTGCCGACAACTTGTGAACCTTAGTGACCAAATCAAGAGTGCAAAAAAGCGCATATCGTGCTTCTCTTGTTAGCATTGTTTGTGCTGTATCGTTGACCGATGCGGTTTCGCTGATCGCAACAGTGGTTTGTTAAAATTGTGGATCCTTTATACACATCCACAACACATCAAAAATCCTTGTCGGCATCAATTTCTCACAGTAAAAGTAGCGCAGACGGCCCCCGATAGAGTTGCGTCAATTTTGCGAATAAAGAAGAAAAATCACGATGCAATCAACAAATTAACGCATCTGTTTCATATCGGGATGACTGTCGACAAGTTGCAACTTAGAATCAAGTTAATTTACTCATCGAAGAATTTTGATGTTCAAGTGATCACAGTAGCAGGTTTTGGATGGTGTAAAATCTAGGGGAGAGAAATAATGAAAAAAAAGACCTAAACATTTTCAGGATTGAATATTCCAAAGGATGATTGCTACCGATCAGAGCGAATAGGTGTTGAAAACAATTTTCAAAGAAAAAAGCAACAACAATATGGCGCAATACCACAAAAATAGATTCACTTTCTAATCTTATTGAAATTTCTCGCAATTTCTTGTTGACGTTTATTTTCTATTTTTTATTTTCGCTTATTTGTATTTCTTCAAGACGCTTTTTAACATATGAAAAAGGATCGCCATCATATGGTAGTTTCGCAGAAATGGCGTTGTTTGTTTCAGGAATAATACAAGGAGGTTTCTCCTTATGTTGTTTTGTTATTTTGCTTTGTTGTTCTTTTATGTTTTCAACCTCATTTCAAGTAATATATCTGTCGACAATTTCTTCGATCATGTTTGAGTGCTGAGTGGTAATATTAAATACTGATGAATTTCCTATTCACTGAAAAGAAAAAAATTTTCAGTCATCCGTTAAATAATAAAGAGAGATGAAGAAGAATAAATTCGCTGCATTATTTATATTGTGATGAGATGAGAGGAAATTGAGTTAGTTTCTGTTGATGTTGCATTTTGTGGAAATTATAAAATTTTTTTCAGAAAAAATATCGATTGATTTGGAATTATTCAAATATGAAAATTGGATGAAGCAATATGTTTGCAATTTTCATCCATATTTACAAACTGAATTTTATCATTTTATTAAATATAAAAAAATTTTTTTGGAGGACTTCTTCAACATCAAAGAGTAATGCTGTCTCGGTGTCATTGTTGACTTTTTCTATGGCGTCTATAGAAGAATGCGATGATGCATGAGTTTGCTCGGTATCGTCTGTCCAAGTCTTCTGCACATCTCAACACTGCAAAAAGAGGATACGAATTGACGGGATCCAATCAGCCATCGTTATGTTCGCAATATGACTTGCACTCTCAAATCTTCTTTTATTAGCATGCGCAACTTTCCTATTGTTCTTATTTATTTTATCGGCTGTTGCTGAGTATCTTTTGAAGTTTCGTTCTTTGTGGGAGGGCCAATTAACTCACGCTGAACGACATCTATTCATCATGTCCTTCTGTTTTCATCACTAAGATACTTTTGAAACGGGATGCGACCTTTGATTTTATTTATTTACTTATTTTTAATTTGGAGTGCTCACTGGAGAGAGATTTGGGGAAGTAAGTGTATTGAAATAACTTGTTTTGAAGATTTTAATAATACAAATAAATATTGGTAGAAGTTGAAAGATTGAGTGATTTCTCAATAAAACATTTTTTTCTAGAAGTATTGAAATAAAAAGGAGATAACACATCATTGCAAAAACACTGCTCAGTGATCGAGTTGAATTTTTTTGGAAAAAAAAGAGTAATGAAAGAAGTTCCGTAACGTAGAATGAATTCTGAAGATTCAAGATCTTCGTGCACTGAAACATGAAGCACAGGGAAAAGTGCCGCTTAAAGTTGTTGAATTGATTTGAGCGAAACGTTGAACAAAATGCGTAATTGTTTGTATTAAAAAAATTCATTGTAAAACGTTCTTGTACTAATTTAAAAAATATTAGAAACGATGATTTAAGAAAGTATTTTGTAGCGTTATGACAGCATCGATGAATGTTGCAAAGTGTTGTGTTTAGTTGGCGACATGAGTCGTCGCGCGCGTCCGAAAAGCATGCTTTCAATCCAACTCGAAGGCGTGCATATAAAACGCCGTAGATGTTTGTGTGCTATTATGGTCGCAATGAAGGCGACTAACACACATCAACGTTACTCGTCGCAGCATCATACAGACGAATCGTTCCCGGTCATCCTGTTTAACCCCCTTCTATTCGGGGTGGCGTTCCTTAAAAGTGTCGCGCTATGAGTGGTGCACCATGTTGATTCCTAGCTTGGCAGTATTTCAACAAGTCCTTACATTTTCGTAAATTGTGAAAATTTGGTGGTAATAGAGATGAGAGCAAAAGCAAATATCTCAGAAAGTTTTTAAAATCTTTTCATAGTGTTTTGTCCTCAAGCTTTCAATAAAATTGGGTATTTTGGTGGTGGCCCTGACTGAGAGGTTAGATTCTAAGATCTAGGCTTGCAAGCCGTTGAGCTCACTCATTCCCGTAAGCGATCCTTTCGTGGCCGTCCCACTTTCCGTGATTCTGGTTTTGATATTATTTATAAATGTTTTATTTATAAACGGCTAATTTTTTTGGTCAATGAAATTGTGTTGCACTCAAAGGCGTCGTCTATCATCTCATTTCCTTATTGACCACTTTATCTTTCGGAAGCATGCAAACAGAGCAAGCAAAAATTTCCATCCTAATATTTTTTGCTCTCTATTATTGCATATTTCATTCTCTTGCGACATTTCAATCTCTCAATTGAGATGTATCGCTGCAATTCAATACAGCCCACAATTGCCCTGTTCACCTCCATAATTAATTGAAAATTTAATGCGAAGAACTCTTTGAAATCATCATTTCCGCATTTCTTTGAAACTTTATCAAAAATTCCCCGAAATTTTCATACCCATCAAAATTTGATTCTTTGGTATTACATATTTATATGATCTCTTCTAAAAATTTTCGATTCCTTTATTATCCTATATGAGAGTGGTGATAAGAAGATAAAAAGTCAAGGTGATAGTAAAATGCAATAGATAGGTAGATGGAAGCATGCTGTTTAGGGCGTACTCTGAATGAGTTTGAATTAACTCCACCTTGATCTCTAACTAATCGGCGAAACAAATGAAAAAAGGGGGAAGGGAAGATCCTAAGATTGTATTTGAACCTAATTTTATGGACTCAAACTTACACATTACCTCTCATGGTGTCGTCTCAAGTGTCTACGATAAAACAGATCAATTTAGTTTCTCAGTAAATAAATATACTCAATTGGACAGAAACATTCCGCTGTCTACACACAAAGCTAATAACCTCTCAAATTTTTAGATTTAGTAAACTGTGCTCATTCATCGCGAATTTCATTAATAAATGTAAAGGACTGCTTAAAAACTATAAGGACAAAGGTCTTTGTGCTATTTCAGTGGAAAAACATTTATATAGAGCTTTAATTAGCAAACTAGAATTAGTGTATAAGTTTGTCTATCCTAATGCACAGGGTATTAATAGTTTAATTAACGAAATCCTTCACGAACTTTAGTTTTCACGCTCATTAACCATTCGTACTGCTTAAATCCTTGTGTATGTGTAACCCTAAAAGTTCGTCGTATAAAGGAGCTATTTATATAGGTTTAATATTAAATAAATATTGCTTGCTTGTGCCACCACTTCATAGTACGATCGCTTTGACCATGTATACCAAGATTATTGATTATCGCTCTTCAATACTGTATTTATCAACGGAGCATAAATTCGCATAACTATACATCATAATGTTGAATTATCATATAGCTTCTGTATTTCATCCTCCATCAATGGATTTTGTTTTAGTTGCAACCTAACTTCAGTTTCTCTATTCTGTTCTAGTATTTTATATTAGTGAGCCTCAAATGTTATTCATATTGCTTCGATAGGTCTAGTATTAAACACAGATTACATAAATATTGCTCTGCGTGTTACCACTGTAAGGTCAAGGCCGTTAACATTTAAAGTTAGCTTTATCGATTATCAGTTGTCGTCACATATGTTTATGGTTCACTTATGTCGAATATATGCTTCAATATATATTAACTTTTAATCTGGCGCACAATCTACACCTAACTTTATAGATAAATTGTAAACGTACCTTAGTTTTCATACGGGCCGTTCTATTATACCATTCCTAAGCTTTCATTTTCCTTTGTTATTTCCGACTATGGTATAGGTTAGTGTTATCAACTTTTATATTTACTACAATTTTTCTTAATTTACTTTTTCCATTTATTCAGATAAGACTTCCTTTTTTCCATTCCTTTCTACTTTCTCTCCTCCTACATAGCTTCTTATACTAAGAAGGTTATGCTTTTCGTTCTGTTGATGGCCCGCGCATAACTCAGGTGCACAAGTCAAAGGATAAGGGCCGAAACGTGGTCACCTTTTGTTCTATTTCGTCTTACTTCTTACATTCTTAACAACTACCTAATCTCCTAACATTCGTCTACTGCGTCTCTGCCCATACCCACGTAATGTTTCCTTTTGCCTTAAAAAATTTTTCTTTCTTTTCTTAATTCCGCTTTCCCAGAGGACCATATTCATCTGGGTCCATACTAACATTGTGCACATGAGGGACTTTGCGTCACTATTATCTCAGTATAACACTTTTCCGCTTTCGACCTATGGATCATATTTCCTTTATAAAACCTTCAAAAATTGACTCATGCACACATCTCTCAGCTTTAACGGAAATCAAAAGTTATGTAAAAATCTGTATATAATAAGGTGAATTGTGTACTAAACTGCTAAGATTTGGGTTTTTCGCTAAAATTGCAATGCAGCATACCTCTACAAGGTATCACTACGTAGTATGCGGCTGCTTTCAGCGAAGTTTTCATGGCACGCATCATAAATTGAATAATGCAATTTCGAATTTCTTTGTGTATCGTTTTGCAAAATCCGATTATGCAAAAATTGGTTGCGAATTTTGCTTCATCTGCGTAATTCAATTCTCAACGCATCTCAGAAAATGCGCATCATTTTTGCAACTACATTTGCGGATAATAATAATGTGCAAACTTCAACGATTATTGTTTGCGAACCACAACTTCAGAATGAACGCATATCGTTTTAAGCGTTTTACTACTTATTTAAATACAAATGAAAAATACCGTACAACTTCGAAATGAAGCTTCCTAGCATGGACTCATTTCGTGGTGAGAGTTGCTCATTCTCAGTAGAATTTTCACTAATAAACTCCACTTTCTTCTTAGATCGATCATTTCAGCATCTTATAGAGATATACTTCAATGGTCAACTGATATTTGAAAGCGGATATGCTCAATGATGAGTGATAGAACCTATTTACTCGTTCGATTAAGTAGGTTCTTTCGATAGGCAGTTTCTTCATTACAGCTCAATGGAACCTTTCCCACGGTACAGAATAGTATAGTATATATAGGTCGCTTTTCCGAAATAAATATCTAATTATATCATTTATTCGTTTTTTTTTTCGATTATGGTAGTCCATCAACGCTCGTGTTTTTGCCTATAACATAGACGAATGAAAAGTTCGAAAGTTTCCTCCTTTTCGAATTGTAATGACAGACTACAAGGTATTTATTATGCTTTTACTTCATAATATAGAAAATATTGCATTTCTCTTGTGCGTCTATGAAATCCTTTTTCTAAAATCTAAACTTTGAGATTTTCACCAAAATTTCCATTCGCCAAAATTTTTCGAGAAAATCTGTTCTTTTGATTCAGCGCCAAGTGATCGAAGAATAGCCAGGAGAAAATATGGTTTTTAAAGGCCAAATACTGCTGCCTAAAACTGAAACAACTATCTCACCATAAAACTGGTTAATTTTTTGATATGACATCATTAAAATATTTGATTTTGTTATAAGTTAATAATAGAGTATACCCCATTGAGAGTTTATGCAATTAATCTTATGAGTAGAATTGAAAATGAAACGCAACGAAGTATTACTACAATTCATAGTAACAATGACATATGACTACTTCAGCAAATAAAAAAAATTTTTTTCAAAGAGATGAGATTCGAATTCAAAACCTTTAGATTACAAATATGATAGATGCTTTTACAAGCTGGGTTCATATTGAATTTAAAGATGTGGTTTGAAGGGATGCTTGCTGCCAAACTTGTCAATAAAACTTGAATATTACGTATATAAACAGATGTCACTAGACAAGAAAGCAAGACACCAGTTGTGTCTTTGCATAGCACATTCTATGTGTGCTATTTTTTGCATTAAAGTTGCGCAGTGGTTTTGTGTGCTCACTAAAATGTTTTTTTTTTTTTTTTTGCAACATCCCCTCATGCTATTCGACAATATTCCAACTTAGAAATAATTTGTCTAGCACTGTTGCGGAGGAAAATTTTATTGCACTTGTCGAGAAAATCCGCAAAGTTTTTCTTTTAAATCATTTGCAATTTTGTTCCCGTGAAAATGCGTGGCGAAATTGTTTGCGAGGGATTTATGATTGCATCTGTCATACAGGTATATTAATTTTCTATAATATACCTATTAATATATAGGTAATTTTCATGCTGATTTGGTGCACGTTGCAGGAGTATTGCAGCTTGAAAGCTTTAATGCAGTATTCGAAAAACTATCTCAATTGACGATTTTTCCCTTAAGCTGCCTCATAGACTCAAACAGTTGACGATTTTATATATATATATATATATATATATATATATATATATATATATATATATATATATATATATATATATATATATATATATATATATTTCTTCATTTTAATATATATATTTTAATATATATATATATATATATATATATATATATATATATTTTTCTTGAGTAAGTATATATTTTAATATTTTATATAGCTTCGTTGAGTAAGCTCGCTTTTCTAGTTTCACGAATGATTGCATCTTGTCCCATTTGAAGCTGCGCATTTTATTTTTTCTTCTGAAGTTTACATTGTCTTATTTCATGATCATATTTTCCACTTAGCAATCGCAATATGAAAAGCTCATCATAAGCTTGTATTACCAAAATATTTAAATTGGACTTTTTATTGCAGGTAAATATGAGTATTCACTATGCAAATTTTGTATATAGGAGTATACTAATCAAAATTTACCTTTCCTGATTACCTATCTCCTTTAAATGATATAATCCCACTGTTCGCTTAAATTATGCAACATTCATATGTAGCAATAAGTCATTGTTGCGAAACTATCGAATGTCTATTGTTTACTTTGCTTTTTAGATCGAAATATAAAGTCAAAAAGCGATAACTCAGTTTATATTATAGTTGTTGACAACTAAAGGACTAAAGGAAACGCACAGCTCTAAGAGAATCTAAAACTGTACCGCTTCGGACGATGAAAGCGGTACACTTTCACATCAGTCGAAGAGCAGAGGGGGTAAGGCGGGGACGGGGGAGGGAGGGAGGGAGGAGGATTTTCTTGAGTCGGTTTCAATCAGACCTTACTAATGAATACATCAGACAGTGAGAGAGAGAAAAAAGCAAGAGAGCATTGCAAGGAAAGAGAAAGAGAGCACTGCGAATATTGTCTTGGTGTCTCATTTATCTTTTTTAAAAACTCATTCTTGTTTCATGGATAAAGGCGATGCTATATGCTGTAGGTTTTTTTTTTGTTGCTCAGATTGTCGATTCCATATGTAATCTTATGTATAGAAATAGCAAATGCGATAATGAAATTTCCTACTGCTCACTTACTGTTGGAGATTCCACGTTGCAGCACTCACCTTTATTTCATGTACGATGGCTAGAAATGGAAAATAGGCGGGTTTGGGGGATGAAAGGGAGGGAGAGGGAGAGGTGAGAAGGAAGTGAAAACTTTTGTTTTGTTTGCTATTTACCATTCTATTCAATGCTGGGCTTTTCTATGTTCTGAAAGTGCGGTTTTCATGACTTTGAATCATTTTTAGATTTATGCAAAAAGTGAACAACTCTTCACTTAATGTATTCGTTAATCAAGCTTTTTTAAGATAACGAGAGATGGAGAAGGTGAGATAGAGGAAAGGAGGAGGTTATTTTAGCAATGCTAAAGAGGAGGGGTACTTAATATAAAAGGACTAGCGCTCTTTTCTCCGCAGAAGAGTAGTGATTTTTTTAATTTTTTTTTTTTTTTGAAATGAAGGTTTCACTGTGGAAAATTTCTGAAAGTGTTGAAGTAATTATGTTAAAAGTTATCCTGAAAATTCCGAGGCGAAAGGGATGAGGAGGAGGGCTTCTTTGAGTGGATCACCTTGCAATTCTTTGTTCCATAACAACTTCATTTCGCATTGCTGTTCTAATCAAAGTGGAGATTTGCTTTACGAAACTTTCTGGGCAATTCGATTATGGACGTCAGTCAGATGTTGTAAAAGGTGAGAATAAAAGGCATTTGAAGATGTTTTGAGGAGGTCTGACAGAGTGCGATACCGAGGTCCTTAAAGCGTACCTTTAGAATCATCTCAGCTCCTTAGAATTTATCTCAGAGTAGAATAATTTAGAAAACGTACCTTTAGAGTTATGTAAAAGGGAAGAATTAGCATAACTTCATGTCAGAAACAATGCCTTTTCAAACCCATTCGATAATATACGCACGCTATTGTTGTGCGTATAAAATGCTGCGAAAAATGTATGCAGCCGCAAGGAAGTGTTTGGTGTGCCGCATAAACTGCCCACAAAGTGTGCATTTCCATGTGCCAGTTTCCGTCACCGAATAATGCGTATGGGAGTACTGTCTTACCTACCCGGATTTCGATGCTGCAGAATTCGAGGATGTAGTAAACGAGGCATTGAACTCCTCAATGAAATGCTTTTTGTAAGGATAGGAAAAGACCGATACTTCGATTATATTAATCCAAGTAGTTGGCTTAATATTGCGCGCAGTCGCTCAGGCCGAGAACGACGTTTTCGATGGAGTGGGAATGGTGGATGAGAGAGGGGGTGGGGGAGAGAGAAAAACGGAAGGCGATTTTGTGTGTGCGGGAATACGAAGTCACTGACCTTAAATGAGGAAGGGAACTGCGCTTTACAAGATTACACCAAAACAGGGAGAAAAATTCTAGATGGAGAACGGGCTTCCCCAAAAAGGTATTTCCATCTCTGGCCATCTTGTGCTACCGCATGCTCGTTCTTAAGTTTGAATTCATTCTGACGTTTTCAAATTATCGGGCGATAACGGGAGAGAAAGCTTCCATTTTATGTTGCGTAGGAAGAGTGTAGGGACAGTGTGATGTGCAGACTTTAGAAGAACAAGAAACACCCCTGATTTTACTTCATAAACGTAATAGGTTTGAAAATTTGTCGGAGTTAGGTGGAATAGAGATTCATAAGAAATAAAAATCCCGCGGGGAAATTCGCGAAATCCCAGCCGCTGTCAACTCTCCACGGCTTTCCCTGTTAGAGATAAGAGCAGTCATCTGACTTTGCGAAAAACGCGTCTAACACTGTTTTATGCTCTGGTGATTCATGCATAGCAATTTGGCATCTTACTACAGCGCGTTAAGGTGAATATTTATACCATCAGAAAAGTTCGGGGCCAAGTTCAGTAATCATTAAAGTTGGAGGTCGAGTTCAGTAAAGCTTACTGGCGTTTTCAAAACTTTTATGCAGTGCAAAATGTTCGCTTCCAATTACAACATCGTGTTCACACGAAACCAACTTACATTGGCACCATCGATTAACAACGCTTGAGTGAATGCAGCCTTAGAGGCGAAGAATGAATATGAAAACGGAAGGCAAAAACAAAAAGCAAATGAATTTTCAGATGGGAAATTTTTTCGATGACGGCTTAAGATGAAACTTGACGAAATATTGCTTTTCAATTTTAACATATCGTCCCAACAAAATGCAATTTTCAGAAATTGTTTCTCATTGTTTGCTTGTCTCATTTCGGCGAATCGTTACTTAAATCTTTCTCCACCTTTCAAGTATTCAGCTTGATAATATTTTCAGCATTGTGAGCTGGAAAATTGCTTGATGTACACAAATTGAATTGGATTGAATTGAACTGAAATTATTTAATCACATTGATTGTTTTATTAGCTTTACACCTTAAGCAAATTTAAGAGATCACACCTAATCTCAGACGCATAAATGAACCTTTGATGAGTTTTGCATGTCGATCATTCTTTCTGTTTTGTTATGCGTCCAGCAATGTGTATATATCGAATTGCATTTTCGTGTTGTGTAATAAGAAGGACTACAATACAGCAAACGAGATTGTAACCAATCCGCTATCTCGATTCTGAAACAGTTCAAGTATTCCCTCTCTTAATTAATTCTGTTTTATCGTTCATTTAGAAATTAGTGCTTTATTTGATTTAACTTTAATGGCGAGACACAAGACTGCATCGTAGTTGTACATTTTCTGAGAGTAATATGGCATTAGTTGAGATCGAGTAATGAATATTCCACACATATCATTTTATATCCTCAACATTACACATGTGGATTTTGGAGATATTCAGCAGGATTCGGTATATTGGTAGCATATAATCAACACCCTTTAAGTGGCAAATATTCATGAAGTTTGTTGATGTTTCTGTCAAATATCTAAGTCTTGTTGGTTGCGTCAGCAAAGCGATATTAAAATTTTCAATCTATCATGTCATAGATTCATTAAATGAAGAGAAGTTTTTAACGAATAGTCTAAGGGTAATGCAAGTTCGTTATTATTGTTCGAATGGAGAGGGGAGAGAGTGGGGGAGGGGAAGTCAGTGGCGTTCTTGGTTTTAGAATTTGTTGAGAAAGCATTCCATCTTTGCCTTGTCATCTTATCCCATTCACATTTGCTCATCAAATGCATCGGTGCACTTGTTGTTCTCTTTTGCCATTAGGGCACCGATCCTTGAGCACAAAAGGAATATGCTGAAGTATATCCATAAAGCGATAGGATTCAATAGTATTTCGGGACGCTTCAAGTTGACTTAGATTAAAGAAATAAACGTACAAATTCTAGCGATTCATCTTGATTGTTGTGCTCTAATTTAACACCAAAATTGCGCCTTTCATTGGCTAAGCTTTCGACGGAACGATGTGCAAAGCGTACGTAAATTGTATTAGCGTCAACGAGGCACCACCTTTACGCTCTAACTAGCTACAAACTTCAACTTCCATCACTAAAATTTGCTGTCACTCATTCAAACATTCAGAATGCTGAAATTATTTGCTGGTTATGCAAATTTTTCTTCGAGATATGCCTCAATGCTTTATGAGTTCTGCTTTAACGAATGTCTTTGTTACCAATTTATTTGTAGGTGGGTTCGTAATCTCATTTCGACATCAAAAAAGTTGGAACTTAGAGAGCGACCATTGTCTGGTTGCAATTCAACAGGCTTATCTATTTCATTTAGCCTTCTCCTATCCTCACATTCTATCTTATCCCAAATTTGTTTCCCACAGCCTATCACTAAATTTGCTTAACTGTCTCTTTCTGTTAACGTTTCTGGATGTAGTACGAAATGATTGGTTTATAGCTTTTATTATGTGCGCTTATAATACGTTGTTTATAGTGTCGGTCATCTTGCTATACGTTTCCATTTGTTTTATCATTTTTCATTTGTAGATAAACTGCTGTTTATCTGTTGCTCTAGTAGAGAGGTATTGCCTACGAATAAAATTCAATCTAAGGGGTCATTCATAACCCGATTTTATCTTGGTGGCAAAAGTGTCGCTATATGCTGGATCAGAAGTGCTTACTCATGGTGTCTTATTCAATAGGATAAGACAGAAAATGTGTCGCAGACGTGCGTGTTTTGAAAACTTGTGTTTTGACGTGAAACAGACGTGAAATTCAAGACAGACGTGTTTTGAAAATGTTTTGGGACCGTAAAGCTATTGAACAAATAACCACATGCAAAAACGAAATCTATGAGAAAAGATGGTATAGAGGGAACAAGGTGGGATGGAAGATGAGAGAACAAATACCTAGACTAAAGTTACGACCAGAAGAGGAGAAATGGTCAACAACAATAAACGTCAAGAGATGAAAGATGAAAAAAGGCATAATATGATAAAGGATTAGAGAGATCAAAGTGGAAATACATACGAGTAACGGTTAGGGGAATGAGCAAATGATAGTAGAATGAAAAAATAGAAAGAAAAAGGTGGCAAGGTGGCAAAAAGGTGAAAAGGGTAACTTGGTAAATTCATGAGGAAAGAAAAGTTTAAGACCGTCAATGGATAAGAGAATTGGTGAGAGGAGTCTTTTCGATTTTTCATGGGAGGAAAACGATTTTCTTGCTATGAATACATCCTGGACCACGTTTGAGGAAAAATTTGTCCTTTTTCACTCAAGCAAACAATATTGCGCTCGAAACATCCTCTAATAGTTACCGATCTTATTATCAGGCATATGCACAATTAAGATGATTGTGTAACAGCAGGGGTTATAGAGACGATTATGAATAAAGAGATTATAGAGTTTTGGTGATACGGATACTGCGTCTGCTTATAGATTCGATCTAGTTTTATAGCTTTTGCAACTTTCATAAATTTTGAGAGCTTTAAGCTGTAACAGTCACTTATATGTTCTTCAATTTTATAGTTTAGGCGATTGTATGGTGGGATATTACTAGTAGGAAAATAAAGTTGCAAGTAATTTCAAGAATGGCGTGAACAATAGTAACCTATGCATTTGCATCCGCATAATGGATGCATCTTCTGACTCGACGCGAATTCATAGAGGCACTTGAAACATCAAAAGGACCTGTATCACCAACGACAACAGAGGCTGCTTTGGTATCGAAGCGGAAGAACGTGATAGCCAATGGCTATGGCAGCATTGAATGACTCAGATGTGATGAAAAATGAACAATCAGCAGAGGCAGAGTCAACCATTTAGACCGATACCTTACTATGTGATGCTTGAGGAAAGGAAGATAAGCCAATGCCGAGTGGACCTTAATATGGGGAGCATGAGCTTTTTTTTTGCACTAATAGCTGGGATGATGATTGGCACACAAAGGAGTGAAGATGTTAATAAAGGGTAGCGAAACATGACTCGCTAGTTCTATTGTCAAACTAATAGGAGGATCTCAACTACTGAGACCACCAAAGATGTTTTATAGATCGTGTTCAAAACGAAAGCAACATCTACATAAAACAGGTCAAGAATAGAATTATGATAAAGGGAGCGAGTTTTTAGGTGCGATATAAATCGAGCCGCTAAGATAGAAGCTAACAGACTACTCACGGCCTCTATTTTGTTTTGTATTGATTAACTTCTATTTTATTTGTATAAGCATCCATAATAGGAAAAGTAACAAGGATTGAGGCTGGTTTCTTTGAGATACATAAGGATACGGTTTGTCAAATCGTAAGCACGGTTCTTGTCCATACATCCATCTAGGAACGATGAAAGAGCTTTCAAATCGCTATTGGGAGACGCGCTTCTAAAGAATTTCAGCATCAAATCTTGCGCAACAAATTTCAGAATTTGGAGGTATATAAACATTACGTATGCGAGAGATGAAGTGACCGCATTTTTAAGGTGAATCAAAGGAAAATTTAGTACTGCTGATAAAATGGGAGTTATGACCAGCGAAAAATGATCAGCAGGGTTCGTCACAATCAGATATAATTGGATTGACACCGCATTTACTAGACTGTGGTATTTTCATCAAAATCAAATGAGTGGAGTCTAAAATTCTATGGATTAAATCTAGGCAACGTTGGAGCTGAAGGGTTCGAGGATACAAAGCGCTCTGGGTGGTCTTAGGTATTTTCTGCTGTTTAACAACTGTTCTCCGCATCGCTGAGGGCACTGATAGCGCAGCCCACAGCGAAGATAGTTGCACGTTTGTCTAAACTAGTATTTTGTGGACAATTCTTAGTTATAGCATCGTTCCTTTCGACGACGGGCATGACTTAGTCTCTTCTGGTATCGGAAATAGAAACGATAATCTCCCGATTCATGAACACCCAAACAAAGTATTTTCAGCTCTGGTGATGCTGCAAAAACTGTTATGATAGCAGCTCAAAATTTGCTGTTTCCACTACCCAATCTTAGCGAGCTTCCTTTTCGTTGCCGTTTCTATAAGCATCCTTCTGAACATGTTCTATATTGCATGATAAAATCGGCCACGATTACATTGCCGATATTACATATACCACTTGCTGC
This sequence comes from Baylisascaris procyonis, assembly GCA_037389465.1. NCBI lineage: Eukaryota > Metazoa > Nematoda > Chromadorea > Rhabditida > Ascarididae > Baylisascaris > Baylisascaris procyonis. The sequence goes on from JAZARR010000164.1 coordinate 796,094, forward strand.
GTCGAGTACAATACTACTTATATAGGTGAGGCAAGTTGATTTCTCTATCAACGTTTTCAACAGTATATTTTTTCATATGAAACCTTTCTTATTATACACCTATAATTTAACCCTATGACAGAAGTCGCCATCACATCCCGCAGTTGCCACTCCCGTTAATGTTGCTCTCTACGTTGGTGGTCGAGGCCAGGGCAATCGCTAAAGAGAAGTTGAACTATCCTCTTAACTAATCTTGTCTACAAATTAAATAGTGATCTGAAACGCTCATAGAATGTTGCTGAAATGGACAGTGACCCACTATTATGTTGTTAGAGTGACCCTCTATTATGAGTGGCCGAACGAGATTGCTAATGGAAAAATATTTGCGAATTTAGCGTTTTATATACGCATATTGCTTTATGCCACTATGGCACAAGCTAGGAGGCGGCTGTTATTGTTATGTGATTTAATGACGCACCCCTTTGGATTACTAATTAGTGTCTGGGAAACACTCGTTCTACATCTGTCCCAAAGCGCATTCTCGAAAATTTGTCGCTAATCTCCTCAAGAAAAGCTTTTAATTATGACGCTTTTATTCGCCTTTGATAAAGCGATATACAACGTTCACAGCTCAATCATTCGCCTATTTCAGTTCAATCTTATGTTTAATTAACTCTTATGCGTTCTATAAAATAGCTTGAATTTTCAGAATTTTCGCTTCAGTTCATAAAATTTTCCAAGCTAAAAGCGCACAAAATCTTCCTGGAGCTGTACTGCGAACTTTTAGTTCTAAGCTTTAAAGATTCAGATCTTTAATTCTTAAATCTGTTTTTTTTTTCCTTTTTGAGTGCTCAAGTCCAAACACTGAAATCAAGCAATACGGATTTGCCATAAACGCTGAACGTTTTTGATAAAAATAAAAATAGAAAAATCTCTTGAATGAGTGCATTAAATTCATTCATTTTATAGTCGGATTATAAGAAAAGAATCGTGTTGTGATAGTTAGCTTACGGTGCCACTTCACAGCTTTCCCTCCTATTACCTTCTCTAAGTTAATCACTTTTACATTTGTATAGCCTAGGTTAGTAAAAACAAAGTAAACGGTAATATGTATTGGCGAGCATTTTGTTAACGTAAATAAGCATTAATAAGGAAGGCTACAATATTGAATGAAAACCATGAAATCGAGTTGTGGGACGTCTTGGTTGATTGTACATTGCGTTGAAGCAGATGATTGTACATCGAGCATCGGCACTCTTCGTCGGCCTTCATTTCAAACGCTAGTGAATGCGCTTTGAATAGCAGGAAAGGCGTTGGTTTCGATTTCAGCTTATAATGGGAAAAGTTTTTTCTCTTAGCCTTCTCTCCAATATTCGCCAAACTTTTCTTCGCTATTAACATAAATCACATCAATGTGTAACGAGAGATGAGGCATTCAGCACGATTGAAGAACTCTCAGTTTTATTTATATATATCTCCTTTTTAGGGGTTAGAGGTACAAAATTAGACTTGCTGCGATGATATGAGGAATTCTTTAGGAGCAGGAGAATGCATTAGAAAGAATTTTTTGATGAAAAAAGAGACTTAAGCTAAATAAATTCTCATTTTATGCAAATTTCTGTTGCATTCTTATGTTTGAAAAAAAAAGAATTTTTTTTTTTTTTTTGAAGGGTAGCACATAACTCGGCCGGCGGAAAAAACTATCTAATAGTCATTATTTTATTGTTTTTATGATTTTTAAACGGTGAACGGTCAGTTCATCAGGTTGAACTGCAGAAATATGCACCTTGCTAGCTTTCCTGTCACGCTCTCCAAGTTGTTTCCATCTAAATCTAAAAATTTCTGAGTTTCTTATGTTCGTCGTAGGTGTGGCTTTAATCAATGTAGGAAATGTGTGCTTTTCATAATCTAAATTGCACCTGTTTCTTTTTTTTTTTCATAATAAGACCTCTGTTAGTTTTCTAAGAGCACCTCATCGTATATTTCGAAATGAATAAAAAGGCTCTCAGAAATGAATTTGCCGTACAAGTTAAAGTTCTAAACTTTTCAACCATGTCTTTTAGTTTTTTCAATATGACAATTGTATAGTACTATACTGTCCAATTCGAATACTGCATTAGAAATTAGATCTGTGAAAACAGTATATAAAGTCTTGTTTCATAGTCAAACAGTGACTTTTCTCATATGAGGTCCTATAGATTTGTTGTGTCAGGCCGTAGCAGCGTAGATTCTTCAAAAGTTCTCTTAAAATTTTCTGGCGTATGTTTAACCATACGGCGTAGAATGTGAAAAAAACCCCCATAGGAGTAACCATCTACTGTATGCAGAGCGATTTTTCACAGTTATGAATGTACCTTTTTTAATGCTTCAATATTTTCCATTTTTCAGTTTTTTTCGATTTTTTTTGATGAAAGTGTTTCAGATTTGTAAAGCACTTAATGGCCGATCGCTTTGCTTACCATAGCTTGTCATCAGGCTACCAGAGATTTGTTATGACGATTGAAACGAATTTCTTCAAATATTAATGAAATACGTTAACATATTGTTGCAAAAGTATTTACAGTCTTGATTTAATTATGATGTTTTTCAGTCAAAAATAATTTATATATTCCAAATGAATGCTAAGCTTACAATTTGGATGAAATTTTTAGAAGCTGCCTAGTAGATTTCTGATGAGATGATGAATGTTCGTATACAAATATTGCTTTTCTCTTTTATTTGCATAAAAATATTACGTTTACATTTGAAATTCCTTGGACTTCCATAACTAGTTTTCAGCGGAATCAGACGACAGTTAAAGTTAAGAGATTGAAGATAATTTCAATTTCCCATCTAAAATCCGTAACATGCTTCTAAAGCATGAAATTATACACATATCGCCTTATATTTTGTGGTAAATTCGAGAGCGAAGTATAAGACGAGGTGAAACACCTCTATAACACCAGTATAAGCATCCTAAAAGATGATTAGATGGGATAAATTTATGTATCAAGCCAGAAATCTATTCTAGAAAGGCGCGTGGCATCAAAACTTTATTTTGATGGGATTGTTTTTCATGATATCTCTCTGATGAGTGCGTCATGTTTGTTCCTTTTGCAATATATTTTTCCTTTTCTCTTCTTCGAATCATATCACTATGATATTTTCAATATTCTAGGCTTACTAGAGATTTGCAGTAAAAATCCTTACGTTTAAACTTATCGCATATTCATTCTTCAATATCCCTAGCAGTTTTCCATTGCAATTCGCAATTCGCAGTTTTCATTCAGAGAATATTTTTTGCCAATTTGGCAATGAATCTTTCCCCGATGTAAAATGATCAATTTAGACAAAACTAATTTTACAGAAAAAAAACGAATTTTAGTTGATTGGAATATAGCTGACGTTCTATGTGTTTGCTCAAATTATTGTGCAAATAACTTTACATGGAAAAACGATTTTAGTACATGTTACGATGTATTTTGGAGAGAGTTCATATGGAATGCAAAAAAAGAGCCAACAGTATTATTAAATCAGTGTTGGTCTAGACTAGGTGAAAGCACAATTTTCCCATGCACAAATCAATTGAAGGTTGGTAGGGCGTTCGTCGCTTACATTTGCGACGGAATTGGCAAAAATTCGCGTAAATTGAATAAAATTTCCCCACCAAGCGTTCCATTTTCGGTTCGATTTTTCAAAGTGCTGTCAATAGTGAACCAACAATTACAGACTCCCCAATACCGCCCAACTGCTTTCTCAATTCACCAGTTGCCACTTGGGCGGCTATTTCTCCGGAAAACTTCACAAAGCATTGGTAGCATCCTTATCGCTCTTCCCGATTCTTTTTTCATTGTTTTTATAAATTGGTGATTTTTTATGAGCGTCGACAAGTTGGCATTTGTAAAGCATTCTGGTTAATTGATGTTTCTATTTCGCATGTATGTTTATCTATCTCTCGGGAAATTTCAATTGAGGAACCAGTAAATCCAGAATACTACGAAGTTTATTGCCTGATCCACATACGAGTTATAGAAATACTGTTGCAACAAACATTGCACTAATCAGATTGCATTTTGCACTATTCTGTAGCAGCTGGTCATAAGATCGTTATCAGGTAGCATTTTATACCAACCGGTCATGCAAAGAAATAAGCCAAAAGAGGTCACGCGATGTGTGCTTTAGCTCAATGAAAGTCACCGAATAACAATCATAATAAAACATGCGGAACTAGTTGCGGAAATTTTAATCAACAGATCTTTTCATAAGCAGAGATTTGCCACAATTGTTCGATTCTTCTAGCATTTGTGCGATGAAAAATAAAAAATTCCATCGATTCGAATTGTCTTTAATCCCTTTCAGGCTAATAGATAAGCTTCAACGTAGACTTACTTCCTTCAATGCACACTGTACACAACAAATTTTGTAATTCTAGCTTCAGCAGTCCTCGAGACGAAACCATCAGGCAGACATAGGTATTTGCATACACCTAGACACCACAATACAATAGTGCCGTATTATAGAGCATAAAAAACGATTCTTTTATTTGAAGATTTATGCAAGTGGTCTCGTTAGTTGAACTATGAAGCATTAGAAGGCTTGTTGGATTATTTTTTGGCGTTTCATGAAACAGGTTAATGCGATACGTGCAGTATAAAAGCACGTATCTTGTCAGCAAGCTTCTCCACTAGTAAACGGCAGCTCATCTTAGCTGTTGACCCTCCTGAATTCCACTAGCAATGGCGTACCGTAGTGCGGTTGTAGTTGATGGTGAGCAGCTTTGGTAAGCGTTTCAAATCACGCCTTGAGTTGCTGTGATTTCTTAGCTGTATAAAAGATTTTTGTCTACATGCCTATTTCCGACCCTGCAGCCTATTTTCCTGTACTGTCTCATAAGGAAAGTTTACCCTTCTCGTTCCCGAATTCTTTGCTCCCTCACACTATATATTTTGTGATCTGCTTCTGCTTCTGTTTGATTATAATTCCTGCCATATTCGGGAGAGGAAGATCGAAGCTCGAAGTCTTTTCTCGAGCAAACTTTTCGGATTTTTGCCTAGAGTAACGAAAGAGAATTCGTTACGCAGAATTCGTGACTCCCCCCCCCCCCCCCCCCTAAAAAAGTTCGTGACGCTTTAATTAATACAATTCGTTTGAGAGTGGAATATTTCAGATGTCATTTTCGAGGTAGAAAAATTGCAAAGACACAGCATGAAATGAACGATCGATGCGATTGGCGGATTACGGCCCAAATTATTCTTTTGTTATTGATTTCAGAGTGCTATACACAACAAGGTTCGTATAAAATTTATTTTTACTTTTGAATCGTTTTGGTCGATAACTGGGAACAATGGGCCGGTTAGAAAGAGAAGTGGCTAGCGAAGGGCTGAGGTGGAGAACGGGGAGAAATGAGGGGGGGGGGAGGTTAAAATAAAGTAGGGATGTAACGCATACCTGAATTTGTTTGTTTTTTTTTTTTTTTGCACACAAATGTTTTTGGCATTGGCGTGCGACAAAATGGTGAGACATCGGTGTAAATGTCAAAAACAATGGCGTCGTCCATTGTTGCTTTGACCTTAGCTATTAAGCTGTCGGTTTGAGGCGTTGAGTCATCGTCCAATGGGTAACAATAGGTGGTGGACATAAGTATGAGGCGATGGAATGTCCACTTGAAAAAGCTTTCACTTTGCAAAAAAAAAAAAAAAAAACTGACCGATATTGGGCATCCTGAAATGTTCAAATGACCTAACTGATTCGACCGTTCTGTTTTTCACCATTCAGCATATTCAACCAGTGGGTGGTAGATGGCAAAAAACTACATCTTGCGATCAGTGACCATGACTACACTAGTACAAAGTTGGCGATTGAAAGTGAAATGATCTAGTGGTTTGAATGGTCGATTCTCATAGATTGCCTAAATGTTTTCTATGCTTGTGGTTATTCCCACTTTTTCATTTTATGTACATATATGCGACACAAAAATACAAAGGCTGATCAGTATATATCAAATCGAAATTTACATATATAACGAGTAATATGACAAGAACTCGAGCAGATATTTGTTGTTGAAAAGAAAAATGTAGATACTACAGCTTCATGCAGATCACAGTGGAATATATTATTGAACTTTATTGCACAGGGTTTATAAAAATTATAGACTCCCAATGTTGGGATTTTTAGAAATTTGTTAATGATATTTGATTTTGTGATGAATATTTGCATTCAAAACAGGACGAATGCTGATATTTTCATTTACAACAATATTTTAACTTTATCATCCACAGTGAGGAAATAATATTGAAGAAAATGGATACCAGCCTAGAACATAAAAGCACTGCAGATTTTTTTAGGTCAGTTTTCAAAAAACACAAGATTTAAAGTTTCTAAGGAATAAATTACTCACAAATACCTAAAGCAGCATAATATTAACTGATACTCGATAAATATTATATTCAGTAAATTATCCAATTCAAAATTTGGTTTCCGTTCACACTAAGATTTTAAACATTTCCATATGAAAATTGCATCTTTTGCACCAAAAATTTGAAATTGGAATTAAGTGTAAGCAGAAAATTTGAATGCAATGTTTTTTTTCTTGATAAGAAATTTTTTTGAAATAAAAATAGATGATTGGCTCCGACGTTAAGATCGATCTATTTATTTGGTAATTGCTTATGCTCAATATTGCATTAGTGCAAAGCTTCTCAAGTGGGCAATGCTATTTTGATGAGGTGCCAATGAAAAGCATTCACGGTGACCAACGGTGATAATTAAGGTGCCTAAGGAAGCAATTAATAGCGCACACAATTCGCACCTTATGCAAATGACCATCGCGTATGAATCGTCGTGCAGCTTTGCCTACATCTCGTTAGGGTTCTTTATATCTGACCAATAGATGCCTACAAAGCTTGGGGACAATGCCCTGCGAAATATTTCAGCCTCCCTTCCTTTCCTCCACGTGAAATCATTCTTTGTGTTATTTCTATGCTTTTCCTTCGGAATGTTCTCAAGTTGCAATACCCATATACTACTCCACACAGCACAAGAATATCGACTGTACTAGGAAATCGTATTTCACTTAAAAACATTTCATCCTCGTCCGTTTCGTTATGCACAGAATGCTACTCTGTGTGAAGTGTGAAGGGGATACTTCTAGCTAGCTCGATATAACGCAGCATAATTTTACAAATGCAGCATCTACAAAGACGCTCTCTTATCGGTTCATCACTGATATTTTTGAAAAGTGATCTTGGCAGAGGTAAATCTCGATAAGTAAAGAAATTTCATATTTTGTCACATAAAAGAATCATGAATTCAAAAAAAAAAAACGCGAAGAAATGTTCATAAAAAAAACGCATTGTCGCAAAACTAAGAATCATGAATTGCATTATGCATATGTTAAAATTACTGATTCAACAAAGAATAGAATGAAAATGCTGGGGAGAACACTTTCAATAATTTCGCAGATATTTTCTGCTAAGAAAGCATTCACTCTCACATTTTTCTGCACTTTTCAACTAGAGTATTTTCAAGCATTTTGCTCTCAAATAGCGGCAGTCAATGCTGTTCTCTTCTTTTTTATATGTGTGTGCTGATGGAAATGAAGTAACATTATGCATTATTAAAATTACTGTCAGCTACCTGTACGATTGAATCGTTGTTTTGCCGATGAGCGGCACCAAGTATGAATGCAGATTCGCAAGTGTTACAACAATATGCGATGCATTTCAAATCAGCACTCCTATGAAAAAATTTGTCAACAAAACAACGCCACTGTATAATGAATTCTTGACGGCTTATGCGCTAATTATGCGTTTTTCATCATTTAACAAATTTTCATATGCGTCAAAACTTCTCTGGGCGCCTCAAAATTTCCTTATAAATCAGACACATATTCCGACCAGCTGATGTAGGAAAAATTAATTTTTGGGAAGTGTTTAGAGGAGCAATAGTCACATTAGAACATGAATGAATTATTTCGCATGTTTTATTTTTTCCCGACAACCGATCATCAAAGATGCAAACTATACCAACTTTTGCATATTTTCTGCTTGGCATCTTGGGCATAACATTTGCATATCATTTAAAAAACCTATCCCCGGAGAATGTAAATTCAACTATTCCTCTTGTGGTTCTTTTTTTTTTGTTTTTTTTTTATTGCAATGAAATATGCATTGACGAATGATTGCTGTGATGTTTGGCATGAATATATATATATATATATATATATATATATATATATATATATATATATATATATATATATATATGTATATATATATTCAAATGAAATGCTATAAGTGGAAAAATAATGCGTTTGCTTTAGATTTCTTTTTTTTTCACAGCAGATGTTTTCTAATCAAAATCTTCACGCTGCCAATGCATATTTCATTTGAAAATGTGAAAAGGATGACCACAAAAAAGTGCTAATTCTTAGGTGATTCAAATTTATTGGAAGCAATAAAGAAGAAGAAAAAATTGGTGGCGAACATTTTTCAACTTTAACGGAGCAATCGAATTCAAATCCTTTACAAGGCTTGCATTTTGAGAAGTTAGCACAAGAGAGCGCTAATGAAGGAGTTCTTAGAGCACTACACTCGATTAAGTCAGAAAATCTCGAATCAAGGGGCTGAAAACTTTATGACTTTAAGGTTTATGATTATATCCAATTATAAATCCAGCAAATCGAAGAATTTCAAATCTAACATACTTCCGTGAAAAGGCTTCCTAACTTTTCAGTTGGTATTTTGGGAAGATGAAGTTTGAAGTGGCAATATTATAAACGTAATCTTAACGAGAACACTGCACGTGATTCGGACTTCATTTTTACTTCACTGTACAATATTTCATAATGAGCGTGAGGGAGGGTGCGTGACTGTGTGTGAAGGTTACCCGTTGGATGCATAGATGAACGAAAGGTTTAAAACGCTCTTTCTTTATTGTTTAATATTTTTTGCTTTATAAACTATAATCTATCCCATTTACGTCACAAGTGACTACAAACTGACTGGCTGTTTAATCGATTTCAGAATGGCGAGTACCAGACCCACCCGAAAATGTGCGTTCTAAAACAGACGCCGAGAGTGTAACATTGTGGTGGGAACCACCCTCTTCAATTAATGAAATCCTCGTCCGTGGATATACAATTTCGTATGGTATTGGAACTCCAAGCCGACGTGTGATCATTGAAGGCGCCTACACAAATGCTTTTACTGTTAATGGACTCAGTACGTTTGTTTAATTGACATTCTTTCATAAAATTCCACCTAATTATTTATCAATATTTTTCCTGTAAAGATTTTTTTGAAGAGTTACTCATTTCTGCTCGCAAAGTTGTAAATAAAAGTACTAAGAAAAAAATTTTTTTCAAATTTTTAATGAAATTCTCCGCACTGAATTTGCCAAAATTTCACTAATTTTGTTGCTGACGGACTTTTAGAAAATGTGAACTGTTCGTTTAATTATAGTTTCAGCATGGCCGCAGAATGTAATAAAAACTAATAAAAGACGTTTTGAAAATGCCACTGAAATTTTGTTTGTTTAAAGAGCCGAATACAACGTACGTGTTCGCGCTGACCGCCTATAATGAAGCAGAGGGCGAAGACTCAGAAAAAGTACTTCTTACGGCCACTACGAAACTTCCAAAGAAGTCTGGTATGTTTATAAATCAAAATGCTATTTTCATATCTTGCTTAATTAAAAAAGATGAACCCGTGCTCACGAGACTCTCCTCAGCCATTTCAGAAATTATGATAATCAAAATGCTTTTGACCGTTAATTGATTTACCACTGACCGTTAACTGTTAATTAACTGACCACTAACTGACCAGCGATTAAACTGCTAATGAATGGGAATTTTGCTACTGATCGTCAACCACATAACTCCGCGATCAATTGATCGGCCGAAAATAGACGATGGATGGTATTTGGGTGAAACGTGTTGCTATTCATTTCGGCGCAGCCGCTCTTCCTTTTGAAGTTATGCTATGTCTGAGTGATAATAATTGAACAATGCATTTTTGGTTGCTGCGCCTCGTGAAACTTTTTTTATTGAGAGGGGTCGAAGGCAAAGGAAAAGTTTCCTCCACAATTTTCCTACATAGAGAAAGATGAGGGGGAGTACTAGCTGCAGGAAGGTAGTGAAAACTTCGGCACTACCACCGCAATTTCAGAAGTATAGCCGTTCCCAGCGCCGAAATTTTCGATGATAAAAGTCGTCGCTGCTTTTAATCTTTTCCCCAAATCAATTCGCGAAAGGTTTATGTCGCTATATTGTTTCATTCGTCATGCATTGAGGAACCTTCAATGCGTATCTTCTTGCGTATTGATTATGGTGAAAGGACTTTTTTCTCTAGATGATCGTCTCTTCCAATTGCAAACGCCGACGAATGTACGTGCAAAAGCGATCTCGCCAAACGAGATAGAAGTTCGTTGGACAGATCCCAACGTTGACTATGAAAACGACAACTCCGTGGAGGCAGCATCGCGCAAAAGAATCTATGTGATACAGTATGACCTTGGTTTTTTTGCAGGATGTTTGGACTGTCATTCATGGATTTAAAAAAAATCAAAAATATGTTGGTTTGGATTTGTTGGAATGTTTAGCCTTCTTTCCGTTTACCGTTTTTCCTTGATTGTGCCCCTATTATTGAACGGACGATTTTCTATCGAGACTTGAAGAGCGTATCGCTCCTCCCTTCTCCTTCTTCCCCATATCCGTTGAATGCAAGAGCCCTCTTTCCATAATGTGGAAAAAAGGAGGATTCCAAGAGTTAATATCGACGCGCTCTAGTTGAGAAATTACAGTATTATAGATCATTTACTACTGTACTGTGGAAACAAGCTCTAATGAAAAGAACATGAAGGACTGTATTGAGAAAACGCGAAACCTGCAGGAAGCCGAGATTTACACAGATGACTAGAGTAAAAGCGTAGATGATCCATGTCCGCTGAGTGATGAAAGTTAGTCGCTTTGTATCGTGGCTATTCTCTGGCAAATGCTGCTCTCATGAGTTAATAGGCCCTCTTGCTGCAGTTTGTACAGTCTACGTGCATTTTCTGCATTTTCCACATCTTTACGTCGGTGGTTTGACACTTATGTTTTCTGCGTGAACCATCCGTCTGTTATTGCAACTTGGGACCAATTTTAGAGCATAAAAATTTGTATTCTTCTGCTGCCATAAAATCTTAGCTGTAATTTCCACAAAGACTTTTTCTTGCAACGTTTGTTTCCACTATTATTACAAAATTCTTTTGTTTTCTTCTATACGTGGAGGAATGAATTATCTAGCAAAGTTATTACAAGCGAGAACAAAAGGGATCGATGCCATATTATTAAACTTAATGCATTTGTATAGCAGTAGCAGAATCAAAAGCGTTGTAGCACTACAAGATCCAAATGAAGTTCAGTTAAAGTGTAAATTGAATGTTCTCAAATTCAAAATCCTCTTGCAAGTTCAAAAAGGCGTCTGGACACAACGAAAAAGTTGAATTTGCAAAAACCGTAAGGATATTAAAAAAATGAAAAATTTCAGATACGGTATTCATCAGTCAGAGGCGCATGAACGCTTAACGGCTCAAGTGCGACAAGCTGTTCTTGGTGGATTACAACCAGGCACTGAATATGAAGTTGCAGTAAAGGTTGTTATGCCAGATGGAGCTGAATCGGCGTGGAGCATACGCGAACTTGTACGAACTCTTAATAAAGGTAACGCCAGATGAACTGTAAAGAAACTGCAAATTGTAAAGTGTCTTTTATTTTGTTCATTTGCTGAAACTTCACGCGTCTACCTTCTCCTCCTTGAGCTCCCTCAACAGACGTCCTTTTCAGGATATCTGTTTTCTATATCTTTCCGAATATGACATAAGGATATTTTTTGTGGATCTCATTCACAGTGGAAAATTCTGAACACATATAGCGGTGCGAACGAGGATAGAGCCTGAAAGATAATGAATGGGCAATGGCCATAGATAAAATAGTGTATAACTGTTCAACAAATGGTGATGAATAATTTATGATAAAGCAATCAGTTGAACGTGTACTTCAACAAAATTGTTCAGCATCATCATCTTTATGGCCGAAATCATTCGACGAGCGATGCCATTTCGAGGATTCGTCGATTTGTGGATTCACTTCTGATGATAAAGCTCCGCTGACGTGGACACGATCGCAAGCTGGCGCTAACGCTTACCTACCTAACTCTGTCCTGGGCACTGCAGGTAAACGTATCATATTATCACGAATAAAAATTCCTGGTGGCTAGAAATTTAGCAAGATTTCGAGAGGGAATTCGATTCAGGAAGAGCTTTGTTATCAAAGTGAAAATTATTCTTGCTTCGAGAATTTTGCCATGATGCAATAACGATGTATTGTGCTTCACGAAGTCGTATTCCTAAATTTTTGGGCAGAATAAAAGATGATAGGGCACTTTTCATTGAGGCGAGTCCGTTGTTCCTTGTGAAAGCACATTTAAGCCTTGTATTTAAGAGCATAGATTTATTGGGTAGGAGAGGGAGGGAAAATTGAGGTATTACGGCATTATGCATTCAATTTAATAAAGTAAACAAATATTAATCAATATTAGAAGTTACTGAGAGCATTAATTTTACCTTCAGGAGGCCACTATATGACACTGCAGTCCACATCATCTCCTCATGAGAATTACGGTCGATTGATCTCGAAATCGTTCAAATTCAATAACGGATCTCATTTATGCGTCAGTCTATGGATTTATGTGAAAGATGAAAGCAAAGGTAGCCTTGTTTCATTTATATTTTTAAATTGGTCTCTGCAGTCCAGTGATTTATGTAAACAATGAGAGGCTCAGGTTAAATCCGGCATTATATGATGCTGCGGTTGACATCTTTGCCCACCGAAAATTGCGGTCGATTGATCGCAAGCGGACGGGGGAAGGGTGGATTGAATTCATGAACATAAAGACATGAATTAAGCTTGGTTGAAGCAGGAAGTCCGCTCTTAACCGAATTAAGATTAAGTTTAGCATATCTCTATGTGATCGCCGGCTCATCCTGATTTCGCTACTGCAAATAATTTTCCTAGCAATGCCTTCATGTTGAAGTTCAGATGTTCAACGTTTGAAACAGACGTCCAATTTTATTCTTGCAACATATCAACACAGTTGTTCGCTCGTAGAGATTTCCTAAATCATCTTTCCTGACTAAGAAATTTAATAATTTTGTTGTAATTGTGAAGAATAATACAAGGACATTTTATTGTTGAACATCAGAATTTTTCAATCAGATTTTGAAAGTTTGACTAAATAATTTTAAAATTCATAAAGTCGCACTACTTCGAGGATTAGCAGCGAGAGATGAACGAGGATTTAAATTAAGTTTCAATTAGGGCTCATTTCTGTTGTGCAAACCTCTGTCACAGCTATTACTATTAGGCTGTCGTTGCTACAACGATCGGACGAAAAAAAAACTTCGTCGGATTAAAAAAAAAGTTGCAAAGAGGGAAAAACGTGACCGTTTCATCATTCAATAGTAGAAATAATCATTCGCTTTTCAATGAAATTTTGAAGTGGCCACTGTTTTACAGACACCTATTAATCCCATCCTTCATATTTCGTGACCAGATGGCTGTTGGGCAAGAATTCTCGACGCTCTTTAGCAATTCATCACTCATCATTAAGGGTTTTCAAATCGTCACCACACTTCTTCTTCAGTTCCTTCGAACCTAGGGAAGAATTCAAAAAAGGTGCATTCAAAGGGTTCTATCGGTGGCAAAACCTTTTGTTTCTCATCAATGGTATTAGAATCGGCAAGCGCTTAAGTATTTTCTTACAAAGTTTGCCGGATAATGCTGAAGTTATTTTGGCTAGGCGCATCAGTCAAAAACTTCCTGTTTGGAATACTGGTTTTTGAGACCGTAAAGGTGAAACCGTCTGTTGTAACACATAAGTGAACAGTTTGAAAAAGCATCATGGGTGCTTCCTCTTGATATCTCAAACGCTTCTGCAGCATTTCATTCCTGTAGTATATTAATGTTTAAAACTTGGGCTAGATCTCTTGGAGTAGTATATATGTGCATTTTTAATGCATCATTGGGAACGTCAGTGTTAGAATCGAAAATATCGGAAGAAAATACAGAAGCAAAATAGAAGAAGCATCAAGAGCCTTTAAGCAGCATATGAGAAAAAAAACCGGCAAAACACTTTTAAATATATAAGATAGGAAGAAACATATAGATTGTAAAAGAAACAGTTATAACATGTCAGATGCTTTAGTTATGTCGAGTAGGCAGCAGTGGCAAGAATTTCTTGCTAAGATGAATCGTTGGAATAGAGTTGTCGAATATGTAGGTGGCTTCCAGTTATTTAAGATTCTCCTAAGTGACATAAAAGACATTATTGCTGATATTTAATGGTGGAGAGTCCAAACGCAAGTGATGATTGATACACAGAAAACTTAAATCGAAGGATGAGTGGCATCACTGATATTTTTGTCGTTAGTGACATCTCTGAATTCGTTAAATTGCGGGAGGTTTGAGTGGCAGCTACCTTTCTAGTAGTAGAATTGATGAGAGCATAGTAAATCGCAGAGATTTCTGAAACAAAATCAAAAAAAAAAAAAATCGAAGGACTTCGGAAAAGCTTTAAATGCGGCAGATCGTGACGAAGGTATTATTCCATCGTAGCTAATAACAAAGTAGATTTCTGTACGGCATGCTATACTACTCAAGCAAGTATTGTTTGGCGCATTTAAAAAAACGAGTGAAAGCTAGTTGACAACATCTCACTATCAGGATAAGTCGAAGATTGATATAGGACGGGCATTTTTGTCACACCTTGATCAAACTCATCCGTTAATTTTTCGTCGATGGCACTGCGATACTATAATGAACTGAATTGTTATCTGGGCTGAGGCAACAGAGATATCGAATAAAACCACTTTGCAACATGCTGCTTATGTCAAATAGTAATGGGACTAGGAGGAGATAGTTCCACTGTAGTTGGGCTTTATTTGTTGCATACGGTAACTGATGTGGCGCAATATGGCGAAGTAAGCACCAGCAAAAATGAAGCCTATGAGGAAGCAGAAAAAGGAGGATAAGGCGGACGGTCAGTGAATGAATCCTCGGGGGTGCATCACGGCGAGAATAGAAACACCCAATAGCTGTGTCCAGTAGAAAAAGAAAGATTAATTCTTTATATATAGAAGAGAGAAAGGTTTATTCTTTATATGTTATGTCATATTAATAGGGGTGATGACGATCAGACTACACAAAGGGAACGATCAAAAACATGCGCTGACTGTCTTCTTCGCACAGCTAAATAAGATCAGAAAGGAAAGCTGGCAATTGCTATTGTTGAACGTCGGTGCACCCGATGTGCCGTTTCAGGTTGGTTGTTTTTCTTTGGAAATAGCTTATTATGATCATTGATGACTATACGGAAAATAAATAGTGTTCATCCAGTAAATGCATGGAGCGCGGAGTGAGGGATGAGCGAGAAATGTTTCAAGGATGTGATGCGAAAAAAGAAATTGCTGCTTCGTTAGAAAAAAGTAGTCGTAGATCTAAGAAGCAAAGCGTTTCAAGCTTTTGAGAATCAAAGATTTTTTTTTTGCAAAATTAATGCACTTAGTATTTCTTCCTCTTTAACTTGGCGATGCCTTGAACAAAGGGCTCCTCCAGCCCAACATTTGGAAAAACAGAAAATATGTTTTTAGTTGAAAACCTCAAGGCTTTCCTTCCTTCTTCCAAAATGTGAGAAACTTGAAGACCATTGGACGAATCGGACGATTCTACTAGAGAGTTGTTCTTCAAAAGAAGAGATTTTTCGAATTGAAAATCACTTATACAAAAAAGTGTCGCATTCATTTGCCATCTGTGTCGTTCAGAGCTTTCATGCCTTTGAGGCTATTCAGAAGCTAAAAAAATGAGATTTCATTGACTCCAGATGGATTACTGTCACTCGTTCGTAAGCAGGCTGCTTTTATAATTTCTTAACCGCTGAATATGTACTTCCAAAGGAGTTTTTCGTTATGCAGTACCATCACTCTGGATCATGGTTCACATAACACCGCATTTTCAAAATCTTGAGAGTGAACTGGAGAAAATTGTGTGCATACAAGCCTTGATATTGTGCTGAAATATTTCCTGTGATACTGTACCCAGTCAGTGATACTGCACTAAAATATTTCCTTCCCCATAACTTTATAAACGTGGCGCAGTACAGCTTTCTCTCTACGCATTCCCTTCAGTGGACGGTTACGTTGAAGCAGTTGAAAAAAGGCTCCAGTTGAAATTATTCATCATTACGCACAATTTGTCATAACGAGTTTATGTTTACTGAAATGAAAAAGGACTTTCTTTCTGCACTCTTCTTCAAGTTCAACGTAGGCAAGACAGTTCACCGTCGTATAACATAAATTATAAACAATCTTTCAAAAGAAGCGTTATAAGGCGCAATTTTCCTTCTCATTTATGTTGACGATTTTTCCGACTACTCCAACAATATTGATAATCTCCTTCTAGATAACCTTATAATTTTTATGGTTTTCTTAGCGCTCACTCACTCGGATTCTATTTACGGCGGAAGGTTGTTAACGTATTCAGTCAATAATTTTAAAAAAATATCTCACACGGAAACGTCTCTAACTATATATAAACATACGAAAGGTATCGCATTCTTCATATAAACTCCCTCAATAAATGGTCTAAAAAATAGCTGAAAATCACTGCTGCCACCTTCCGAAGGGCTTCAGAATTTAAGAGTTATATTCTGCTCATATTTTCCACTTTAACAAGCACTGCTCGGAAATTCCTAACTAAACGATTTGAACTCTGTTCTGATGACTTCGGAACATCGTAAGTGCTGAGACATTATCGTCAAGTTATATTATTTATTGTCATCTCGTACTTGAATGCTGTTCGGCTTTTTCATCACCATATTTTACTTTTAATATTTATATTGTTGAAAATATCAAGAATCTTTTCCTGGTATAGGAATTTCGCAAAGTTTTTCCATGAATCTATCATAGAGCCATTAAACCCGCTTGCTGATTTTCTACCTTCGATCACTAGGATATCGTCATATGAATGCTGATCCCATTCTGTGTTTCTAGATCGTGAAAAGATTCCGACATCTCCACCATAGTATGTTTTAAGTTGATATAAGCAGCACTTATCGGAAGCAGATCCTTTATCTTTGGCATGAAAATTCTACGTAAAAATCGTCCTCAATAGTTTTGCATTGAGAACCTCATATTTTTCGAATAAACTCGTTCGGCTATTGTTGAAGTGCAAAATATATCAGCTTCAGAAGATTCTGATACTATTGCAAATCCGCTCTATTAATATGAATTTCTCATTCAGTTATCACTTCATTCGTTCTTAATTTGCATCGTCAAACTTCAGTGCGATGAATGGAGATAATTTCTTTTTTTATTAACTCATTATTCTGGTGTAAGTAGCTATTTATCTATTCTTTTACTTCACTGCTTTCTTCACTACTTCATTGATTCTCTAAACTATTTATGTATTCCAATGTTGTGTAATTCGTGTTTATCTATATGATCAAATGTCATCTTTCCTCACTTGTTGATATATGTTTCTTGACTGTCTTTAATTCACCGTTCGAGAGCAGCATTCTGTGTTATCGCGTGCATAAAGTTTTGCATACTTTTTACTACTGGTACTACTATTATAACTACTAAAAGTAATGCTAAAAGCGATCTCGTGAAGCTAGGTGCTATGTTTCATGCTCGGAGTCCTCGATCGCACCGCCCAAGTTCACTGCAATTTCAAGAAGCCCAGTGCAACCTTGCAGATGCCTCCCTCTTTCCTGATTCATGGTATTCTAAGGAGGTGGATACCATGAACCTTTAGTTAAAGTGAAAGCCTGCATTTATTTTTTGGTCTTTTATCCGTCCTTTTTTCACATTCCTCTGTCACTTCGTATTCCACATGTATTTTTTTAAAATAAAATATTTCCACAAAATTAGCAGGGTCGTGACCGAGAATGTTTCGGAAGGGATGGAGATCCAGCCGAAGTGGCGTCCTCATTGTTTTTCCTGCTATTGTGATGCTTTTTCCTTTTCTGATCGTCTGCGCTTTCATTTCATTTTAAAATTTCTTCCGAATGGGATTGCTGATCGCCTTCCTCCTCAAAAACTTTTCGTTGGCTATGTCATAAACCGCTCATCATTTACAGTTGTCATTCGAAGTTCGCAAGAACGGTAACGAGCATTTCTGGATCGCAATCGACGATATTGACATTCTTTCTGGCCGATGCCCCAAAGAGCCAACCGCCGTCTCACGTGGTACCGCTAGTTTTTCAGGTTCGAAGACATTTGCATATCTCTTTTTTTTTCAGAGAAAGGAGAATTTTTTTAAAGAATAATAATTGTTTTATAAAAAGTAAGTTTTCGCACGAAAGAATACGGCGTTAACTGCAGCCTACTCGCTGTAAAATAATGCTTCGAAAGGCCAAAATAGTATCGATGTAATCAGTTGATCAGTGTGATCAGTAGCTAAACAAAGGTAAATGAAATGCGCGCTCTTGATAGGTTATGTCGTAGAATGCGTCATGAACGAAGAGCAGCACTATGGAATACAAGTAACGCCATTCGCTGATGAAGAATGTTTCTTAAAGTTGGGTATTTTACGAATCATGAATTCGTGCACCTCTTCAATACAGGTGTTATCTATGTGACCTATATCTTTTCGTGAGGTGTCAACGGTAACGTAGAGGAACCGTATAATTGGAGCTCAGAAATAATTCAACGATAACTTCACTTTGTTCCATTTCACTTATTTCATCGACATAGTATAACAGACAACATCTTGCCGCTATGTCAATTCATAGATTTCATTTATTACGCAAGTTGTGCAAGTGAAGCAGCTCCATTGCACGATTTCTTATTAATATCTGTTGCACATGTTGGCTTAGGCGGTTAGAGTATCGCTCGGAAATCTGATGGTCCCAGGTTCAAACAGCACTTTTGGCAGATGTGGTCATTCGATATTCAACCCATATTGAACACAGTGTGATAAATGGATTTTTGGTGCCATGTTCTCCTCTTAACAAATGAAATGCAACTGTGATAGTCGGAATTATTAAAAAAAAAAAAAAAAACTTGTCCAGTTCAAGTGAATCTAAATTTTGTCAGCTAGGAAAAATTTTTCATAAAGTAGGCATTTCTATGGAATTTAATTGGTTTTTTTATTGGTAGCAGTTGATCCTAAGTCCATTCTCTCTCAACACTTGACAAGTTTTTGCATTACGCAGGTAACTTTTCCTAGAAGCACCTTGCAATAATAAATAAAAGTTTAGCAATTCTGAAATTTAAATGCTAGTAATTTTTGCTGTTTTTATTTTTGAAAACTGCTGAAAATGCGTCTCTTCTTTTCAATATGTCGAATCTGGCCTCAATCTCTTATGTTCAATCAAACGTCTGAACGCTGTAATTTCTTTGTTTTGTACCGTAGACGTTCAACAAACCCAGAAAGGTCCAGAACATACTGGATCACTTCAGCTATAGGCTTTGGGTCAGGAATAATTTCATATCGATTGCTTGATTTCTGCGATGTTGAACGAAGTTTGATTTATTCTATGTAGCGTAACTCGTAATGCAGAACTTGTGGCGGAAATATCAGAAAGCGAAACACATATGCATATTTAGCATTTCGTAACAAACACTATATTTGTGAGATAAGAAACATCATACTATAAGAAATTGCTTCCTAGACGTCGTAAATGAAACACTATGCAATTTTTCCGCTGGCAGGTGCAACTATTGAGACAATCTTGTTGTGAAAGTGCACTGATCATTTTTTCTTAGTGAAATAAGTCACTTCGATTCAAAAAATACGGTACTTCTTTTACTTGTAAAGGGTGGCGAAATAAGAAGGCATGGGGAGGGTAAAGGGGTTAATCTTTGCTTCTTTAGGTTGCCTGTCCGGCTTGATGGCATGTCTTCGGCAGTAAATCAACGAATTTCTAGGGAAGTTGATCTTCTCTCTGACAAGCATTAAATATATACTTCTCTTTGATGGATTGCTACTCTTTAGCAACTGCATTCCAACTAATCATCCTACCTATACTTCTTCACGTTCGTTTTTTTCCCTTTCTTTCTCGGCAATATCTATTCTACCTTTATGATTAAATTACTCGTTTTTTCTATGCCGTAGTTGATGATCACTCACCTGACGTTATTCCCAGTTAATTATTATGTGAATCTATATTTCTCTTTTTTTGAATATTTCATTTATTCCATCCAACACCTACATGCTAATTCTGCGGGCACTTTTTTTTGCAGTTGCTAATAAAATTTCCCTCGAAAAAGGAGATAAATCTGGGGAAATGGTGTCTGTATGTGAATGAACATTGCGGACCAGTCCATATTCATGTGTTCTTGCAATCAATCCACTAAAAATTAAAATATTCAAGAGAAAGAACATAGATGGCGCATCATATATCGTACAATAAGAGAAACGAATTGAGGCGTTATTAAAAGCTTTTTGTTGTCATCAATCTTCGAGAACGAAAATGAGCTAGAAGCAATTCGCAGACGCAGCTGTTAATTTGTGAGCAATTCTCTCATTTCGAAAATATCTGCCCAAAAGATTGATCTTTTTCCATTCGAATGAATCACAACTTCTCGACGTTTTCATTAACAATATTTCGATTACTTAGCAGCAGTATTAGCTGACATGTTATCACTATTAATAGTAGAAAATCTAGTATAACTTACTCGCAACAATGTGATGCTCTCCTATTTGCCACTTCTTAGCGATTTTTTTTCCTTTCATCGATTGCTTCTTCCGAGCTTTTGCCCGATTGTTAACAGCAATTTTCTATTTTGAATGTGTTTAGCTCAATTATCATATAGATGAAGGCCTTGGAAAGACAGAACGAGAGGGAGCAAATGGCTAAATGTGACTGTTTTTAGCGAATAGAATGCTAGATTAAGCAGCATATGTAGAATACTTTTTTTTTTTTGGAAAACCCTTATTGATTCACAGAGTGCATCACCTGGTGGTGTAATTCGCAATCTTTTTCACACTCAAGTAGCAACTACCTCCTTGAGTGTTTGAAAATATTGGCATCTTTCCAACTTGATTTTCATGATACCAGATTATTTTTTTCAGTTTTTTATTTCCATACTTAAAATCTTTGGCGGGTGCCACGGTGATTTTGAGGTTACTGTAAATGCGGTAAAAATTTTCAAATGTGATCAAGTACGTTAGGTGAAGTCGTAATGATCAGTAATTAGTAGATGTATAAATATCGTGTGAGAATTTAGGATTTCAAAAATGATGAGTGATTTTCAATTTTGCGATGAAATTTTTATGGAAGTAAAATCTTTTTTGAACTTTTGAGAAATAATTTAGCAAGTTGAATTGCTATAGTCATCGATGAGAGTAGTATAGGAGATGAACGAAGAGGATTTGTCGTATTTGGAAAAAAAAAAGAAATTTCTGGATAGATTCTATTGGTTTGAGGGAGAAGTGAAAATTAGCGAAAAAAAGGGAAAGAATAATTAAAAGATTTGCAGAGAAGTTGCAATCGTAACGGTGCAGAATTCGGCGTTTTCTATATGAGAGCATAAATTATGGCTTCGCGGTCTTTTAGCAAGACATTGTATGAAATATGAAAACGTCTCATAGTGAAGCAAATGAACAAGAAACGAAATGTAATAATGAACTGACGGAAGAGGGGTTTCGAAGAAGAAAGAAAATGGAATTATTTTTGAAATATTAGCGAAAAATATTTCTCTATTTTTTCTTTCTGAGCGGTGAAATTTCTTTTCCAATATTTCCACGTTTGATTTGAATGCGTTAAATCGAAGTGACATTTAGCCGTTAGTGATTTTCTTTTTTGCTTTTCGTAAAATGTATTATGTAGTTTTTGGGAAGGCTGAAAAATACTTTAGTAAACAATATAACTGATTTAGAAAGTAGTTGTTGCAATTTACCATAGGCTCATATTATTGAGGTATGTATTCATCTCGATTATGTGAGCGTTAATTTGTGCACTGAAATCCTCCTTAATTTATGATTTAATTTGTACTGATTTAAAACACTTTTTTTTCCTTAAAACGCTCATTGAGATTTTCGAATTTTTAAATATTTGAAAATTTCTTCCCGACTATTTACTCAATATTTCAATGATTTCCTCGTTTTCGATTCTTTTTCATTTCATCAAACCCACGCGGGTCGTTCGTCTGTTCTTTACTATCTTATCCAACAAAGCTTGTTTGCCTTTAAAAAAGTGGAAGTAATTTTTTTCTCGGCAAAAAAAAAACTGAATCTTTGAGAAATAGAGAGAGAAAAAAAAAGATCTTTACACTAGAATCATGCGGCAGACAATAGACGGGTTTATCTTCTCATAAATCATCGTTCTCGCAACATCGATCATATCGTTTGTATAAACCGGTTGAATTCTACTATTTCTATGAATTCCATCAATTGGCATTTGCATAGCACCTAAATGATTAATTGCAACAATAACATATCAGTGAAATATCTAGAAAATTTTTCAAAAGATTGTCTGATAAAAAAGTATACTAAGTTTGTAGTGCAATATCAAGGTGAGGGGTTAAATTTCCTATAGAAAATTAGCAGAAATGTAGTCTCAGTCAGGGAGAGAGAAAACTTCAAAATTAGATGGCGTTGAGATATTGCACCAGAAGTTTCCTATAATGATGATAGAAAGCGATGCATAACGGTCATCATGAAAACATCCGTAGAGACATGACTTTGTTGTGGGATCGGAGTTTTCGAAACCGTTTATGAAACGTCCCGTTGGTTAGTTTTTATATGCCTTTGCAGACGTCGTTTCCGCACTCCTGTATTTTTGCGTTTGTGTTTCTGTCTCCCTTTCCTTCATTTCCGAGTCCCGAATCACTAGACCTTAGGCTACGGTATGCGTGAGTATAAGGTGCACTTTGGAATCACTTGGACCAACATAAAGCGGATACATCACCTAAAAATTTGCATCCATCTTATAATCGGCCTGATTTTGTTAAATATAGTGGGATCACAGATGTCGGTTCTCCCGTTTTTGGGGTTTCGCATGACAGGGAGCGAGGATCACTGCTTATGTGAAACAGAACCATTTAAACGATGAACCATTTAAATCATTTAAAGCGAAAATATGCATGCACCGTTCAGCACATCGTTTTTGTGTTGACAATCTATGGATTCGGTTGTCTGATAAGCGAAACTGCAAAAACACAAATCGTATCATTGTCTCTGGCAAAACTTCTCACTTCTTTCTGCTCAGACATCATCTGGCGTTTCTTTAATTACAAAAGCACATATCGTGCCCTTATCATTGCACGCTTTTCCATCCTTTTTTCTTCGAATTCCTTCGGCTATAAATTCCCATATGCAAATTTGACGTTACTATCAACCTTTTTAAACTCATGAATGAGACGATCAGTTGGGAATAAATATCGCTGCAATTTGCCGAATTGCTACAGCGAAACAGCGGAACTGACTCACAGAGGAACACTATCAGCATATACATATAAAACATATAAAAACACAGTTTTCTAAAATTGACAGTTTTTGAGAACAGCCCTTCTTGGTTTGTAAGGTTTAAAAATGTTCATTTTCAATGATACGCCGGCGCCATAGCTCTCAGGCGCTAAAATGCGAATCGCTAACGATGATTTAGAGTTGCAACAGTTGATGCTGAGCATAAGATGCTTTCCGGCAACTAAATGTTCCATGTAAAAGTTTGCTCGTCCTGTTTCACAATCAACATTTCTTCACTGAAGAAGAGTGCAAAGGCTGGAATAAAGGAGTGGGAAATTGTAGATTGTGAAAAGTAGGATATACAGATGTACCATTCTCTTTGCATACTGGAATAATTTCTAAGTCACATTTTTGTCAGTTTTTCAACTTTGGGTTGAAATTGATACATCGGTCATAAATAATCATTATAAGGAGAATTTTTTTTTACTGTTGTGATGCAGCCTTTTTTATCATATGCCATTTCTGAACGATCCTCCTTGCAAGTGCAATGCATACTTATTTAAGAGATAGGTAATAACGATGTCGTCCACTGTTTTTACACTGGAAATTTGCAAATTCAATATTAGCAAAGTTGATGTTAGCTCATCGATGGAAAATGGATGAGCGGAGAAGAATGAAAGTTTAGACTGGGAACTTTGCGAGTAATTTCAATAGGGTTTTTATGTGAAATTTTTGGGAAATTATTCTATCGGTTAACTGTGTCATGAATTTTTGCCGATTAATTTTTGCTAGTTGTGTATTTCGGGTTAAGCACTCAACTCTTGTGCTATTGAAATATTCACAAGGGCA
The DNA here is from genome assembly GCA_037389465.1 of Baylisascaris procyonis. NCBI lineage: Eukaryota > Metazoa > Nematoda > Chromadorea > Rhabditida > Ascarididae > Baylisascaris > Baylisascaris procyonis. The sequence continues at coordinate 820,347 of JAZARR010000164.1, forward strand.
TTTCGCCTGCATTTAGAATCTGGATATCTCTAGTTCAGTTTTTTTTTTTCTGATAGCCAAAATGTACACCGTTCCCAGACGCTGGAGCGCTAAACATTTTTTATCTATAACAGTAAAGTCGGAGGAAATTTTTTCATTTCACTTACGCGGAAAATTAGAGTGCACGTTTTTATCTAAATTATACAAATTGCATGATTCCCTCTTTAGAATTTTTGAATGATTTTCAATGACTCAATTCGGCCCTTCTTCCCCTCTAATTCCGTTTATTTACTTCCCAGAGGGAGGCAACTAAACTACGCTTCGTTTTTCTTCAGTACATTCGTACTTCCTCGCATTTTTTGCTGCAATGTAGCCATGCAATTTTCTATTGCTGTTTGATCACAGCTCATTTTACAGTTTTAAGGGGCTTCATCAGGGCCGTTTTTGATGAGTGCGGCGTACTTTTGCTAGATTTATCTCGTGCAATTGAACTTGCAGCATTCGTTGAAGCTTTCTTGCTAACAGACATAGTGAGGCGCCGTTCTGACGCAGTACTTTCACAACGGCCACAAATATAAAAAGCACTGTTTTTTTTCGTAAAGCCTAATGAACAAACCGCACAAGTTTCTTTGGAGACAGGAAGGTGGTGTGAAAAGTACATATCGTTGTAGTTGTGGTTAATAATATTGTATCGAAAATGTACACATTTGTGGAGTACTATAGATGATCTCATTTCCTTTAATCTCAGGAGCCGATCGCTATTCACTAGATGGCCCGGATATGAGGGGAGTCTTGAACGTACGAGAGAGGGTCCAAGTTGATCACGTTAGGTATGTGAATGTGTGAGTGCAGGTATCGCGTAAATGTTGTGCGAGAGTGTAGCTTTCTCACGATTGGCGATTATTGCACTGTTCATAATTAACGCGTATCGCGACCCAACTGTCGTAGTGGCATTTTTACGGCATACCACAAAGGTTGAAAGGTGTGCTCTAATGTCGGCTATTGATGTACGCGCCCTTCTTGCCTACTGAATAGACGTCACTTTTATTACGCACATATGCATTAAGCTTCAGCCCGTCCACCTGTGCACACCTGTCGATCCAACTCATCACATCGTTTAGCAGAATGCTGAAAAAATTCCATAAGAAATAAAGTTGGATAGGAACAAACATTTTTTTGTTTATTTTCTTTTTAATTTTTCTCGTAAAATTCGAAAATAATTGGGGTTTACTCTGAGATATTTGTATATATTCATATATGTCCAGATGATGAATTAAACTCGATACTAAAACCTAGAGGTGCAGAATTCCGTCACATGTCATAGGTTGACTATGGGTATCCAAAATTGATTTCATTTTAATTCAGAGCGCCTTATGTATATTATAATAGAGTTTGAAATCTCGGCGATCAGAGAATTCATAGTTTCCATTGTTCATTCAGACAAGTTCAACTGCTAGAAATCAGAAAGTCATCGTCCCCTTGTTGAAGGTTAGTTAATGGGAGTACGGTAATCTTTCCCACACTGCCGGATTTTCAAGGTTGAATGGAATTTTCCAAGCTGCATTCCACGTTTTCAATTGATGAAATGGTTGGTGGATTTTTTCAAATCTTTGAATTAATTTTTTCCCTCAAAAGTGGTCAAGAACTGTGGAAATTTTGTTCCCGGTTGATCGTTTCGGTGAAGACAGGAGGGGGGGGGGGGGGGGTGGGGATTATACCTTTGTTAACCTTCTCATATGCCAATTTTTATGTTTCATATTGAATAGCTGAACTCTATGAAATTATCAGCATAAAATTGAGTTCCTAATATTTTTTAAAAATTCAATATCATTCCCAAGCACTTTACAAATTTTTCCAAAATGCATTATGCTAACGTCGTGTCTTCTATGTATGTGCATGTGTGTCTGTGCGTCTGATAATTTCAGTTCCAAAGTTTTTCAGCTTAGATTAGTAGAACTTGATGCATATGATGTGCACCTATTCGACTTATATATTAACTCCTAAACTGCGCTATCAACTTCGAAAGAACTTCATAGAGATCTTCACTTTAAGTTAGATGACTCATAGGGGAATGAATTTTTTTTTTTTTGAAGATTTGTCCGGTTGATAGGATCAGATCGAGGAAGCCATACCACCAGGCTTTATAATTAATCCAAAATTTATGGAATCGGTTGGTTCATTGAGCAAAAAAAGTGCGCATCGTTTCATTTGCTTTATCATTTCCTTACTTTTTATCAATGCAATATCCTCGTTTCTCTGCGATATTTGGATATTATATCATAATAACATAGAAAATTATTGTGAAATTGAAGATATAAGCCAACAGTTTAACCCCTCATTGTCCTGTTGGTTATTTACTTATTCATAGTCTAAAATAGCCTTTAATTGTACTAGAAATAAGCTCATAAAGAACATTACGTGAGGATACATTGAGAACATTTCATCGTTGTTGTCAAGTTGAAATATCTTTTTTCATAAACTTTTTAAGCTGAAATAATTTTTTCGTAGATTTCTGCAAATGTTTTTCACAAAATTTTTTTCTCGGATAAGAATTGTGTTTTTTTTTTCTCTCTGAGGTGCTACAACTTTTCTCTTTGTATTGTTCTTATTGTTCATCTTTGCCTCTTGGCAGTTTACCGTGCGGATTGCTACGCACGCTAATTGCTTGCTAGCAATTTATCTTATCGGCCACACACTTGTGATGCAACGAAACTTTCGCTTTCGAAAATTTCTTCTTGATTGCCTTTAAAATGCCATTCACAATCTAGCGTAACTCAATAGTGAAAAAAAAACTAGTGGTCATAATTTTTTAATTTGCAGAAAATCTAGTGTTCTTTTTCAGAGGATGGGAGGTGGATACGTTGTTTTTGATAGAAGAGGTCAATGTTCTTAACTTTTCGAATGTTAAGGTGAAAGGTAGAGAAAATGGGAAAGGAATTGCGTGTTGATTGTGAAAGATTTTCATTATATCATTCGACAACCGTCCATTTTTCACCCCAATACTGCCTCCGTTTTTCTCACTGCCTAAGTATGGAATACGTTGAAGAAAGCAGGATAAGTTGTGATTGAAGGAAAAAAGAGGTTTTGTTGGACGCTTACCGATATCGCTGATTGTCATTTTGCCTATAGTGATGAAAGAAATCTTTATGTAATTCTTTCATTAAAGGATGCTGCTAAGTTATCTATCACTGCTCGAAGAGCATCGCTAAAAGATATGCTATTACGTTGCTAGTATTTATGAGCTGATGTTTGGTACTTATATCTTATCAAATTTATATTTATTTCTGACTAAATGTTCTTCTAGAAATTTAGGCTACACCTTTTTTGATTTCACCGCTAAAATTTCCCTCTCACTTATTTTGTGTTCAGATTTATAAGGGATGCTATTTTATGCATAGGTCTTTTATATATTGATTGGTCTTATACTTTATATATGTGGTGCAGTGATGCAGATATGTATTATTTATACTCATACACCAACTGGTACAAGTAAATGGCAAGCAAAAATGAGTTTTTCACATAGAGAGGGTGAAGATGAAAAAAAAGACTCAATGTTTGCATAAGTTAATGATGGCCAATGAGACGTTTACATTTGCGCAATTAGCTGCCGCGTTTACGCCTCATAGTAAAGTTCCTTTAGAACATTCATCTCATATTTTCAGAGAAAGCGTTTCTTTTCAATATTTGGCACTATTTGTCAAAAATTTCTTAGCACATCACTAAATCAACAAAGAAGAGATGAGATAAAATTTAATAGACACTTTTGTGACATTTTTATACCTGTGATTCTCTATATGTTATTTAATATCATAGAACTAGAAAAGGTTTTATGGGATCAAGTTCAACGGCTAGAAAATTTCTTTTTCGAATTTTCATATCCGAGAAACGTAATTTAAAAAGTTTGATTTATGTATTTCCCAACACTCTTCGCTTTCGAGAAAAAAACTTCCCGCCCTCATAATATTATATCACCTGTAATAAATTTGTTGAAATCATAAAAATTTCGAAGTTTCAGAGCAGTGTTATTTGAAGCTATAGGTGAGAGAGAAAGATTTCTTCATGCAAAACTAGCAGGAGAAACGATTTTTCTTTTTTTTTTTTTTTGAGGAGGAGGAGGAGAGGGTCATTCTCCTCGAAATTTTAGAGGGGAATAAGTTTAAGACGAAGAGCCTCAACAGGGAGAAGGGAATTCATTCGAGATGATACAATTAGCTCTTTATATTATTTTTTTTTTGCGTTGTTTCGCGTATCTAATTTCTTTGAATATGAGGAAACCATTAGAATGCCTCTTTCTTCCTTCTCCTCTCTTCTTTGCAACTTGCTAAGCGCTTGCCTTTTTTGTTCAATTTTAACAGTTTCTTGGCAGAGAGAGAGGAAAAGAGGGGAGGAAAAATTGACATTGGCACGTGTCTTTATGTGCATTCGAGAGGAATCAAAAAAAGAGAGAGAAAGAACAAAATGAATGAAATTGTTTTTGAGAGAAGAGTTCTTACATTCTCCTTGATAGTGTATTGAAGCGAGTTTCTGCTGTAATATTTCCCGGAACGATTGCACTCGTAAAAATTGATCAAATTTCACAAAATGCAACGATCGTAATTCATGAATGAATCGCAATCATCGTCGATACTCTCGAGCGCTATGAATTTACTCATTTTTTAAATTTTATTCCACTTTTTGAATTTTTCATTATTGTTAATTTTTGGATAATTTTTCTAAAATTTTTGATTTATTTTAATAAAATATAGTTCATAAGACTCTCATTAGAGTTGTTCATATGCTAACCAGATAAAATAAATATCAAACTCTTGGTTGATTCTTATCTCACGTGAATGCTTAAAACTAACGCTAATCGGTGTTATTGTTGATGCTGTGAAGTGCTTGTTGCTTACTGTAGAGAATATTTACTATTACTCGACTTATTTAGACCTTTCCAGACTTGTAATTAGATTCTACTTTGTCAGGATGAGCGAGAGATTGGAAGGTAATAGCATCATATGAAATATCATTATATCCAAACCAGGAATCCATTTCATTGCACACCTACATCAAATAGTCCTTTCCTCATTGCGGTTATGAACTTGGTCATTGCTGTTTTGTTTCCTCTCGCCCAACGGTTCTCTTTTCTTCATCGTCTGATCGAAGCTACGTGAGGTCACCAAGCAGTGAGATGCTCAGCTTATATCAATCCTCTGTCGCAACAACAGAGTTCGTCCTGTGTAATATCCTCTAAAATGTCTCCGGTCAAGGTCCCGATAACATCCAGAGATTCATTCTTCTAAAGCATATCTATGAAAGTGGAAATTTCTAAGAGAGATATACCTCTATGTCAATTTAGTATCAGAAAATTCAATATTTCGTCATTATAACCAATGGGGTAAATTAATTGTACAATGAGTAGTAAAGTAGTAAGGAAGAGAGGTAGCTGTTTAGTGGTTGATGAAGATGACCATAAGTTAGTGGCGCTCGCTCTATGGCCACTAAGCGCCGCCCTTTCGTCTCGCCAAAAGAACCGCCCCCAAATCCGGCAGCGTTGGCTCGCTAGCAAGGTGATGTGATGCGCTTCGTTCCGCTGTTCAAGACGTGAATTCCTGGTGTTAAGTGGTGACGACGTAACCACATTTGGTACAAAACGAATCATCTAAGTTGAGGTGTAGAATTCGACATTGAAACAGTGCCTACTTCTGCAGCGCAGAATTATATCGTCGCAATCGCAACACGTTTTCGCATCGTCACTGTCAATTAATTCATCAAGATTGTTGGTGTTGATTTCGACTGTCTCACCTAAGCGACTCACTTTTCTGAGCTTACGTTTGTCATCTCTCTCTCTCTCGAATATTATCGCTTCTAATTTTGCGATTTTTATTCCCTCAACAATCGGATCGTATATTAAGGTTAAAAATTTATTAAGTGATCGATTAGGTCGACTAATTTTATTTTCTGCTATGGCAACATAGTCGTTGCTAGCATTTCGATCTGCAATGTGCATATAAAGAGAGGGCTAGCGAATTCTACATTAGTTGCTGCTGTTGTGTGCGACGAACACTAGAATGGCGCTTCTCAAGAGGGGTCTATTGTTATTGCATCTTCAATTGCTGAGGCTATTCGTCGATGCAATCGCCGATTTCAACATTCCAGGAGGTAAGGCTACTTTTCAGTGTCTCACCCTATCTCCACTTGACGAACCTGCTTCTTGGCTAAGCTTGTATTATTATTATTATTATTATTATTATTATTATTATTATTATTATTATTATTATTATTATTATTATTATTATTATTATTATTATTATTATTATTATTATTATTATTATTACTATTATTATTATTATTATTATTATTATTATTATTATTATTATTATTATTATTGTTATTATTATTATGGTTATTATTATTATTATTTCAACAAAGAAAGTTCTCTGCATAACTTTATTCTTCAGTTTATTTTATTGTGGCCATGCATGCATTAAACAGATCCAGAAATGCTGGATCTAGAAACAATATATGCTAGGAATGCCAGGTAGATTTCAAAAACAGACTGTTTCATAACGCGATACAATGAACTCAGTGATACTGAAGAGATCTTGTCGAGTTCAATATGCCCACATGCTATGCAAATGAATGCACGGAATATGAGAGTTTTGCACAAATAATAATTAAGGGTTAGCGATTTTAAACGAACTACTACATACCGGGGACCTAAATTTCCCGGTCACTGATTTTGTGCTCGAGGTTACGTCTAATTCATCTGATGATGTTGGGATTCCTCTTTCGGTTGGAAGACGCTTCTCTTCATTTCTCCCACTTTTCGAGTATGTATTAGGAATTTCAACTTCTATTCTCCCGCATCCTCATTCAGTCTTTGCTATCTATTATCTGAGAAGGAATGCTTCATTTATTTTCTAAAAGAAAAGAAAACTTCGGCACGGTATGTGCGAACTGATCGATAAAGTTCATTTTAGGAAACTATAAACATATATCAAGTTGCACGTTTTACTTCCACTTGATATGATCACTTTGAAAAATTTTCCACTTTATTCTTGAATATATTCAGCCTACTTTGTTTCCTTTGAAAAGTGTTTCGCCTGAAATTTGATATGGAATTATTTTTCGTTTTATATATTCGATTGAAGATATAGACGTATATTTACATCTTAAGGAAATATTGCCTATCGTTATTTATTGTGCTGAAACAATGTCCAGTGGCGCAAATCATCTCTTCTTGAACATTATAATAATACGCGTTTTGCAAATCATATTGCATTGCACTATTCGTTGAGTATTCAATCTGCATTTGTTGAGAGAAATTTTGCGCATATTTTTGTTGAAAATGAAATTTTTGCAAAAAAATCTCTAATGTGTATTGATGCATTTTATTATCAAGTAGTAACGAGTCAAAAATATCTACCAACCAAGAAAACGTTTTTGAGACACTTTCAATGAATTCATAAATTGCGCTGTGAAAGAATATAAATTTAAAATGCCAAATTGCTTCTGTTATGTAATAATACACAACGAAATTGTATAATTTAGCTTTAATTAATCAGTAGAAATCAATATTCACTAAACAACAGTAGAAAAGAGTGCGAATGCAAACCAATTTGATAGAGAAAGAAAGATATGGAAAATATTAACTACAAATGCAACCTAAGAAATTGCTCAAAATAGTTGACGCTATCAATTTGGAACTATCGTTACTACAAAATTGTTACTATTTTGAGGCTTTGTTTTCATTTTCTTCCCTGTTTATTTCTCTTTCTTTTTCTCTTATTTTCTTTTACTCTGTCAACAAGGTATAGTAAAGCTGTTGTATTGATTTTTCGTAACAAGTTGCAAAGAGAAACATCAAGAGAGTTTTTCATTGCTTCGAAAATTTGTGAAGCGTTACGACAGGTGGAGTTTGATTTTTTTTTTTTCACATTCTGAATTGTTGCAAAATATAGATGCGGACGATTGCGATGCTATTTCTATAACTCTCCAACGTTTCAAATTTTCTTTGCTGTGTTTTCACTCTTTATTATACTTTGATTGTCTATTTTCTACGTTCGCGGTGGTATGAGACGGATCATGAAATTAAGAGTTGATAACAATAAGAATATAGCCGTATTTGGAAGCGCTGAAAATAATGGACTAGAATCCAGGGTTTATGAGGGAGCAATAAATATCTCTTTACAATACTAATTAATTGTACTTTAACTGGTAATCACCGGTATTATGTACTTTTTGACTGCTTTTTATTCACCTATTAATTGTGCATTCGAACTGAAATATGCGAAAGCAATACAGTTAACCTAGCGTGGGCAGTTCTGAAATTTGCAATCTCCAATAATATTCCGATACTGTAGTATTACTTAAGAGACATCAAATAGGCCCATTAGCATTTCATCGGTGCGAAAAAATTTTTCACGACGAATTGCATCAAACGAATTCGATTTGAGCGTAACTAACTTCTGTGCATTGGATATTTGGGCTTTTTTCTAGTGTTTTCTTAATTTCAACGCTTTAAGGCGATATTATTTAAATCAGAATCAAAAAATCAGAATTCTTTACAGAAATCAATAAAAAGTGATTTAATTTGTTCCTCGAATGAATTTCATCTTTTTATCGGCTTTGGAGATTTATCCATATAGAAAATTAGTAAGATTCTGAAGCTTAGAAGTGAAATTCTATCTGTGGTGATTCTCATTTAAACAATATTTTCTCTGACATTCGCTTAGAGTCTAATGTGATTTTTTTCCTTCAACTGTACTTATTATAATCGGAAATTGTTACATTCTGAACTGCTCTGCAGTGTTCAAGAATCTCTTTTTTCTTGAAATTTCGGGAATGATGCGATGGGAAAATTTTTATAACTTTTATGAGCTACATAAATATATAACTAATTTATTTGGAGCATTTTTATGCGCCTTTCAAGTGTGCATACTCCAAGCGCAAATGGCCATGTGGTGTCTATGCGGTAGATGTATTGACGTATGTCGGTTGGCGTGTCCGATAATTGCCACTGAATTTAAAAATATGAAATTTGATAGCATATTGAATGCCATAGGTGATCTTGTCTACCAAATTCCACTTTGATTCGTCAATTTCAAAATGAATGCTGGATATTAAAATGTGCCGAAAGTTTCTGGACAAGTTTCATACACGGTGGTCATGAAAAGTTGATTTTTTTTTTATTTATATAAGCGATCGGATTAATCAAGGTATGAAAGCATTATTTTGCACATTTTGCATTTTGTTGATAACGGGCGAAAGCGATTAGGGAGATGATGATTATTCAAAGTAAATCATTGAGAGCGAGAGAAAGAGGAAGAGAGGGTGTGACATTTTTATATGGGGATCGAGACAAAACGAAACCGTTGGTTAAAATTGGCTATATTTAATCGGAACTCTTTGAATGCGAGTGAATTCCTATGGTTGGTGTTGAATTGGCCTAGCACAGCTAAATTTTATTTCAATCGATAGAAACATCGAAGAACAAATAAATAACATTGATAGAGGCATCTCGTAGCATTGAAAGTTTCCTTTTTGTTTTCCTTTTATTTGTGAAATTATTCACCCTCCTTTAAGGCTATATTTGGAAAGACATCTAGAAGAATTGCGCTTTTTTTGCTGCAACTTTATTATGCTGGAATCATTCCTTATCTTTTTCTTCCTATCCGCTGAATTACGCTTTTATTTGCATCTAGAAAATAAGCACTATTTGAAGGAAAAAGCCTAGCTGAAGTTCCAACAATTTCAGGTTATTTTACGGGACCCCCCGTAATTTAGTCGTTGTCGAAGATTTTCCTCCATTTTCGCGAAGTTTCTTTCTCGAAAAGTGCTGAAGAAATATAATTTGTGGATTTCGCAAAAGAATTATTGCAATGTCTTGGTTTTGTCTTTTGTTAAACGTATTTTTTTAGTTTCTTTGAAGTGATTCAGAATATCTTTAATGAGCCTATATCTACAACCTATATTGGTCTGACTCATGCCTGCAAGCTGTGTCTTCCCAACTTCTTTTAGCAAAATCATACAGGAGCTGTTCTTGGAGCATTTCACTCTGCTCATTCTGACTGCGAACTTTCGCATTCATCTTTTTCTTATTTACATATTTCTCATTTTTCTTTGTTTCTATTTTCTTGATTATTTCTCGCTTTTCTTCATTTCTCGTTGTTTCTTGTGTTTATTTCTCATTTTTCTTTAATTCTCATTTCTCATTCTTTGGGAGTCGAAGGAGTTCCCTAACAGTTTTACTTTCGTTACAGTAGCTGTGGCGTTTCCAAGAGGGCAGAGGGAGAAGAGGACTGAATCAGCATCATTATTGCGAGGACAAAGATAGAAAAGAAAGGTGCAAGAGTATCATAAATATGGAGATAGAGATAGAAAATTATAAAGAAGAAGGGGTAGTCAAAGTCATACTGTAACATGTAATATCTTTTATATCATGGTTTCTGCGCTGTGCGTGAAAGCAATATGTTGAGTACAATATAGGTTGTATTGAGGTTTTATTTGTTCAAATGATCTCATTTTCACTCTCATCTCTTATCTTATATTGTTCTTTTTTCCGTTCCACAGTTTCTCAGTTTTTATGCGTTCCTATCTGTTCTTAATTCTGTTCTCTTCTCTATTTCTATCTCTTCCACTCAGTGTTATAAAATGTCTTTTATTGCTATGAATACTGCTCCCTAATCACTACTCTCGATCGATGACTCTCTACAGCAAGTTCAAGTAAAATAACCGCGGTAATAATAAAAAGGAATTGAATTGTTGGACTAAAAGTGGCACTTCCTCTATGAGATGTTTATGCACAGGAAGAATTCTTTATTTGGGGCATTACTGGCTGCTGATGTTCTCAAAAATTCAAAACGAAATGGCATTGAACGTAAGCAGCGTTTGAGAGATTCCATTTAGATTCTAATAGCTCGTTGCGGTTTGCACTATTCTTTTTCTTCGTAGTGCCGTCAATGAGGCGCAAACTGATGAGAAATAATTTCATTTTTTTCTCATTTTTCAAAAGTTCAAGAAAATTTCTAGGCATTGTTTCATTTCAGGAAATTTTTAATTTATAGTTGTATCATTTTTCATATAGATATGTTTTGTTACTACAAATAGATGATGATTTAATGGAAAACAATCGTAAAAATGATCTTAATCATTCTTCATTTTCTTGTTCCTCTCTCTCATTCATCATCGTCGACTCTTATATCTGAGTTAATTTGCACAATTGTACTCTAACGGATCTTTTATTTTGTGAATTTCTTAATGCCGGAAGCATTTTATACAAAGATATAATGCCTGTGAGAGCATCATCTGTCTTTACAAAACATCTGTTTGCTTCTTTATTTCTCGTTACATATGACGTTCAATAGTAATCATTTATTCAGTATGCTCAGCATCACCTTCTCATTCATGAAAGAGGAAAGCTTAAAAATAAACTGAATTTTGAAGCGGCCTGAAAACTGTGAAATCTCCCGTGTTTCTTATATGTGACTATTTGTTGTATTTTTTATCGTCAGCATTAATTTAAACATTGGCTTAGCTCCACACGATCCACCGATATGATTTTGGACAAAACATCGCTATCACTTAGCTCTTGAATCGACCGGCGAACACAAAATGCCACAGTCATAGTGATCGTTTTTTATTAGGTACTACTTATTTTCAAGAAACATCAACGCTTTAGAAGCTTAAAGGTAATTGAATTTGATTTATTACTTAGTATTAAACGATAAAGATTTTTTTTTTGAAGAATTGCCGCAAGAAGTAGGATAGATGAGTGAATTTGTAAGAGCAATAATTTCGAGAAGAGGCATTATAAGAAAATATATGAATAAATAGTGGAGAATTGAAGTGAATAAATGAGGGTGTGACGATATGGTGGAAATTTTGATCGACATTGAGTGATTGCAATATGGCGCACACTGGTTTAGGCACGCCGTGAAATATGCATAAAATTCGGCGCATGAGCTATATTGAACAGTCGGAAAGCAGCCAAAACAAATTGCATGCCACACTTCTAGAGGACGTGTTTGTTGATGCATTGCCCGCATGAATGCTTTTTATCTTTTAAATTTGGAAGCTCTTTCATAAGCATAAAAATGGAAGATGATGATAAACGGCAAGGAGACCAAACGTTACTCGCCTCCTCCTCCCCTCGCCCTCATCGTCCCCCTGCTCTATACACACTTTAGCAAGCCTGTAAAGAGAAAAAATGTAAACGATTTGTGAATGCAAAAGAAACAAATCAGCAAGAGTATTACTTTGCATGCATTAATAGCAGAAGACCACTCTTCTTTTCTGAAAATCCTGCGACCAGTTACGTTTTTTCTACGCTGTGTCCCTGAGTGAAAAGGTTTGCAACTCTTTTATTGGTTAAAAATAAATTTCGTATAAAACTTATGAAAATTTTTCGATAAAATTGCACAACGCTCGTAGCATTTCAAAGAAAAATTTTTTTAAATGATAATCTTTATTCGCATAATAAAGAAAGCATGGAATTACATGCACAATAGATATACAGACAAACAGAACATATGTAATACCAGCATTACACATAGCCATGCGTTTAAAAACCCAAAACAATAGTGAGAACAAATATTGGAGATCAGTTGAAAGAGGAAATACAAATTTAATGGTGATGGTGACAAAACGCCAAAGTTGAAGCACAATTACTTTGGTGGATATTAGAGATTGAAATACTTTTTAAGGGAGTTAGTCGTTATTGCGGTCGCATGAATCCAGTGAATAGAACGCTGTAGATGTTCGGTTGCATAACTTCCAGGCGTGGTGACTAGCCAAACTTTTATCATCAGCGTTTGCGTTTTCGAAAATGCACCTGGATTAGAAAAATAAAGACGGTCGAAAAAAGACTAAGAGAAGGCTGGGAAGTGGGATGAAGGAAAGGATATACTGGCCAGTAGTCTGTTAATTCACTTGTATACGGAATGAGAGAAATGAGCCTAGATGCTCACCTCGGACTTACTCATTCACCGAAATTCTTTTGCGATGAGATTTAATCAGCAGCAAGATATCACAATTTCTCTTTTCAGCATAGGTGAATCTCTAAAAATCTAGCCAGAATTCCTCGAAAATAGAGGATCCTCTAAAAGCTAGACTGCAACACTCTTACATTGGGCATATTTCCGTTTTCTGCTCCAATGGGTTGCTCAACGATGCGCACAACCTCTTTGCTTAACGCTGAGAAAGTCAAACAAATGACATTCGCTGCTTGTTCATAATCAACCAAATCAACCCGTTTTCTACGATGCAAATTATCGCGATCCGTTATATACGGCGAGTACTCCCTCGTGGCAGAAATGGCATATTTCCTATAAAGTCAGTTGATGGCCGTACTTTGCAATATTGTGTCATACTGTTAACTAACGAAAATCTCAGTCTTCTCGACGTTATTTCAACTATGTTTGAAAAAACACAAGAAAAAAAATTGAAGAGATTCCCCTTTAGTTATTTATATTAGCTAATTCAGTAAAGGAAAAATAAATAAATAAAAATGCGCACACCACGGTTACTGACATTTTTCTCTAGTCGAGCAAGTTTTCTGTAATGAATCCTTTACCCCTATCGAGATATCGCCTTGCTTAGTCATGTTTACCGACGGCCGCTGCCTTCTTTTGTAGTGTACATTCGTGTGTCGATCTTGGAAAGTTAATGCTGAACAGTATTCGTTAATGGACTTTTAAAGGTTGACACATCTTATAATGAATTTTTCCGAATATTTTCTCTCAGTGTGCTTCCGTGTCTTTTAAGCGTTAAACTAGCTCTTTTCATCAGTGCATTAATGAAGGGGATGCGGGACCGAGGACGAGGGGACGATAGAAGAGCACAGATGAAACAGACTCCGCCAAGGAATATGAATGAAAAGATGCCGCCTCACCTAAAATTTGTTTGATTACTGCGAACTTTCATCAGTTCACATGATATCCGCATCTTCTAAAACTTGAAGGAGAAATACTTATTGTTTGAGGAATCAAATATGTTTCATCTCTAGCTTCTTATTTGGAGTCTTTTACAAAACTTTCAGAAATCTTCTAATTTTTTGTCAGAGATAATAAAAACTCGACAACCCTATCATATATTTAACAAATTGCTCTAAAAGGTTTCTATCGTTTTTAAGGTGAACTAACTTCAAAGTTGGAGACTACTGGTGAGCGATCGATTAATATACATTTTTTCGTGAAGAGACATTATTGGAAATTCCCTTATAAAGAAAAATTAAATAACATCGCGACACTGTTGGTTCTTAATTGCATCAATGGGCGTTAGTTTCTGGCGATGGCTTTTGAACATTTTCGTTGACCTTCGGTTAACGTTAACCTCATCCTTTATTTCTTCCTAATGAACCTTAGTGCTCGTTTTTCTTATTGTTTCATTGCCTTCAGAGAAATACTATCACGAAATTTCCTTTTTTATACTCTTCAATTTTGATGGAACTATTGCCTCGTTCTTTCTTTCGATATAATATTATACTGATGGTTTAGAAAACTTTCTTGAAAGTTTAAATTATTTCCTTTTTTGGGGAACTAAATTTTCTTTCTTTTTTTCCTCAGAAACTATTCGGAGCGTCCCGTTGTTCTATTTTAAGATTTAACTGAAACAATTTTAAAATGAGATGGTGAATTTTTTTCTCAGTTCAAACTTCCGCTAAGGGATGTATGCTTTTGTTTGTTGCACAGATGCGTCTTATCACTCCCATTAGGAACATTTGCTCGACAATTATTATGTAACCTTAAGAAATGAAGCGATATAGTCGATATATTTTTGCTTATTTTTACAAAGTTTACTAGTGACGAGAGGGTCATTGATATGTTGCGCAAATCTATTATTGATGCGCCTATGAAGTTTGCTACTAACATCACTTTATATAGCATTCGGTTCAAATCTTTTTCTTTTTTCTTGAATTCAACTCTTATGCAACAAATTATTCAAATTTTTAAAACCCTAATATCGCCACTCTGCGACAATTATCCTATGAAGCACTTTTTGTTGTAAATAACACAACAACACTTTATGTTATAAATAACATAAAGCAGCTTTTCATTTGCGAAAACTTGAAAAAAAATTTTTCTAAGATATCGTCCATGTTAATTTGAAAAAATTTTTTCAGTTCAATATGCGTATTGATCATGTATGCACCATTTCAAACCAAGATGGATGATGCAAAATTAAAGGAAATTGTCGAATGAAGAATCTGAGGGTTTGCGTGTCTTGAATCTGTTGAGGCAATTTTCATGAGAGCAAAGAAAACAACAAAGCATCGTTGAGGCAGAAAAGGAGGCTCTCTTCGCATATCTCTCCGTTTGGCTAGCATCTCGCATACTAGACGAATTGAATCTATCTTGCATTTGCATAAATTTCTTCGAAAATTATTGATTGGATAAAGTTCATGAATAAGCGAATAAGGTTGGTCTAGCAGTAAACTATGAGGTCAAGTCTCAAGGTCAGGATAAACCAGCCTCAATAAGAAAAACTTCAATATTGAGGAAGTCTTGCGAGGTCAAGCACCAAGGTCGCGATAAAATGCAAGCAGTAAAAAAGTTCAATATTCGAGGCGAAGTTTCTTGAGATGCGGTTATTTCACGATATGTTTTATTCTAAAACGCCTTTAAAATTAGACTGAAAAATACCTTGATCACATAAGGAAATGTGGACATATCTTAACAATTTATCTGGACAAGTAGCAGCAATTGGCTGTTATATCCGAGACGCACGTATGCAAAAGTTGTTTCTTCGAGGAGGGCGGAAACCTGTAAGAAGGCTAACAATCCTGTACCATTTCTGCCATTTTTTTTTCGCTTTCTTTCCTCAGCATATATTAATTCTTGTTGTTTTTCTCATCCTCGCAACATATACACTTTCCTCTCTATTGCCCAAGAATGCTAAGTCTGCCTTTGCATTTCCCTATCAAATTTCCTTTGCTATTTTTCAAATTCTCTATTTTTCTCAATGACGTTTTTTACTCACTCTTCACTTGCTCCTATAATAGATAAAGTTTATATAAAATGTGGACTAACTTCCTTTTCGAAAATTATAGTGGCATATGTTGGAGTGAGGAAGTATAAGAGAATAGAAACGATTTATCAAAATTTTCCTAATGAATTTTTATAGCGGAGCTTATATCCCATTACGAAAACAAAATATGAGGGTTTTTTTCTGCGAAATTTTCTATTCTTTTATGACATTGTATTTGATAAAATATCAGTTCGTTCATTAGAATTTATTACAAAAACTTTTTTTCTCCTTGCTTTAACATAAACGCTCTGGAGAATTTGGTCCGAACATAGTTTAGAGAAATTTTCCTTTCTCAGATAGGATCTGAAACTGTAGCATTCGACTTTTTGCTATTTACACTAACCGATTGCGCTATCAAAAATGTTTCAGCAATGGTAGACTTGGGTATTTTTATCTCTTCAGAATATCTATGAGGACGCACTTGTTGTAGGCATTTATGAGCTTTTTCGTACGCGGAACGGCCGAATGGGCTAAGAGATTCGCATCAACGCATCGATTGTTTCAATATGCTAGCATCTTTGCAGCTTTCCTTATTCGTCCTCATCTTGGGCTCCACTCTTAGCCTATCCATTCAATGAAATTTCTTATGTCTCTGCAAACAATTCACCATTAAATATTAAATATTGCCACATTCAAATATTTGTAAAAATTTTGTTATTATAATAGATACATACTGTAAGTTAAAAAAATTTATATATATATATATATATATATATATATATATATATATATATTTGTGGCAATATTTACCATCGATGTAATTCGGTGACGAAAAATCACTTTTGTCACATCAAAGAAGCACATTGGACAGAGTAAACAATGAATCGTAAACAATATTGAAAAGACTCATAGACTTATATATCAGAGGCAGACAGTTAAACCTAAGGGTCGATAGAATCTAGAAAGAAGGATCAGGCACTATTAATTTAAGATTGTTCTTTAAATAGTACTAAAACGCTTGAGGGCTTTAAAATACTCAAATAAAAGCGAAACAAAGATATGCTTTAATCCGAAGAGAAATGGATCCAATTGCGCGCAATGCCTTGTTCTCCGAGGAATTCGGCGAAAGGTCGATTCGAAACGAGTTTCTCTTGGGATGGCTTCTATTCGTTCAGAACATCTTTCATCCATCAAAAACGCTAACACGGGAAAATAAATGGGATTTGATTTCAAGTAAGCCGACGAATTTTACGCTTATACACATTCAGACAGAACAAAGAAGCACGTCCAGACATCGACATACATATAGACGAACAAAGCAGACAGTTGCACACTGAGAAAGAGACGCGGTCGTTTAGCACAGATACCTTGAAGGCTCACAGTTAAACACTGGTAAGGCGCAAACGTTTGAAATTATTTCCGCACTAGTATGGACTTTCAAAAGATGGCGGTCCAAAAGTGCGGAGGGGAGGAATTGATTGCGGGGACGGAGTTAATTAAATAGGCTGATTCGTTCATTAGCAGCAGATTGTGCGACCAACATATGAGCGTGTTAGTTCAGCGTGTAAAAAATGTGTGGGCAAATGGACACATGGACAGTAGCAGTCATATATGAATGTTAAAATTTACATAATTTCGTTTTATGCAGTTAAATAAATATTGGGAACATATGAAAATGCAGCATAATTGTCGGCACTAACGTAAGAACGGTTATGAGAAGCTCTGATTTGAAGTAATGGCTATTTGGTTTAAAAAATTTCTCATATACGCATTTATTTCTTGTTAATTGAAGATTCGCGCTGCTAACTGGAAATTCACAAATTACGACAATCATCGATTCAAAGTTTTTGGGATGAAATTTATGCGGACGAAAATGCCTTTGAAAATTTTCACGTCACTTCGTTTCCGGGGGTTTTTTAGTTGGTTCAAAGGTAAAGGTGAAAAGGAATCCAGCAACGAGAAATGAAGCCCCGAAAATTTTCAATCCTTTTTTGTGAATGGTCATTAGAACCGTGTGAAGGTGATTTCCAAAAGTTTTAAAAAATGTATAGCAATTACGATTGGTCACCTAGCAGTATTTCATGTAAAAGGGAGTAGAAGGCTGTGAGTTGAGGAGGGAGGAGAGGGGAAGATGAAAAGCAGTGAATGTTGCGTGCGTAGCACTAAGGATGCTTTGAAGGGTATCTTCTTAGGCATTTGTTTTACTTCTGTAGAGATCTTAAAAGCACATCAATGTCCTTCTGAATATTAGCTGCGTTACGAGTAAACGGAAAGGCGTACCAAACGGCCTGATAAAATAGGCTCTTTTGTATTCTGACTGCATCAACATCTATTTCTATGAGATATCAATGAAAATAAGTGTGCTCATATTTTAATTAACATTACCGACGGTACAATTTTCCCACAATAAATTCCTCTTTCTTCAGTGCACCAGTGCTAAATGTATGAAATTTTTTGTATGAAATTTTTTGCTCCATACATCCAGGTTGATAGGTGAGCGCATGGGATGGCATATGAAGTCATCTCTTGGTTTTTAATATACCTACCAAATTTCGTAAGTCTGGTTTCGGTGATTCCCAGACTTAAACCACAGACAAAAAGACACATAAATACGCAAAGGCACGATGTTGCAACAGTGTATCTTGCGAATGCGTATTCATAGAAAAGTGTGAGCAAATTGCAACATTTAACACGTGAGAAAATCTAGTGTGATTATTCTAGTGAAAACGTTAGACGATTCAAAATTTATGAGAGGCAATATAGGCATTAAGTATACTTTTTAAATATACTTCTTAATATACCATTCGAAGTTTGTTAATATACTCCTTAATATACTTTACAAATATGCTTACTGATAAATTATATACCAACAGAAAAAGAAATAAATGTGTTGTCTAATAAATATGCTAGATATATTTCTTAAATGGAACCATTTGAAGTTTGTTCAGAGAGACCATGACTATTCATGGACGTTTTGCGCCGAGGGAGCGAGAATCAAATTCGAACTTTAGAAAAATGGAAATGAAATTACAGCGCGGAAGTGAAATTAGGATTTTGGGTCTGATCTATCCGCCCAGACCTATAGAATATATCCATTCATTGCTACAACTAAAGAAGTCATAAGTTGCAAACATCGTAAAGACAGTGCTCGTGCTAAGAAACGGACGATGGATTCCTTTTAAAGTATTTTTACCGATTTGTTTGATAGAGACTATAGATCATTGAAGTTTAAATGTGCAGAAATCAGCTAGCTAATTAACTGTCCTTCAGTTAGACATATATAATGGCGTGGTGATTCTCAAACGAGCTCTGCTTGGTTGAATGCGACTTATTAAAAAAATTTTATTGATGAAAAATTCAGCATAAAATTTCAGCACTAACAGAGAATGTCGTAACTGCATTGTGTCCGCAATAACGTATCAAGAGATTCGACAAAATTTTGCCGCATTGACCAAAAATTTTGTCAATGTGCGTTATTTGAAAACTTTCGCTCATTCACAAGATCGCTTTTTTTTTGTTGCTCTTCAGCGGTTTTTATCCTCTCATTGAGGATGACGCAGTATGCGTATAAAAAACGAGGTCTTTTTATGTTTACAAATATAGCGTATGAATCGTCAACGTATAAATGAAGCAAACAATGTTGGTAGGCGCCATTATATATATACAAAGGACGCCAAATTTCATTTCTTATTCATAAATGCTTTCAATACGGCATTGTTTATCGCTGTTTACCTAAAATTAGTCAATAATTATGTTTACTTACTACATAATACTAAGGCATAGTGTTGAATGCTATAGCCTCTTCAAACATAATACTTCCGGAATCTCAGCAATAATTTCCTGTAGTGCAACGAACTTCTGGAGTTTCAATAAAAGTTTCGATAATACTAATACGTCTGAAAATTCTGTGCAATGGAATAATTCCATTGTAGAAATAGATGAAAAATATTATTGATTCAGTAGTCAGTAAAAAGCAATTTACGCATGATCGGTAATAGAAAATAGTCGTCTTGAATTTGCTAATCAACTGCTATCCTTGCGCAATGTTTTATTTCCTCCTTTTTTGGACAGAAACGTCTCGGTTTCCAGCATTGAACGGAGAATAAGATTAGCCTCATCACGCTAAAAAAAAGCTCGTTCACTCTCGCTTTATTACTGTGCGCTTGTTAGGGTAATGTATTTTCGTCAAGTGATTCTATTTCTAAGGTTTTTAAATCATTTCTAATCGCAAATAATTCAATTGTTGCCAAAAAATTGAAAATGTTTTCTAAAAAATTTATTGAAAAATTCTCCACTGTGTTGAAAGCAAAAAGTATTCTATTGAAAAATTGTTGCTCATTTGCTTGATGAGGTTGAAAAGCAACTCAAATAAACTCGAGCAGACAAGCAAACTAGGCCATAGAGGATTATCAAAACGAGTTTGCTAATATAATTTTTTTTCGTTTTCTATGCAACGGATATTTTTTCCACTAAAACAAAATTGTTTTCGGCAAACGAGGGAATTCTATTTGATGGGAACATAATTATTTGCCCTAAAAAAGATAATTATTCTCAAAAAAAAGGAAAGTCTTCTGCATAAAAATAAAATAATTTTCAACGGGAAGGAAATTACGCTCATCGAAATAACTCTCATTTTTTATCGGAAATTTCCTTTTTTCCTAATATTCGCTATTTTTGAAAATTGCCTATTGTGTGCATTTTACGTTTCATACTTATAAAACGTATTGTAACCACGTCGTATCTATTACATATATGTCTGTTTATGATGTAGTTTCGATTTGTTAATTGTTGAAGCCACGAACTTCGGTATGTTGTGCATACAGGCTAATTGCATGCGAATAATCCACGCTGATTCGCCCGCTTTAAAAAAAAGTTGCAGACATTTAATTGTGCCAGCAAGTTGTATTTTGTAGCTTTCTTGTTTTCATTTTATACCTTTCGGATCACAAAAAAGAATCTGTTTCAAATTGTTGCTCAACAGCTTTGATCTTCTGAAATATGGAAACATTTACTCAAAAATTTTCTTATTCGTTTCTAACTATCGAAAGTTTCTATAGAAATGAATGAAATACAAAAGAACATGTTGTGCCAATCTCTCTGGCGCACTTTCCCATTTTTTCCTCCATAGGCAGCAAACGTCGCTATTCGTTATTCCACATTCCATTTGAGATGAAATGAGAAACGACGCATTGTAGCAATCACCACTGCACCTTCATGTCTAGTAATGAAGCGCATAATTGTTGCCTACATATGCATGGTTGAATGCTATTTTCTTCGATCTTTCTGTTCTTCCATGCTATCTCTCTCATCGATCTGTGAATTTTCGATTTGAAGACTTTGGCTGTTGGATGGCGGAGGAAAAAGTTGATAATACGAGAAAAGGAGAGAGGAGAGAATTCGACTGATGAAAGATTGCATTAATTTTGGGATTTGATTTGGTCCTGTACTGTATGGCAAGATTCTAGATTAAATTATCAAAAGACATAATGCAAAAAAAAGAATCTATGATAGAAATCTTCTTTTATATTCTAAATTTTATGCACTTCTGCTCCGGTTCTTATGCGTCATCGCAAATTTGCATATGTGGAGTAGGGAATTCACGGAAATATATTTCTGTGTGTTTGTATGTGTATGTCTTTGTCTGTCTATCGTACATTCTCTACTTCAGTGATTCGAATTATAGCAATGAACGGTACTTGCAAACACTTTTATAACTGAGCCATGAAAAATGAAGATCTGCAAACTCTCTTCTCATTATATGTCCATAGGCTTAACTGGTTTATTGCAAATCCTCTCCAAAAAAAATTTTTTTTTGTAAACGGAATTTAAATAGTGTTCAGCAACGATTGTGGTATATTTGGACAAGCTTATGTTAGTGAATTCAAATTGCCCACTTAAAATGCGTTATTCATTGATGCAATTTCAAAGCTAATTTCAACAAAAAAGAAGAACTGCTCAGATCTCATAAGAATTTGCTGAAATTTCGAAGTAAATTGAAGAGGCGTGTGGAAAACCGGTTCAGACGAGAGGAAGAATAGGCGGGTTGATGCAGTACGAAGGAATAAAGTCAAGGACGGAGCTTGAAACAAATGAAAATTTTCGTCTCGCTAATGCTAAATTTCACCGAATGCAGCAGTGATCAACCCCAAATAGAAAGTTCTGAAAATTGCCAATAAAAATCTGTCGATAGGCATTCACATAAGTTTTTGACAAGAACTCCGTTTTATAACCGAAAATAGCGGGACGATCTCTAAGATTTGGACAAGAAATTCTGAATAATAAGTATTGAATAACTTCATTCGTTCTTGCAATTCACGTAGAGAACGGAGAATATAATAATTGTAATACGGCCGCTTCCTTTAGCAAACTCAACTCAGCCAAACTCTCATATTCGTTAAATTCTTGCATTTTTATTGCTGTGTTCAATATTCGACAGATTTTGTCCAAATGACAGTAACCTTATAACGTCGGCTTCTTTTTCCTTAATTTTGCTCTTATGTCAAAATGTCTTATGACCGGTATGTCCAACTCGTTTCTTTTACCACTGGCTACCGTCTAGACTTTAAGTTAGCATTCCATCAGTCCAACTATGTTTTTCTTATCTCGTCGTGAAGACCGCTCTCTAACCTTCCACTTTTACTTATCAAGCCTACAGAACTACCTGGACGTTGATACGGACTTCAGTCTTTAAAAACGAGAATACGGTATTATTGCGACTCGATGAGTTGGACACTAAAATGAGCAAATTTTTTCACTAGTTTGATGAAGTTTGCTCGCATCTCTATTTTCGCTTTGAAAATCGAAATGCCAAAGGTTTATTTTTTTAAATCGCCAATGCTTGCTTAGCTTATTCGCTCTCATGCAGCTATCAAGTACCATATGAAGTGCTCTAAACTCTTGTGATGCACTGCTATGATTTCTCTATGACAGGATTAAATCTCAAAGGTTAGCATCATCTCATAATATGCCCAAAACAATAGCTAAAGTGACGTTACCGCAGATGGCAAGCAATTTATATTGGTCAGATTCCAAATATTGCCTTTCATAAGGTGAGGACAGAAAAAAGCGTAGACCAACAAAAAAAATCTCCCCCTGCTTGCACAATTTGCCAGCAAATTGCCGCTTTCTCGATTGCACCTCTATTTTTGTGACGTCAATCAACCAATTTCTTTACAAATCATGTTTGGTGCCTTCGATGGTCACCAATGAGGCAAATTTTGCAAATAGCGATTAGCGAAATAAGGATGCCACAGTTTGCACTATGTAGAAAAAAAATCTAATTTTTCGCTTTTCTTTTTATTCGGCAAGAAATTTGTCCACCAAGAGATTTCTTTTCCACAACTCCATTATGCGCAAAAATTTTTTTCCACTTTCTTCTTGTTCTCTCACTCCGCGGCATTTTTTGCTCAAGGAATCGAACGATAGAACAAATTGTTGTTACTAATGCGAGCGTTTAGATGCTTTTTTATTTCCTTCTTATTTCCAGTCTTCAAAAAAAGCGAAAATGTGCAAAATATATAGTTGAATAAATGAAAATATAATCCGCAGCTCTTGAGCAATGCATTGAAAGGATTTTTTCAAAGAGTAGTTGCATTCATGCAGGTAATACTGAGCGTAATGTAATGAATATTTGTGTTAGCGCACTTGAAACTAAAGACATTAGCGGAAATTTATAGTGCTGACTCAATTTCGAAAATCTATCATGATCATAATTTTAGAAAAGAAGAAATTGGCAATTAGTCATTTGAGGTTAGTCTGCAAAATTTTATTCATATCATGTTTGATGATTATGCTTGACGTAATTAGAACACCTGTGCCATTAGTGCAAATAACTACATTTTATGGAAGTTTCTTGAACTCTTCTCGAACAGCGATCATCAGCTCATTTTGATGGACATTGATGCTTAAAGAAAGAGTGGTCTGTTGGCTGTGTTTCCTCTGTCGCTTTTAAAGGAGAATAATTATATACACTGAATTATTCGTATAGGTGCGATAGAAAAGAAAATCGCGGCATCTGAAGCTATAAATGTTACAATTGATCTCATACTCATTACTGCTTAATGTTTTACTTTCACTCGTATATATCCTATATATATATATATATATATATATATATATATATATATATATATATATATATATATATATATATATATATATATATATATTTTTCCCTTCCCGCAATTACAAAGAAAAGAAGTTGAATTTGCTCAGAGAAGCACTTCGATATGCTTCATTTCTTAACCAATCATCGAATGACGAACGAATTTTTTTTTGTTTTCCTTTTTTGGAATTTTAGCGAAACAAGCGAAGGTCACAAAACTAAAATCCCTTGTACGCTTCAATGAACATCTGAGAACGAGTTACATCTAATGGCAGGCTTAAAGCGAAACCGAAATGTGTCTCTTTCGGCTTCTTTGTTGCTCAGCAAATGAAACGCATCTCAAAAGCAAATTCCCCCCACTCAGTGTATTTCGCATTGATTTACTCTTCTAGGGATATATGGATGTCTTTTTTCCTGAAAACAAAATTTTTCGATCATCATGAAAACAATTGGTATTTTAAAATAAGCGGTTTAACATTTTACAAATTAAGTTTTGTTTTATATCAATAACTCATCATTACTATAATTATATGGCGAGAATTAGTTCTTGTAGAATATTTTGTTGAATTTCTCCTTTTTTTCTTCAAAATATTAGTAACTTTAACAGTCATTTAAACTGATATCCGGGATTAAATTTGAACAGTGGCGATGGTGAAGTAGTCTCTCATTGCTCAGAGCATAAAATACTTCAAAAAATAAACGTTATGCAATTTATGGAGCATTGTGCTTGATATGTTTGAAAGAAAAGGGGGAAAGAGATTAATGATTTAAGCTACCGCTAAGTAATTCGATTGCCGTAAAATTTCTGTATTCATTCAACATAAACACTAATATTTTAACGATCGTGATCGATCATCACATTCAACTTTTTTATTGATTACTTTTTCCTGACAGCAATTATTTATTTGTAGGCCAGATGTTGACAGCAATTGTGGTATTCATTGGCCAATTGTTGATCATATTTCTGGTATTTTTTGGCCAGTTACTGATGGCATTCTCGTGTTGGGCAGTTATTGGAATATCGTCGGCCAATTGAAATGTTGGCCAGTTATTCACAAATTTGATAGCCATTTGAAATTTTGGCCAATCACTGATAATACTTATCTTCCACATGCGCCATTTATAACTGCAAACACCACTAAGCTGTTGAAGCAATAAAAGATTGCGAAAAGCGCACTATGCGCATTTTATATTTTCGCAAATCATAAACGATGATGCAGTGCTAGGTAACCCTAAAAATCATTCACCTATACGAATTTATAATCAATTTTTTTTCGTCCGAGCTTTATTCTCTCAAAGATTTGCAGGTATGAATTTGATGACAATTTTGACAGATCCAATCTGAATCAGTTCAGATTGGGCTGTGGGAAAAGAACCCAAATTGTGGATTATACTAACATCGTCATACCTTTTTTGGGTAGCAATCACTTTTTTAGATCGCAATAATTAACCGCCAAACAGAGGGGCACTGATATATGCATATGTCTGAGTAGATAATGTGATCACAGAGTGCATAAACAAAGAACATTTGAAGCAAATAATAAAGGATATCAACCAACACATGATAAGAGAATATCAACAAATGATTTTAAAAAAATTAACAAACAATAATTTTTTTTAAATCTTTCAAGTTCCTGCATCAGTAAGGAGCCTTACGCGTTTTCTATGCTCCATAATGTGTGATGTGTTTTCTTTTCTTCGCAAGCGTTCTGCCCGTTTTCGTCGTTAACATAAAGCTATGCCTTACTGCTTAGGAACAATACCGCACTTGCATAGTAATGTGCCTGAATATCCTTTTTTTCTCATTTGTTTTTTCTCTCCAAGAGGAATGTGAAAACGAAACGTTTTTGTCTTCGTTTATCTCCTCCTTGATTGGATTGCTAGGAGAGTGAAATGCATATTGTCGGCAATTTCCCCTTTCTAAGATTGGTGAATGAAATCGAAGCGTTGCGCAGCAGTTATTAATAACGAAATTCCATTGACTTACATGATAAATGCGCCTTTTTCCAATGGGAATTGTGCGTATTCGCTTGATGAACATTTCGCGTCTACTATTGGAAATTTTTGCCAAGAATATGAACAATAAAAATAATAAAAGAAAATTTTTTCGAAGGTCACAATTGACTAGTTGAACCAACAACTCCACAATTCCCTCTTGGTGTCACGATATGGTTTATATGATTGCAACAATATTTACGAAATTGTATTCGATTTTAATTTGAAGACTTCAATTCTTCAACTCTTCTATAAAGCTATTTATTGTGCATGCTTATTTTTGATGCATTTACAATTCACATTTTATTTGTTATATATATTTCGCACTTATGGAATTGTTTCTTCTTAAACAACAGTACAGTACACACATCACATATTTAGAGCCCCATCCCACCGTTTTGTGTCATAGATCATCGTTCAGCGGCAATATACTAGAGCTCCTCTCACCGGTGCGCATCCTACTGTAAGGATGAGGCTTATGTGAATATTAATAATAACCGATGTAGGCAATACGAATGTGGAAAATATATATTATAGGGAATATCATAAAATGATTGAACATCAAATGACGTCATTATAGAGTGGTAAAATACGTTGTGGACAGTATTATAAAATGATACTATTATGAGTTTTAGTAGATAAATGCGCTTGATATTTTCCAAACAAATATAGCTGTTGAATGACATTTTTTAAGAAAATGTTTTGAAAGAAAATCGCAAGTCTTTTGTTTTTCTCTTTCATTCTTTCAATTTTGCTCTTTATTTCACAATTTTATTGTGTTGCTTCTAATATTACTCCAATAACGTGCTATTGCAATATTGCATCCATCAAAATCAAGTTGTAATAAATAATAAACTGTTAAGTGACATTTTCCAAACAAATATTTCTCGTGTTTTTTGATATTAAATAATGTTAATTCTTTGAGTTGAGTACTGCGATGATAGTTGACCAATTATATTAATCAAACATGAATTAAATATTATAATAGTTGATATTGAATTTCATGAATTAATCAATAAAATTAGTTTGTGAATGTTACAGTAGTAAAAGTGGAAATTTCAACATTAAGAAGTGATAATATTATGTTAAATAATTGTTACAACATTGCAAATAATTTTTCGGCAATTCGAAATTGAATTCTCGTTTGGATATCCGAAATGAATGTCTTTTCAGATTCTGAATCAGATGTTGATCTTCTGGTTCCTATAAAAAGTCTCCTCAACGAACGAGCAGAAGTCTATAAAGCGAAGGGTCTAGAAGGATTTCCTGCAGTCGGCATTAAGGTTAGCATGAATGCAATAATCGTAATTTGCTTCCTGTGCGTTTAGAAAATAGATTTCCCTGCTGTTTGTTTTAAGGTGCAGAAAAATGTGTGTTCTTTTTGCTTCAAAATAATAACAAGATGTTGTTTTTTTGATTCCCAAAGCCGTATATCAACTTCAGATGTGATGTGTATTTTGCTCAGAAAGTATCTTATGATTTCAGTTCTTAGTTACGTCTACAGGGCACACAGATGAAATATCCACACATAAGTAAACATGCAAATTTTTTACTCATCAACTAATTTGAATTTTAATGAAATAAAAAAATCAAATTTTGCACTTTAACAACTCCCTCTCTGATCATATTTCCATATTAAATATTGCCTCACAAACTCGTTCTCATATTTTTACGTAAGTAGTTTCATAAATTCATTCTAAAAGATTTTCGTTTAGATTTTATTTCGCTCACACCTAAATCTTCACATTCTCACCGCATTTCGGCATAAATATATTAACTTCCGATGGTGCAATGAGAATTCGCTTTAGCACAATTTTGTGCTTTCCCCACGTCATGAGATACTGCTATAGGAAGTTCACTGCTATAGATACTTCGATACCATTAATAGGTTTTGAGATGATTTTGCCTATGGCAACTATAAGAACTTGACAAAAGCGCCACTAACTGAAACAAAAGGAAAGGCTTCCAATTCGAGGGAAATTTTGCTGCAAGAAACAGCAATTCGTCCTTAAAATTTTTCTCAAATTCTTAGCCGAGGTTTTGAAAATTATTGAAGTTACCAGTCGCATATTATATAACTTGAGCATGAAAATTCTTGTAATTTTTTGAAAAACGCAAATACACCAACTTTTTTATTAACATTTACATTTTAGCGTGGGATTGAAATTGTTGTACCATACCGACAATATCTTCCACGAAAATTTTTCCGTAATTTTGCCTTTACGGCAGTCGTTCGACCAGCCGATCGACAAGGCGGTTATTTATTTGCGGTTGTGAATCCATTGGATACAATTGTTGATCTCGGTGTTCTCTTAGAATCAGCAGGTTTGTTCTTTTTTCCTTCATTTTTTCGCTTCACAGAGTTCAAATTTCTCTGAACTTATGCAAAATACAAATCATTTTTTGTCTTTGAATATTTAGAAAGTCCTTGACGAGCGATTTAGGTAGTTGACAGATTTTTTGACAACATAACGAGTGATTTAGAGTTTTTTTTTGGAAAATATGTTGTTTATGAACGAATAAAAGCGAGCGATTGATCAGACCAAATCGTTTGAACAGTCGACTGATTTTGCTGAAAGAGTCAAATTGTTTAAACTATTTACGATTGCTAGTTCAACTTGCTGTGACCGTGTGATATTTTCATAGGCTTTCTTCCAATTTATTACTCTCTTATTCACCTCTCTCAGGATACCAACAGTATTTATCAGCATTTTTTGACTCCTGATCTCTTTGTAGTTATCGTTCGAATAGACATGTAAATTCACCTGTAGACATGACTTTTTGTGAGACTCACAATTGGACGAGGAGAGGGATGGTGATAGAGGCAGTGTGGAAGGAGTGCAAATAAGAGAGTTCATCTAAACGCAGGGGAAGTTTGTGTTTTTATGAGATTTTAATTTGTAGATTATGTAGAGATTTTAGTTCAATTTTCTCTCTACGTTATATATTTAATCGTCAAAGAGTCGTTGTTGAAATTCATATTTAGAAAGTTCTTTCTCTCTCATTAATTCTTGCCAAACCTCTTTTTCGGTGAATTTTATCTGAAATAATAATATGCGCTGATAATATCCATGGTACCATGAAGTGTTCCAAACAAAGAAAACCGTTGAGATAAATTGACATTTATTATAGGCATTCGGCTATCGATTACCGAGAAGTGTCCATTTTAATGCTCCTTAGGGATAATGCTTCTTTTCTCGATAGACCGGTATTCGAGGATAATTTCTATATTGGTAAATGGTGAATTTTTATCAACGAACCGAATCTGGATTAATACATTAATTTGAGTAAACGAATCGCTTTTAGGGGGGAGTCAAACAAATATTACATTGTTGTATACGGATTCGAATAAAGAATCTGAATCTCGAGCGCTCACCTCATTTCTTGTTCCCGAATTTACGGATCAATGGGCAAAATTTGCGCTAGAAGTTCACGACGACAATGTCGTTCTCTACTTCAGGTGTACGCGATTCGCTACTCGACAGGTTATTTCGCATTTCATTCTTATTCTACGTTTAGAAATAGCAATCGTGGTCGTTGAATCGTTTGTGCTGTAATATCGAGGCTTGAAACATTCCATGATGAGTATGTTTATTTCAATTTCGTAGGGAATCGCTACTGGATTAATTGTTGCTCAAAATTTTTGCATGAAGGCATTTGTTGAATTTGCAGGTGAAGAGGAAACCGGCTCAATTGGTAATGGATGATGCCCACAAGTTGTACATTGCAAGCGCTGGACCTATTTTGAAAGGAGGATTCGAGGTAATTTAAGTTTGAATTTGCAAATAAATTTTAGATTGAATTTTATACCATTATTGGCATGGATTATATCGCATGGAGTGAAATATTTCTTTGTTTTTCAAGGCTACACAATAATTTTATTTGTTTGATGTACGATTTGTTTGTGCTAGGTGGTGGAAGAGAGGAGTTATAAACTAAGATGGTCTATAATATAAAATAGTGTATTTGTGATTTAATCGCAATGATTTGCTGCTCGTCGAGGCAGATAGGTGCCGCGAGGGAATATCCTTCAGAGAGAGGCATATGCTATCGAAAAGTTGGCGAACAAGCTGCTGAACTGCCCGATGATGCACTATAACGTGCACACAAAAAGAAAAAAAGATTAATGATGGAATTTCAAAAACCGGATGTGAAGAGTTAATGATGGATTTATTTGTGAGACTAAACACTCGGCTCTCGTCTTCATATTCCAATTCTTTGTTGCTGATCGCAAAGTTCGACGCTTATCTCAACCGGAGGAAGTGCAATGCGATGCTTTGAAAACATTTCATACAAGATGCAATGTTTGTCTTTGGCGAAACTTTCGATAGAATGAGCAGAAAGTGGCACATCTATGAATGGCAAATATGTCGAAAATAGATATTGTGATGATAGATGAAGCATAATGAAACTCGATATTGCAAATATTGCAAAAGCATCCGCTAATAAGATTTGCTTCCTCTCGGAGCATGTTGAATTTGCATGAAAGTGAAGAAATTCTATCGGAGTCGAGAAGCTGTTCGAATGTACGAAGATATTCCACAATTCTTTATGTTGCTACGCATATTTTTTAAAACGATTCTCCGGAAAGCGAAAATCCACAATCGAAGAGTTTGATGCAGCCGAGGATATACGACTTTTTCTTCGGAAGAAAGGCTACAAATTCTCCCAAAATGGAACACAAAGAAGGAGAGACTTCAAAGAAGAAAACTAACCACAATCTCCTGATAATGCTGCGTCGAACGCTTTTTTTTTAAATATTCCCGGTAGCATAAACTCGCTTCCTTTGATTTGCTACAGTTGAATTTGCCGACGTAACCATGCCTTAATTACTTCTATATCTTTGGTTACACTTCAATGAGATTACCTCATCAGCCTTATTGAGGGTTTAACGTGCCACAATCGTATGACGAGGTGTCATATGTCTGTGGCTCGGCAGGAAGGAAACACACATCATAAAAGAGGAAAGTAGCACCCAGATAACCTTACTTAAGATGTAGAGTTTCTAGAATTTGTTATGATGCTGCAATGCTCATTATGACAAGTATCAAGCATGTGATACTGAAGATAGAAGTGCGCATAAGTCTTCTTTCATAACTAGAACACTAATGACATCATAACGAATAACACAAAGAGCACAAGCATTTTCTTGTTTCCTTGTTGACAAATCTATGGTATTATCCGCATCTCAAGATAGGCTTGGCAGGAAATTTGCATATTTGACTATTTCGATTGCTTCTAGTCTTCTCTTATGGCTACTCTCTCTATGCTGTCATATAATTTTATCGCAAAATAGGAGGAACTCAATAACCTTTGACCCCTGAGGTGGGGTCTTATATTAAGTTGTTGCAAAGTAATTTCACTCTTTTTAGTTTATTTCGAAATCGCATAATTTTGCAGCAACTAAGTACTCTTTATTACTATAATTTATCGCCTTTTGCTGAAGGAGTAAGCTCCGTTGTACATGGCTAATAACCCATCACCCCTTAGCACTACTCATCCGGAAAGCTGCAAATCACATTTGCAGCATGTGGTCAAGCTTTGTCGTCCTAACAAAAGCTGACCATTCCAACGTCTATTACGGTCGAGTTTTAGCTCAAGTCTCGCCATTGGGTTAGCACATATAACTGCCATAGCATTCTTCTATTTAATAGTAGCTTGCAAAACTCATTCTTCTCGTATGTTGCCCATGTGAAAAGCCAAAAAATCTTTTCTAATATTGATCGGCGTTAGGTCAGCTTGAGTTGTTAAACTATAGAGAAACCAGTGATAAAAATGTTCGCTAGAATTATGCAGAATCTTGATGCAATGCGCATATATTATTTGGATACAAGATGTCTTTAAAAAAAAAAAATTCGCCATTCATCGTAGGTTGTAAACATTCCAGCTTGTAGGCAGCATATGTGGCAGCAAGCATCTGTTGCTTTGCACAATAAGTCTTTTATATTTTGTCGCCCAACCCAACACCAACATATCCAAGTTAATTCATCTATCTCATCATTGTTGCAACAATTTAAGTAAGATTGACGATGCTTCTACAAAATAAATTATATCTAAAAATATAAATGTTGGTAACTCCACCTTAGCATATGATATATTTGGGACTTTTGCATCAACAATCATATACTTTTAATATTGCTTTGCTATGTCAGTTGAAACCGCAAGTGAAACCTTTTGCTAGGAGGTTGTGCAACAATTCAGCGAAACTTATGTATTCAGGTGAGATGGAAGAATTATAGCTGAACTAACGGCATATGTTATCTTGCCTGCTTTTCGGACAATTTCGGACAGCGTCGACTTTTCACAATCTAGCAAGCCATTGCTAATATTCACGATCCCTTGGGAAGTGGATATTTCAAATCTCAGAGATACTCATTTCCCTTTTTTCTTGTTTTTATTTGCCTGAGGTAGTTCAAACTTCCGCTGAAAATCGACTAACTGTATTTTATAGGTAAATATATCATGAAATTCGCTATCGATAAAAAGTCTTTTCTAAGCTGTAAGGAACTTGTAGAGGTAATTGTGATTGCATTGCATGATTGGCTTTCTTCAATGCACTAGGGAAATCACTTCTCTTTCTAAAAATATCTAAATCTGTTCTCTCTTCATTATTCACATTTTCAGTTTCTATTGTTACTGATTCAGATGCGTAAATAACAACATTTTTGGTAGCGTTGGCGTAAACAGCGACATATTTGTTAACTCGGTTGAATAATTGAACGTTATTGATTGATATATTTGCTAAAATATGAGTATTGTTGTTGATTCATGTCAGCAATACTAATGCTAGATTTAATAAATTTGTTAAATTTTTTTCAACACCAATTCGAATTCCGCGTCATTCTTTTGATTGTATTCACTGGAGGTACAAACATTTTGATCGGTCGAAGAATAAAATTTTTTCGATGTATATGAGTCCTAGTATAATAGAAGTGGCTACTAGAATCATCAATGTAATAAAAAATGAGCGATAGAATCATTCCTGACTTGGTTGAACTCATACTAAGCACTGATAAAATGTCTTCAAAAGATCATCAATTAACAGCATACATTGGCTGCAGCACTGCTGATGACTTATCGTTTATGCAGAAGTGTTCTAATGATCCTAGTATTTATCCACACTTTCTCGTTATACAACGTATTCTGTAATATAAAAACTCTGGGCTATGAATTTCAAGAATTTTCAGCTACGATCATTTTGTTAAGACAGGTACTGTTCGATAAACTTTGACAAATATGGAAAACATAGTGATTTTCCGAATTGCATTAGCGAGCATGTCCAGTTGTCAAAGAGGGAAAGGAGGGCTGAGCATTCATTTCTCTTGGAGATTGACTCGCTGAAGAAGGTTCCTTCTCCAGCTTGTGAGAGGTCTAATTGAGGGTAGATTTGTAACTGTTTTCAATTTTTTATGGGAAGATATTCCTCGCTCTCACATGGCTGTTGTCTTATTATTGGCTTTCCGGGTGAATTAAAGTTAGAGTAAGAGGGTCTTCGATGGGAAACTTATATTGTTCGATCGTTCGACTTCGTCTAAGCATTATTATAGGATTCGGCGCCGCTGATTAAAATGCTGCAAGGATTTTCAACTTTCTCATCCAATTCTATAAAATTAACACATCGCATTCACCTTTTGGATCTTTCATCGAAGAGTCGATGAAAATTTCCAAGAATTTCTTTTGGTGAAACTTGATGCAAAAAGCCATGGCCAAATGATGCAGGTTACCTTTTCAAGTCTTATTTTGAAATGGCACCTGAGTTTGCCCTTCGTTCGCTACTTCCGTCATAGTCATCATAGTGCATGTCTCGCTATGTACGTAACGCGAATTCCCTCTTGTTGCACTTTTACTCAATCTCTCATTGCTTCCTATGATGATGCTTACATAAACATTAATTTCTTAGACACCGCCTTCTCTAGCTTAACGACCTGAAATTAGGAGTCCTTCATTCTAACATTTTAACCGCTGCCTTTTCCGCATAAAACCTCTTCCCATCCTAATATTCGTAGTGCCGTCTTCTCGACCCTAAATTTTAGAATGCCACCCTCTCCGCTAAAATTTTCAAAATGCCACTTCCTTCATCCTATTCTCCTTTTTCCCCTCCCTTTTTACATAAAAAGGAGTGATGTAGCATTCTCTATGCAAAGAAGACAGTATATTTTACCACTCTGATAACTCAAACGTTTTTTTTTCTTTTTTTTTTTTGCTGGAGGACGATAAGAGAATTGTTGCTTTGACCGAAAGCATGTGCACTTTTTATCATCTGTCAAATGCGCCCCTCAGCGAGTATCGTGCCATTTTATTGACTGTGATTTTGCCACGAGCGTTGAATTTTTTCATTGATTCTGATAAGAATAATTAATTGCCTCATTATTGTTGCTCCTCTTAGGAATTTTTTTTTCGCATTTCAAATCAAGCCCTTTTTCAATTCAGAAATCAATTTTTGACCGCATTTTTTTTGATAGGCTCTCCAATTCAGAATTATTTGAACAATTTGAAATCAGTGGTTAGCTGGAGGGAAAAAAGCGACGCTGATGATTGAAAATTTTAAAAAAGCGTGAAAAAATCAGCATAAAAAAGTTCAAGTTAGTGAAGTTAGCAATAAATACGAAAAATTCAAGACAAAAATAGATCGTAACCTATCACTGTGATAAGTAAGATCAATATGAGCGAAACGTATGGCACGAAATTTAAAAAAAAAAAAAAGGTTATGAAAGAAGTATGAAGAGAAAGTGCAGTTTATTTATTTTATACTAAAATATCAAACGTTGATGAACAATTTAAATATGAAACAATATCCGGCACTCGATTAATTTCTATTGATTTTCCCAGTTTTGTAATCTCTTCCATCGCGTTTTGCAATGATCCGTTGATTTCGACAAGGTTGCAAGCGTTGGAAATGTCCTGAGATTTACAAGAATTTGTTATTAACACATTTTACACAGATCGGATCACAAAGTAGTTAGAAGAACACGCCAAAGAGGCTAGCTGACGCGATGTGTGCTTTAGCATTTCGCTCATTTCGCCAAGAACTTTTACAAGTAACCAGCAAAAACAAACAAACAAAATATGCACAATAGCGCTCTCACATTTTTGAATGAACTGGCCTTCTATACAAATCTTCTATAAAGACCTTTCATTTTGGCACCTCGCTTTTAATAAAGGAATTCCACGGAATATAAACTGCCCATAAATTTCTTAGCGTTTGTGAATACCTATAACTATCTTTCTTTCACGTTGATTAGTCAATTTATAATACGTTCTAGATGCCCTTTGTATGCAGTCTGTTCACCAACCTTCGTAACTGATCGCTTCAGTGACCAGCGAGCTAAAATCACCAAGTAGACAGTCAGACAGATACATACACGCACAGACATATCGTCGCTGTAACGACCTTTTCCAAAATGAACTTGTAAAAGCGCATTAAAATGAACTTTCTTTGAAGACGTATATGGGCGGTTTGATCTCTTGAAGGATATATTTATGCTTCCGCCTGTTATGTAATTTATTGGTGGTTTATTAAGTTCATCTCGCTGTTTAGTTTGCTTTTAAGTACCATAACGGGAAGTTGACATCAAAATGCAACAATTATAAATATTTAAGTGAATAAGTAGATTTAAGCTGTCGTGCCGTCAGAGCGATTATGTTTAATGTGCAGGATTTGTAAGTTATACACGATATGCATCTATCATTTTGCTTAGATGATCCAATCTTATTGGAGGACCTTATAGAACTTTCAATATTGCTGCAGCATAGAAAATAGTTTATAGAAAACTGCTTTAATTGAATTTTCACCGAAACAAGTCACTTTTCATAAGTTATTTGCTCGTCTGCATTCCCAAAAATGAAACCCTTTATAAGAAAGAAAGCGTTAAGGTTTCGTTTTCAAACGTTGCGGTCTTATTCAACGATTGTTTATTTGGCAAAAACATGCAAATTTCTTTGATGTTTTGGCACGGAATTATTTGTTTTAGGGGAGCGTAGAATACGATTTTTTTTGAACTGCATTGATGAATAAAGAAGGATTTATTGTGCATTAGTACCGATTTAATGATAGCGATCAATATGAAAAGACGTTGAAACAAAAGTAAATACGATACCGTGCAGCTAGGGAACCTAAGCCAATTTGTTCAGTCTTGCCTTGCTTAATACTGCATCACAGCCTTTTTTAATGCTTGAAGTAGCACAAATTTTATGAACGCAGTGAGGAGGCGTTTCCTCATTTAAGCACTCGCGACATTTGCGCCTTCGACATTTTAAACGACTACACGTTCATTTCTCCTCACTGCGTTTCACATCCGTCACTTGTCGTAAAAGATGTCGGAAGGGCAGAGTTCATAGGCGCAAATGTCAGCTAACTCTAGATGAGTTGGTCGTTATGCGCCAAGAATATGCAAAGCAGTCGAGAAATAAGATATATTGACTTGCTGGATGGGAGCTCACCCAATCACTACTCACAAAGAAGCACTTTGATCAGTGTTAAGTTGAAACAATGCTTAGCCAATGTTCTATAAATAAGGTTAAAAATTGCACTTGACCTTTATTTGTGTTGTGATGTTGCATTGTTGCCAATTGCAATAGCCATTGTTCTTTCTCGCATCGTTATAGCTCTAAACGTCATTTGCTTATTGTTCAAAAAGTACACCACATATTTGCCGAAAGTTTTTTTCGTTATCATCTACACGTGATAGTAATTTAAAAAAAACAACCTTTTCACTGAAATCGAAAGCAGTCTCATGTGAATTTTGATTCAGATTCCTACAAACGTGAAATTTATTTAGATTTCAAATTTCTTTTCAAATCGAACGAGAACGATTTTCTTCCGGCTGAAAATCATGCTTATCGAACATTTATGCATTGATTCGCACATTGCCGAAAGGATGTTTAAAAAATTTTTTAACTGGATGTTTAGTTTAAGCCGCTAGTTTCGAAAGAATAAGAGTTATAAAAGAAAGGTGAAAATGCCAAAAATGTGCACTTCGTGCAGCATCGCTCTAACAAGTGCTGCTGGAGCGCAGTTATATGATATTCAAAAAATTATGCAAATTTCCTGTACGAATAAATGTTCAGGAAAAATAATACATAGAAAATAAACAAAACATAGAAAATCACTGCATACTTTTCTTAATTTATAGTTCAAATATAATCATTTCTTTTGATTTTAGTTCATTTCAGTTTATTAGTTTTTGTGAATGGTTGCAGTTTTTAATGAAGCCACACTACAGTGACATCTGACAGCATGTTCGCACATGGGTTTATGTGTTCATAGCAATTTCAATTCACGAATAGTAAGATCTGACCATGAGACTGTGTGATATAGCTCCATCTCATAGAGTAATCCCTCTCCGTTCGTTGCAGGTGATTTGCACTTGGCCGACATCTACGTAGGTGCCTGAAAATGGCTGAAATTGAATTTTATTGCTTAACGAGTAAAATAAGAACGACAACGAATTTTTTGCTGCGAATTCGCATTTATTCATTAGTGGGCGATCTCGTTTATCGGTTAATGATTCTCTTTCTTTAAACTTTAAAATAATCGTAAATTTTTGATGATATCACTTATAAAAAGCGCATATCGTGCCAGTCCACCTAGCCATCTCCCGCGTATTATTATTTGAATACTGTTGTAATGACCTCAATTATGGTAGATATGATTAAGGAGGTTATATTATTAGTTAGAAATGGTCAAAGTGCAGCTTTGCCGGGTGCATTAGATTAAATTCTTCCCATAGAGATGAGCAAATTCAGATTCGTCAGTGAGATTTTTTAAACCGTTCGATAAAATTTCTCATCGAGTATTTTACCGATTTTCATCTGAAGATATGTCCAATTCCCTAAGATTTTGCTAACTTTCTCAATATAAAAAATCGCTTGGATCACTCGATATTTCCCAGATATTGCTAACGATTGTCATTTTAATAGTGTTTTAAATTACGAAAGAGAGATTTTAAAATCGCTCATAGACATTGTAACAACATGCTGATTGATATATTCAACATACTGATACTAAAATTGTGAAGTAAAGGAAATATGATCCTTCAACGTGTTTATATTTCGGTCCTTAGTCGCTCACTTGAACAGGTGGATTGAAGAAGCATGAGCCACTATCACTCTGGAATGCGTTGTCTTTCGAAATTTGATTCAATCTAAACAAGGCAAAAGCGAGAAAGAAGGAGAAATCTCTCGATAACGGGTAGATTGTGGCCAACATGAAGCAGTTCTAAAAATTTCAGAAAAAAATTTTTGGGGCGGGGAAAGTAGTGAAAATTGTTGAAAAAATTTGAGAAATTAATTTGAAGAGTTGTTAGCATGTGAACACTTAAGAGATGATGGCACTTTAGTTGTCGATGCTGTTCACTTTTGGCTGAATATTGTGCGTTACAAGAATGCTTTCGTTGTTTGCTTAATGTGTGTGTTCGTATTGCATTTGTTGCGTATCGGAAGTGTACCGTTAGCACTTTCGTATACGAATTCACAAGAGTATTTCTCAACAATAATAGTGCGATAAATACTT
This sequence comes from Baylisascaris procyonis, assembly GCA_037389465.1. Classification (NCBI taxonomy): domain Eukaryota; kingdom Metazoa; phylum Nematoda; class Chromadorea; order Rhabditida; family Ascarididae; genus Baylisascaris; species Baylisascaris procyonis. Next base: position 858,881 of record JAZARR010000164.1, read on the forward strand.
TGAACACTACGGGCGGTATCCTTTTAATTTTCATCGTTGATCATTATTTGGTTTAATGTCGTTGCACAAACAAATCGCCTTAACTTCATCTTGCAATTTTTTCATCCGTACTCTTGAAATTTGATATATATATATATATATATATAATTATTTATTTATTTATTTATTTATTTATATTTATATTTATATTTATATTTATATTTATATTTATATTTATATATTTATATATTTATATATTTATATATTTATATTTATATTTATATTTATATTTATATTTATATTTATATTTATACTCTATTTATGTTTATATTCATATTTATATTTATTTATTTATTTGATGAATTTTACATCTAAGGATGTGTTGCTTAGGTGTGATTTTATTCTCCATATGTAAATTAAATATAGAAGTGCGAAAATATGCGTTCACCTAAAAAATAATAAGCTACTATTTCTTCGTCGACGATATCTACCTGTCAACGCTCGGAATCATATCGGTTTGCTTCTGTGTGTATATTAAGGCTAATCACTATCATGCTGATACTGTTACTACGTCACTATTTATACATCACAATTTCTGCGTCTACTTTCGCAGCTTTTTTATTTCATTTTTCACGCGCACATAGTTCTTTTTTTTTATTATTTGCGTTCATTCGATTTTACGTTGAGGCGATTTGCGACGTTTTCTTTCTTTTTCCTAAGCTTAAACTTTTTCATTGATAGGTTGTAAAGATCGTATCCCCCTAGATCATTTCATTGAAAATAAGATCACAATAAAATCACCTAGGCAGATGCTTATCAGCGATATATGAATCTATACTGAAAAACTGCGTAGCTCATTATGCTCGGTAAACACGTCCTTCCGATATAGTAAATCTATCAATGTTGTTTTGTTTTGTTTTTTTTTTTTGTTATAAATAGAATAACTTATGGATCGACAAACATTTTTACAGTGGTGTCATCACTGTAGGCCTTTGAAATTTTACTCCATCGAGGATTTTGTTCAAACTTATACACGAGGAAAATTTTTATGTAAAATATCTGTCGCTCAAATTTTAATTTGGAATCTATTTGAAACTGGTGCACTGATATGATCAAATGATCTTTTCACTATTGTTGCGCTATGTTCCCTTCTACCTTTCTTTTGTAATATTTATTTTTGCACTGATCCTATAGCAATCTCCTCTCCACTTTAAACCAAATATTTCATCTTCTGTTCGCACCTATCACCAACACGGTGCATAATACAAGTGATGTGGCTGCTCTATTTCTGACTATTACTAATCATTTTGAGTTTACCTTTAGCACTACACCACCAATGGGTGCAATTTTTTGCTACGTACATTTGTGACCCACCGGACCAATAAATCAACGGATGGAAAACGCACGGATCACAGTCATTTTTTGCAAGATTCATTAGAGGTGATGCGCATTGCTCTTTAGATAATATGTGATGGTTATTCAATGAGAGAGGATGGTTTGCAGATGAAAATCTCAATCAACAAGTATTTCTTTTATAAACCGAATGAACAGACTGTGAAATAGGGGTTAGAAAACTGCATACGTTATTTAAAACTTTTTTTAATACAAAACGTCGATGTTTGCTATCGTTTCAATTTTAAATTCTTAATTCGTTTGTGAAATTAATTAATGCTCGTCATTAAAACAACAAAAGCGCTGAACTACGATAGTAGAATGTGATCTTAAGCAGAAGTCAAAGGTTATACGCACCTGAAGAGAGTGCCGGGATGTTATGCTAGAATTTGCTGAAGTATTATGCTGGAATTGATTTCAAATGAGGAATTTCATATGCTCAACCATAAAGAAAATAAAAGCTGTTAATTTGCATAATTTATTTCTCCATTCTTGTTTTTTTTATATTTTTGATTACAATTTTTTATTTTCTTATACACCTTCGTATTTTGTATTCTTGGTTTTTGACTTTTGTACTCATCACAAAAGCAACAGTAGAAATCATAAGCGATGAAATTTGTGATGTCTAGATTTGATAATATTCGGCCACCCTTTTAGCAAGTACAACTCGTGATTAGAATAAATCTTCCTTCTTCATCACCACAGAAATTTATCGTGGCACTTTTTTGAGGCTTAAAAATTGATTTATGAGGCTTGGAATGTGATCTATGAGTCTCGGAAGGTTGATCTATGTATGTGAGGATCAGAAACAATTGACGTATTGCTCTCATTGCAACCACCACTAAAAGTTTAAAATTGCACCGTGACGATATATGAGGATAATTTTTTCTTTGCATTATTCTCAGTGGGTGTTTAGTGTTTGAGAGAACACAAGTACGAACAACAACAGGCACTGCAATCTTATACAACACTCATTGAATTTCTGCTCTTTTACACTCACTTTTCATAAATTTTTATGGATTTCCTCAATAGGGATGGAAAATTTGGATTTTTTTTTGCATTTTATCATCTTGTTGAAAATTCATTTCCGCTAAATGCATCGTTGAATATGCAAATTTTCCGACTTTTGTGACGAGTAAAAAAACTGAAAAATATTTTCGAAACGTTAAGCCAAATAAATTCTATAGTTGTAATGGAAAGCAATCTTGATATTCGCTTCTCGTAGAATGAAATCGTATTTGTGTTGCCTTAAGCGGTGATCGCCATTGTAATTGTTTAATCGTTAGGAGTTTGGTTCGACCGGCACTAGTTCATTTATATGCTTATCATTTTGATTCGCTTATCGATTTCTACATTCTTCTTTTTCTAGCTTTCGATCTCCTCAATCTCTCATTAATTCTCTCTCTCTCTTCTATTGGATTTAACTCAAAAATTTATTCGAGATTGCCGTATCTCTTTCGATAGAGGCTCTAGAACTTCTTGTCCTCTATCATTTCATGAATGTGAACTTCTAAACAAGAGTGTTCATCTAAAAATGAGGATTATTGCATCTACGTTATGTTTCGAAATGGTGCTTTATTCACTAGGAGTGAACTTTTTGCACAGGGAAAGGGGCGAGTGGAAATTTTATTAGAAGTGGTCTCGTCTTTCTAATTTCAAGAGAGCGGTCTTGTCTCGAAGAGTGGTTCTATACTAAGGAAAATCCGAAAAGTCGATTAATTTTTTATAATTCCAGAGAACCGCATTGAGTAACGTTGAGGTTGTTGTTCATATGAGTTGTGCCTTTATTATCGTTATTAATATTACTGCGGTTTATCGACCTTAGTGATAGAGAATGTTCTCCTTAGTGATGTGGAATGTTATCAATCAATGACAAGTAGTTTCGATATCGATCTAGTGATGCAATAGATTTTCGGTGATATGTAGCTGCTAAGCTTCTGACTATTATCCTCCTTCGATTGGGCTATTTCTGCGCAGTACAGCAATTTAACTTGGTGATCTGATTCTACTCATCATATACAAGAATGCGAAGGTTATAGAATTACAACGAATTGAGAAAAATGAAGAAAAAAGATTCTTTGCTAGGGAAATTAATTTTTGCAAGGAAAGGAATTACTATCCAACAAATTAGTGCCATAGGAGAGCTGCCTTCCTCTTTTTTTCACTTGCATCTTCATTCAAATGGGTAATATTCTTTAGAAAAAATTACGAGCAAAAAAGTACATTGGCACATTCTTTTCTTTCTGTTATTCGACTGTTATGTCTGCTCAAGGATTTCTTTTTTTTTTTTTTCAACTCCCAAACATATCGCCAGAAATACGAAAATCCATCCTCCACTTCTTCGTTTGTCTGAAATGAATTTTTCACTGAGGATATGACCAAATCATTCAAATGTCAGCATATCGATTAGTTTTTTTTTTTTTTGTTGGAAAATTGCTATCAATACAAACTGCTGAATGGTAGTGAGCGAAAGTTTTGATAAGGTGTTCGCTGCTCAACAAAGTGTTTCCACACGTTGTCACTAGATGTTTATTTGTTGTTATTGCTTTCAAATGAGAAATATGCTATCTTTTCTGATGCATAATGATCATTTCCTCGATGATCTCGTTGATTTTATTGATTAATCGAAAAAAAAGAAAAAATTCATTCTTCTATTTAGAATTATATAATCATATAAAATATTTTTTGGGGCTTGTATAATTTCACTCTAATATTAGTATGCATACAGTCATTATTTTATAGGTCATTTAGCGAAATTTCTGCAAAAAAAAGTTTTTCCATTTCTCAAAAAAAAAGCGGTTTCCAACAATGAGCCTCCTTTCGACGCTCTGAATTTTGCAATTTTTATCGAGTTTCTCCGACTATGAATAAATAAACCCACTGCTGAGTCACTGAAGAAGGAAGGCGTTTGTTTATGATCATGGCACGTGTGCCTTTCATGAAAAAAAAAAGAATCTTGAACGTTCCTAGGCGAACACTAATCTTATCTTTTTTCTCCTTTTCTAGTTTATTTTGGACATCTACTCGTAAGGAAATTATGTCTTTGTAAGATGAACTCATAAAGATGCTACTTATGTTTGGAAGAAATTACCCAATGGGGGAATATATTGCCGCAATTGATCAAATTATTTAGATTGTCGATAATATTAATTAATTTGAGCTAATATACGCAATTTTTTCAACAGATTGAGGTCTATTCTTAGGGTTGAGTACTTTTCTCGTCCCTTTCTCTTCCTCTTTTATCCTCCTCCCCCCGCCCTTCTCCGCTTCATTCAGCATTAGCTTGGGAGAATAGAGAATTATTTTCAAAGCAATGTGCTCAAAACACCGTCCATCGTGACAGATGTGGGTTAAAGAGTGGGCGAATCTTTTTTTTCGAAAAAACTAGATGTCAGCGTGCTTCCGTTCACTCTCTTGCGTTGAACAACTCAGACATTGTAGAAAATTTTCAAATTCACTGTTAATGTTCAGTTGCGAGTCCTGCAATTTAATTCTAAAATTAATTCAGTAGTGAAAAACATCGTTATTGAACTGTGATAAAGCTCACCTTTCCCCGTTATTTCTTATTGAATAGACTCGCAGTTGACCGTATGCAATAGCGTGCCACAACCGCACTGCACGATATGCGCACTTGAGCAATTCATCGGTTCACGTCGTCCTGTCACATGAATAATCGAAGAGAAAAAAGTGTTGCCCACCCTCGTAACATTCCTTACTAAAGCTTACCAAAGCTCCAATCAAACCCTCCTATGAAACTTCCCGCGGAACAAGGCTTGACATGTAAATTTCGTCGAGTTTTCGAAACACCATTATTCCGCGGGAATCAAGCAATCGAGTTTGAAAATAATTTTAAAAGATAATCTTGAAGTGAGCTTTATTGCGGTTGAAACATATATTGTCTACAGAACATTCTTTAATAAATGTTCTTAAATCATAATGGGCGGCTGATTTGCGCCATGGGATATAGATGCAATCTCCTATAATTGCGGCGTGGGTACAAGGCTATTGTATGCAGCCTTGCATTAAAGTATGGGCACTTGCGCCGTTGAACATTTTCAAAGTAGAGAGCTCGCCGCGATGCATTTGCATATGGAACGACGTAGTTACAGTGCGAGCGCATTCGCTAATTGAAATTTGCACAAAATAAAAAACATTCGCATTTAAACAAAGCTGACCATGTAGTTCCATCGCGCTTATGGATTTTGGTTTATTTCGTGGGCTACACAGTAGATGTGGGAAAGTTTTTTCTTATGGGAGTGGCAGCAGTGTAGATTTATTCAATGAGATGCAAATTAACCCACAGTTTGTTAAATCTTTATGAAATTTGAACTTGAAGTTTTCTCTAGATGAATGAATATTCTTCTTTGAAGGTATTTTTCATGACATGTGATTGAGTGTTATTTGATCCGGAAAATCCATCCAGTGGTGGCCGGAAACTTTGTTTTTGGACTACTTTTCGTTGCGGAGATATCGATTTTGATAAAACCGCACTGTCAGGTGGAAGTGTAGGTGTGCAGTTTGTTAACACATGCGACCTTCGACATTTCGCTTCCCTCTATGCCATGCCATCATTGAAATTATTTCATGTTAATAGATTATTCACCAGAGATCGACAATGGATGCATGGTTGTTCTGATACTTTTGTGTGTCACGACGGAATCAATCTTACGATACAGGTATCACCGTCCGTGAAGGATATGCGACCTTGGGGTTTTTCAGAAAAAATTGGGATATCTTTGTTGACATTTTAGTGAGCAAAGTAGTTGAAACGCCATTCGTAGTAGAATGTCATGCATTTTTCGATGGTGTGCAAGTTTCCTAGGTTTTCGAAGTAGGAAACTGCGTTGCAGATTCAGTGACGAGAAGGAGGAGAAGTAATGAAGGAGGTTTGATATCTTAGGCTTGAATCGAATTTAAACATTCACGGAGATCGGGAACTCCAAGATCGCGAAAAAAATCGCAAAAAGTAATTTCGAACTCAAGTACATGTCTTTAGGAGTGTTAACTTCGAAAGTTGTTTCCAGCAACTGTACAAACATTGATTTCATTTGTTGACTCAATACGGAGATCAGCCGCCTCCCCCAAGGTCGCATCGTTAATATATATTAATACAGGATGTGAAGACTTTGTTGCTAATCAAAGGAATTTTATCGCAGCGAACTCACTTGACTTAGTGTTGTAATATAGAAGTCTTTCATAGTGGATACTCCCTAATCACCAAATCTTTCATGAGGCTTCCTTCAGAAATTATTCAGCTACCATACAAAACACTCGAGATTGCACTAACTCAGGCGCCAGCTGGCATTTGCACTGACTCTTTATTTGAACCCCACATAAAGAGTTATTCAAGATTTTCCACCTATACGGCTGGATAACATGATCACAAGACACAAAAGTCTCGGAGTATCTTGGCACCTGTTCTTAAACTTTATGAAGTGTTTAGAGCGAGAAACTTTCGAAGTAGGTGAGTTGCCAAGAAAAGGGGGAGGTTCACGGATATCGGGCTCGCAGTCACTTCGACAACCTCTGTATGCCAACTTTCACCAAAATGGATGGATCCGCAGCTGGACTAGGATTAAGAAAACGTAATTCCATGTCCTTGCTTTATAAATTTTTCAACTCGAGAGAAACTTATTTCCTTGTTGCAAGAAATATTTTCAGACGATCGCAGTTTAGAAGCCCTGCAAGCTGCTCATCCAGAAATAGACTTTTCTGATTCATGTTCCACTCTAATAAACAGATTCCGGATTGGTTTATGAACTCTTGTTGCTTCCTTGATCATCACTCACAGCGATAATACTTTATCTCCCTAGAAACGTTCTACATTTCATCAAAATTAGTTGACAGCGAGAAAGGACCACGGCCAAATATCTTTGAGTGTGAAATTTTTTTTTCTGATTTATACAAAATCTCTACGTTCGCATATATAATATATCCTTATGGGTAATGCCGGTGAGTGCATCTATCCAGTTAACCCCCTATAAGAGAAACCAACCAAAAAATCAAAAGCGTTCTTCGAGTTCCCCGGTGCCTAACGCAAAAAAAAAAATTATTATGTAGTGCATTTTGCAGGGTCAAGTAATGCTTCTTCATCACAGATGTATCCAACGCTATCATATCACCGCTTATTCGGTACCAGACTACTCTGATGATCTGTTAACTTACAAAAATCTCATATCACCGTTGATGCGTCATTTGTATACTCCTGACGCAATAGTCTATTATTAAACTGCCCGGGGCTATGGATTGCACTTTATATGTTGTACTGTGGATGCCAGTGGCGCAAATGGTTGTGTTAGGAATCGAACCTTTTGCGCGTAATGTATGCTGTGAAGTGGTACAAGACTCATTTAGAACAAGCCATATGTGTTCATAAAAATTGTGGGTCAAGGCTCAATCGCTTTGACATTAGTTGTGCGTGACTCAGTTGTCATGCAAACAGAAAATTTCACAAATCAAAGAATTTTATGTTTTTCTACTGTTCACAGGTTGGAACTAGTGCGCGGAAACGCAAACTATTGTAGTGATCCGCATATCGATATATGCGTAGATATAGCGTTGTCATAGTTTCACTTTTTGGGAAAAATTTCCAAAAAAAAATTCAGCATTCATTCATGGTAATTAACATCTGATATTATGTGTTTGAGAGTGTTTGAAACTAACACTTTTTCTAATATATCAATAGTAATTGCAATGCATCATTTTTTCATTTTCAAGTACAGGGGAGCGATGGGGAATAGAAGCATTCTCAGGTTTAAGATGGTATCCCTTTACTAGGGCCAAGAGGAATTCTTCTTCTAACTGCTGTCGAAGTAAACTTTTGTATTGCGCCAGATTCTAAGAAGAAATTTTCTCTCCAGCGAGGATGTATTTCTATGTTCAATTGTTTAAACAAATACATTCCTTATTTTCAGCTGATGAATTAATGGGGGTGGGGAGGGGGGTGGGGGTTGTTGTTTTCTTATCGTGAGTCTTTCGACTACAGCCGAAACAGATGCGACAACAAAAATGTGAACGTAAATCAAATGCATTGATTAGTGATGCATTAGGCCCACCTGCATCGGAATGCAAATTTCCGATGCCTTTTCTTGCCATCTCTATACTATATAAAAATGAGTCACCCTAGTGAGCGTACGTAGAGAGCAACTGGACGTACCTAATGTTAGTGGCGCACACTTTTCCTCACTTATCAGTCCTAATTACATGCCAACTTTTCATGTTTGCCATTTTCTCTTCGTCTTTCTTTGAATCGAATTTTGATTCACTGCTCTCTATACGGATGAATAAATTACCATTATGGATCCTATCTATGTTGTTATGAGGCACAATTATCTGCATATTCAATCATTTCGATAATATAGGTGATTGCTATGATAAGCGCATTTACTGTTCACCTATGGGGTATAGTTGATGAGCACCAACTCCTTCGTTAATTCATTTGCGCGCTTAAGAGAAATTTGCTTCATCGGTCATGCACCAGCAGGTCAACAACATGTAAAGCCTACCGTATTTCTTTGAGTATAAGCCCTTGCTATTAAAAAATCCCTCTGTAGAGAAGACCTTTGGCTGAATTGTTATGGAAAATGGAAGTCTTTCTCGAATTCACGCTTTCCTATAGGATAGGCACTACAACTAGGGCCTCCAAATACTGCTAAAAAACGTCTGAATCTTATGCAACTTCTGTTCTATAAGCATTTCATTACGCATATGACACGAAGTAAGTGCATGCCTGTTCGTACACCTATGAGAGAATTAAAATAAAGGAAGTCAAAAATACAAGTTTTTGCTCTTCTTTGGGTGGGGAATTTGTCTTGAGTATAAATCTCCCACTCGAGGTTGACGAAAAAAGGAAATTTCAGGACTTCTTTTTGAGTGAATACGGTATCTTAGTCTCGGCCGCCGTTTTTTTTTTGTTTCACTTCTTTGCTTATATTTCATAATTGGTTTTGCAGAACATCTTAGTAGTAACTGTTTAGCCCACAAAGAAAGAGAGAGGGAGGAACATAGAAAGAGAAAGATGTTAACGTCGGTGGATCGAGTGCGTAATTTCAGTTCTAAGAAAAGTGTGTGCATTAGTAAGGGTGTTGTTGTCTGAGAGCGTAATGCTATTGTGCAAAGCATAAATTTTTTCCATTAAGCTCCTTCCATGTGTTTTTATCTCATCTGACATATTTTATTATTCAGATCTAATTGCTGCAAACCAACTATAAACCAACCCCCCCCCCCACCTTTCATTACCCCTTAACCACCTCCCCAGTTATTCATAAATGAAGGATGGTGAAGATACGGTACCAATATCCTGCTAGAAATCTAAAGCTTAACTCCATGATTTACTGTGATTCCTATTCCTGTCCTTATCCCTCATTCTCCATCTCTTCTTCCTCTCTTTCTTGTCCTCTTTCTATCCTGGGGTTTAATTTGGTGCTGAGCATTTGTTGATCCACATTCGCATCCATTTATTTATATATCTTTAATTGCTATTATATTTTTATCCTATTTTTTCATCTACTAAGTAAGCCATAATAAATTAAAGATGCATAAGAATTTAGTTGTCAGATGCTATTATGCAAATGAAGAGGAAATTAACATAAATCATTGAATACGTAAATTATTAAACTCATTAATTAGATAAATCCTCGGCAATAGTTGTATAACGATAGTTAACACTAAGTGCTATGGGCATCAGCAAAGTAATGCTAAAAGAGCCGTTATTCAACTGTACGACAGAAATATAGCAATTGAGCTATCGTCGTATTTTGCACATTCAATGAGTCCATTTCAATAAATTAAATTGCTATGAATGAAAATCTTGTCAGCGAAAATCGTCAAATAGATCTGTTTATTTGTTGCAATCTATTTTCCGCTTTTTTCTTAGTTAACTATGAAGTTCGCATACGCATTTTGCTTTATTACCAGATGTTCATCTTCTTCGGTGTTAATAACTCTCATAAAGCATCTATTAGAGCATTCTAAAATATGCTGCAACTGGAAATATTTGTCCACGAAGATGTATCGTTGAATGTGGAAAATAAAATTCCAGCAACGGCTTAATGCAATTATAAATATTTAAGCAGCATTGATGTTCAATGCTGTCATTCGGAGTGAATTATTTTGAAACGTTTCCCGAGAAGGTTGGAGCGAGATAAGAAAAATTGCCGGAAGTGTTTACGGGGGATTTTTGGTATGTTTTGTAATGCGACAATGAGATGCTTGAAAAAAGGCGTCACTTCGTTTATAGTCAGTCAGTTATCTTTATTCAGCACAAAATATGTCATTCGTCGTATGAAATCCCTCAAGTTTATGATCATCAACGAATTATTTTGCCGTATATGACCACAAATAACACGTACGCAAATATTCTTTATGTTTAGTGGACATTTCCCCACCGTAAATGTATATCATATCTTCGAAAGAAATTATAGTACAATATTTGTATATCGCTAAGCTTAACAAAGGGTGAAATTTTTTTTTCGAAAATTTCTTTTTCAGAGATCAAAATACAATGAAGCAGGGAACATAGGTCATCATTCAAATTCAAGTTCGATATAAAGACCAATGTTGCCGACCTTCGAAATTTTTGGCTCTCTCCTTTATCTGTTATTTTCATTCCGAGCAACCATATGCCAGAAATGGCTTGTCTCTCGCTCTTCTTTCGCTTCATTCAGTAGTACCATTCTGTGACGCATCATAAAGTAGAAAATTATTTATATCGTAAGCTGAATTTGTTTGTACCGTACTCCATAAACGTTCACATTGAAAAAACATTTCAATCTGCTTTGGAGTGAAAAAATGAAGCGCACATAACAAATTTTCCGCAGTGAAGATTGCTTTCAGTTGGAACACTATAAATAACACAATCTGCAGGATGCTTTATTGAACAGAAATCAAATAAAAATGAGGATGCGATAGTGATCTAGCCGCACGAAAAAGGTCGTTAAAAATTGAATGGACGTATAGAAATGAAATGATTTATGCATAGTGAGTGGAATTTGATTAATTTTGGATGCATATGATGAGAGTGATAGATGTAACGACGGTTAGAGTAAACTGCGATAAAGTTATTGATGTAGCATTTACAGGCAGTAACTTTGCAGTTTACTGTAACTGTGGAGCGACTTTTACGCGAATCAAAACTGTTGCAAGAGCAAATACCGGCTGCAATGGCTTCAATACATATATATATATATATATATATATATATATATATATATATATATATATATATATATATATATATATATATATATATATATATATATATATTCAAAACATTTTTCATACTCACATGTACATTTGTGCGTGTTCTTCTTACTTTTGGAGATTACTAGAAAGTGGTTAACAGTGCCGGCAAGATGGTAAATAAGTATTTGATGAGGTAACGCGATACGATCCTTAAACTTGTAATCCCGTCTGAAGATTACTTTAATTCGACTCCGACACAATAGGTGGCCGTATAAGTTAGTTTGTTTGAAATGTTTACTCGACACTTCCCGTCATTTTCTAACTCGAAGAACGTTTCAGTGCTGAATTCAACAAATTTTTCCCAATATTTTTTCCCTTTTCTAACTTTTCTGCTTAATCGACCAAAATTTTAGTTTTCCATTCATTTCCATTTGCTCGATATACATTTTTTCTCAACAATTTTTCTTTCTGACATAAAAATATTTTTCTTCATTCTAACAGAAATTCATCTATCCAAAATCAATTGAGCAAATCACTTCATCTAATTGAATGAATAAGTGAATATGTTTATTATCGGCTGATCGAGAATAACGAAGAGATAAATATTTTTCAGTTTTTTTTTTGCATCTGCAGTTCAATGATGCAATGTTGTAAAGTGGAATTGATTGGTTGATGTGGGCGAGCAAGGTGAATTTTTGCACTCATCAACCTTAAACTTTAGGCGGTCGATGAATTTCATAGAAAAATATTGAATTAATCCAGGGAATGAAAGGAGTAACATTGAATTGAAAATCGCTTTCCTAATACCAGTAGATAAAGCGGCCGATTATTGTAGCTGACTAAACGATATATGTCCTCTTTTTTTCGGCAACATATTTGCCATATATCGATTGGCTTTCTTTCCTTTTTGCAGTTATTTAGGCATCCGTTTTCCGTTTATTTCTTTGAAATAACTTTTTACCCTAATAAGTTTTGGGCTGCTCTTTCAAGTGCTTAATCGAAACAAACAGTGGTTGATGGAAGTTCTGTAAGAAAGATTGCCTTTTCAAAATTTTGCAAAGTGAGTTGGAAACTTTCTATAATAGAGCGATAGGATAGCGCAATATTTCCGACGGGAAGGGAAACCTCGTTCACTTGTAAAAATGGGTGAAAATAAAGGGAACTTTGCGAGTTTCGATGAAAAATCGATGAAAGGTGAGGCCAAGAATCAAAACGAAGGTGAAGATGACATATAGATAGAATCAAAGAATATTGGCAACTCGAGCCCAGCAGAAGCTTGCTCTTCCTGTTCACCACCATCCTTTCTTTCCTTCGTCATCTCGCCTCGCTGAAGGGGATATCCATACGGATGAATTCTATATTGCTTGATACGAGGGCAATGATCTTCAAAATCTTTTTCATTATGGATAGGGGACATCGGTGAAAACTAAAAAACAACTTCCATAATCTCTGGGTCATTTTCTAATCTCAAAGTTTTTTAATGGGCTTTAAATGAGCCGTACTCACGCAATTTTCACAGTAAAAAGAGTGAAAACAAAGCTGGAATTCCATTTTTAAAAAATTATATTTCACTTAGTCTCAAGTAGCAATACAACATCCTCAAGACGCTGTTCTAAGACAAAGACTTATTAATATGCTATTCAAATTCTCTATGATTTACGTAGAAATTGAATTCAGGCACGAGGCATACTACAGGATTTTCGATGGTTTTTCTATGGAGGTTGAGTCGTTGATTGACAGTTGCTTTAGTGTTGCATTTTTGAGAAAAAAAGAAGAGTTTTAAAAATGAACTTCGACGTTAATCGATTATATTTGCGTTGAGAATTTTTATGTTATAGCGAAATTCTGACGCCGGAGAAGACAACATCCATTCTCTAGATATTACTACAAAGGCTTGAAGCAAAGCGATGCATGTCAAAACCTACTAAATGAAAAGCTTATGATGCGGCTCAAAATAGAACAGTAGTAGGTTGTCCGAATATTTGTTAACTCATAAAAATATGGCTGATGTCGTCTACTGTACACATATACAAAAAAAATTACTGAAAAGCAGCAATTTCTAGAAATAAAAGAATGCGTTCTTTAGATTTGGTATAGATAAAGCAATGCAATTCTTATAAGTGACTTTTGCGACGAGGTATGTCAAGGAAAGGCGAATAAAAGATGCAGCAGTATCAGGACAGAACTTTTATTCTCAGGCATTTTAGATACGCTGATATTCTGCGAGGTGTATTAAAATGAAATTCTCATTGATGTGGAAAAGAGATGAAGTAAATGTTTAATGGTGATATTTTGGAACACTGAAATTATTTTAAAAGGAGAGGAAAGGGATGGGAACTTATATCAGCAAAGATCACCTGCAATTATGAAAAAGGCTCTTAGGCTATTTATACGAATCCAGGTAAATAATAGTGTTAAATGAAAGAGATATTTTCATTAGCACTTATCATTTCATGTGATATTCTGATACTATCGCTTTAATCAACTAAACTTAGATAATTAAATTAGCGCATTGTAACTTGAACTCTGACTAAGCGTGCGCTATCAGTGCAATCGAGAATAAACTTTAGCAGTTTAGAATGAAGCAAATTTCGTTCATATGCCGAACTTTTGGAGCTGTTAAGGTTGCTAATACAACTCCGTGAAGCTAATAAACATTTGTGGGCATTAGCAGTTTTTAGATAGGGAAATTTTTGAAAACAGCTGCATCTTCAACATACGGTTTTAAATTCATCTGCGTTACAACTGTGCATTCATCGACAATTGCCCTCAAGTCTTAACTTTTCACTTTATTTCAGCCTAATACATATATATATATATATATATATATATATATATATATATATATATATATATATATATATATATATATATATATATATATATATATAAAGACATGGCAGCAGAAATTTTCACCACAGCGAAAAGATTTCTTACAAGCATCAGATATCAATTTGAATTTTGTGAAAGAAACTGTTGTCCCGAAAATGGATGTTGAATTATATGAAGCTGAATCATTCTCTCAGAAGACCGATAAATTCCTGCGCAATAGACGTTCGTTTTTTCTCGTACAAGAAAATAGACTCTTTTTATTTCACATCTGTGATTCGTTTGATACATTAAAGTGAACAAATAGTGGGTAATAATATAGATTGGAGGCTATCAACAATTTATTTAGTATGAGTGGATGGTTGAATAATTCAGTTATGATTTCTGCAAACTACATCGGAAAAAATGAAATAAATCTTGAAATGTATTTGATTCTATTCATCTCATGTTAAGGAGGTGAGGGACTTGCGGGTCGTTGCTTATTCCTTAAGTGTTTAATTATTATCGTAAGCCTGCAAAAGAAAACTCAGAGGGCTACTGATGTCATGAATAAAGAAATTTCACTTGAGTTATTTTGCTCTGACATTTTATAATTTTTTTTGCAAATATTAACGAAATAATTCAAGAAATGGTGTTTCAAACAGAACGGTCGAGAGGGATTTTAGCTGTTGTTTGAGAGGGATTACAAAAAGGAATTGGCATCGCTAAAAATTTGGTTGATATTTATCATTTTCTTGCCCGCTGTCTGGCGCTAATTCAATATAAAAGAATATTGATCAAGAATTGATAGCTGTACTCAATCCAAATAGCTAGCAAGTCCAACAACCTTCTCCCATTCGTTAAAGCTGTCTTATATCTATGAAGCTCTTCTACAGTTTTAAGAGTAAAGTGAACTCTCCATGCAAAGATTGAAATAGTGATCGTATTTCCCATTTTGCAGGGCAATTTTTGAGGATATTTTTACTAAAGTCTGGTAAAATTTTTGGAGAAAGGCATCAATTTCTCTTGCAAATAAACACTCTTTTTATTCAAATAAAACAACCCTCCTTCCAACGCTTGAGGTCCCAAAAAACTGATGATCGGGTGATTTAATTTAATTTGAAGGATATATTTACAATTCCAAAAGCGATTGTTTCTTAGCCGCAGTAATCAATTCAACAATTCGGCTATGCTGCCACTCAGTGACATCATGATGCTATCGAGAGCATTGAAAATGTTTATTTGGCTGAAATTTTTGAAATAGCGGAATCATTTTCGATCGCAAAAATATAACGACAATCGTATATATTTCTTAAGCCTTAGTGAGCCCTCCATATTCATTTTCAGCATTATTTCAATTTCGTCAATTTTTTTTGCGCCTATTGTTGCAGAGGTTATTAACAATATATGAAGATTATATAGTCCAAAACATTTAACGATATTTAATTTATGAGGTAATGGATTGAATTTGGCATATTTCACACTAGTATACACTGTTGTTCATTGAGAAATCGCCTTGCAATATAAAGCTATTTCGAAAAATATATCCAGTGGAATGAAATTTTTCTCCTTCGTTGATAATTATTTCTTTCTTTGCTGAATTATTTCATTGGAATGAGAGTATTACAATTCCAACATAATTATTTATGATATGAAAGTATGAATACGCTACCTTCTATTCAAGTAAGAATATGAATTTCTTCTAAAATAAATGAAGTAATTTATTTGGTTGTCACTAAATAGATTTTCTATTGCAATTGCATATTTATGAGAAGAATGGATGTCCTGTTGCGAGCCAATGAAGAAAGTATTTATGCAGACATTGCTTCTGAAATACTTAATAGCTGCTAATAGAAAATTGTCTTGAATAATATCTTTCCTTTGGAATGAACTCTGCTCTCAACATTTTATGGAATCTGCAGCTTTGATTCATCTATTCAAATTAATATAATGCTTATTTTTCATTAGCTTTGTTTCTCCATCTAAGGAATATATAGTGCGAAAAATAACGTTTCACAAATGTAGAAATGATGAATCATTCGGCTTGTCGAACGATAAGCGTGACTGTCGATTTCAACAAATGTGGCATTGTCTTATAGAATGCTCTTTTTTGACGTTGATTTATGCATCCTTTAGAATGGAAGTTTTTAAGTGATGGGAATACACTTTCGACATCCGCTTTTGCACCACACATTTGTGTAGATGATGGTGGTTAACGGTTGGTGTTCTAAATTGAAGGCGTGGCTAAGTGGCTGTTGAACACTACTGCTAAACATATTAAAGAGGACGCTCGAATCGAGTGAAGTGCTTCCTCACTGATTTTACTCATCGATCCTATCTGCCTGATTTGATCACTAAACTCTTCAAATTATAGTGTTTAGCTATTAGTTCTCATTTTATTACCTCATTGGGTTTATCGTTTAATTTTACGATAAGTATGCTTGTAAGTTTAGTATTGACGAAAATTAGGTTTTAAGCAATACTATTGAGGAGTAAACGAATGCTATTCAGCAGTAAACAATCATTTATAGTTTATCATAGAAAGCCCATGAAGAGCGTCTCTCCTTTCTTTTACTACGTCGTTTTCTAGAGCTTTGCTATATTGCACATATTTTTATTCTATAGTCTTTTACCGACTACGATTCGTCTTATCCTCTAGCAACGTTATCTTCTTCTGCTTAAATAATTTTTTGGGTAAATAGTGATCAAGTTGCCAAAGTTTATCTCATACAGTAGGAATAAAGCTAATAGACAGCTCATGTAGGCAATACAGAATTGGATATATTCAATTAGACAGTGTATTAATTAGTGAAAGTATGCGTAAACGTTGTGTAGAGAATATGCTAGAAGCTCTTGTAATGGCCTTTAGGTTAGCTGGCAGAAAATTAAACTTTATTGTGCCTTTTGTCTTCCATATCTTTGAGTTTTTCATGAAATTTTATCTAGCAATGTGAGTAGAGAATTTAATATACAATGTCATGCTGGATGATCCAATCCTTGAATTGCTGTTATAGTCTTGTGGAGTTTTATTTTATAATCATTTCAAGAATAATAAAATAAACGAGAGCATTCAAATAAAAACGCGCTGTTAGCCTATTCTGATCGTCTAATATCTACAACGCAATTAACTGATGGTTTAATTTTCCACTAATGTCAAGCGAGAGCAATGTTTGGTTTGGTGGAGGGGGAGGGGGAGAGAGTGTGAGGAAGGAGGGCAAAATATATCTGGCGAGAGGGGTCGCCGAAAATAGCAAATATCAGATAGATAACTTTAGTGTGATGATTGGGGAAGGTTCCAAATGGAAGTGATAATGAAATCCTTAACGACTGCTTGACGGTTTGCAATCCTTCAGGGACAGGGAAATGAAAATGATAGGGAATTCCTTTCCATAAACTACTTTTAAGAGCATATCAGTTAAATAAACTACAGTGCTAGTTAATGACGCCCTTATTTGCTTACTAAACTATTTTTTAAAGCAATTCCTGAAGTATTACATAATAAACAAGAAAATTACTGGAAAATATTGCCTAGGATTTTTAAATAAAGTTCTCACCCGGATTGAGCTTATTGAGTGCTATATTATCTACTTATTTATTTCACTTCTCTTGAAAATATTTTGAGTGCAAAGTTCGAGATACAGCCCTACGCCTCCATCCTCCCACACCTTTTGTTCAACGTCACTGAACGATTCTAGCTACTGAAATGCTTTTGCAAAGAAAATTCTGAATTTTTCGTTAACAGGTGTTTATTTGTAATCGCATGGAGGGAATAAGAAGTGGCATTGAAGCGTGCTATTAGCAATGCTGTATAGAGCGCTCATTGCTCTACCCAGCCCAACACACTATCATCACTCATAGTTGCCACCCGGTTGTCGTCAATGTTTTTTGAAAAGGAAAGCAAAAACATTCGACTTTGCAGCAACCGAACGCATCCTTTCTCGATCTCTTAAAAGGCTTCAATGAACCATTCAACCGCAATTGCTTTAAAGCTACAGTGCGAACTTATTCGCTGAATGACAATCCTTTTGTTGCTTTTAAATTCTAAGAAATAGCTATGAGGTCGCCTTCGCCGTTAAATATAGTTTCGATAAAATCGTTTGAATTTTTGGGAATATAGTAAACATTCTATAAAGTTCCATCTGAGATAGTTTTGCTTACATGTATATATATATATATATATATATATATATATATATATATATATATATATATATATATAAATCAGGTAAAATATATTTCATTTTTTACTTCCAACTCGTTTTCGATCTGTGCAAAAATTAGTGCAGGAAAAAATTCATTAGTATACGTGAAAAATGAGCATTTCATAGAAGTATACGGCAAGGTTTTTATGCGCTTTCGCAAACATCCACCTGCAAGGTAAAGTCTGACGGGGTGATACCTTTGCACAAGTATGTAAGTGCATCTGTCTACCTGCTAGGTTTTTCCGAGTTTCAAGCCAAGCAGCAAATTTTTTGTGGTACTTTTTTTCTGCGTCGCTATAGCTAGCCGGAAACGTGCAAAACTTAAATGACACAATCTAGAGCACATGTTAATCTCACACTTCCATAATTTTTCGTACGTCTTCGAAAAACTTGTTGTCATACTCCAATGGATTTTGTTGGAAAAACTTTGTTATAATAAATAACATTATTCCACAACATAAAATATGCCGAAATATTTGCGTAAATTTTCTATTCTTTGATCTCATTAAAAAATCTTTTGTGATTAATTTTCATGAATGGTCGATTCGGTTAACGTTTGGATGCATTATTGCTTATTTCATTATATTTATTCAAAATTTTATGATAGTGGTTGATTTGATGATCGATGTATTTATCACCGCAGCTTTCTAGGCAACTATTATAGCGAAGGCAACCATTCATGCCACTTCCTCTATGCTCATTTAAAGAGGGAATAGTAGAGATGCTCATTTTATTTCCTCAAAGAAATTCTCCAAAAGTAACGTTCAGTGAACTATGGATTCATTGTCATCTTTCACTAAGTACGTTCATATATGCCCGTTACTATGTTAATGAACACTTCCAGTGCTGACGCTTTCCAAATTTGCAAGAGAAACTAACATCTCTATATGAAAACAACTATCCATTCATTAGAAATTCTCAAAACATTGTTGCAAATATTTGGCATGGCGAACAATTCTGGTGTATTAATTATTTCATGACTGAGCGTGATTATTTGTAGAAATATTGTATTCATGTTCCCCCATATTCCGATAGAACGAGGTATGTTGCTAAAATCATTTGCAATTTGAGTTATGCAAATAAGATGCACACCTACCGCATGCAGATGTGATGCCCTCACTAAGCCAGATGTGTGAAACGGCGATACGCACAAATCGTTCTAAAAGGCAAATGGCCTATTGGTGCCGCGTAATAATAGAAGAACCCATATTTCGGCATGTTCAGCTATACAGCCAGCACATGCTAGCTTCCTCGACAGTGGGAGCCTATACGGGCAACGGCCGTTGTTTTTGTGTTATATGGAAGGCGGCCGCCTGTCTTTACGATAAAAACAACATTGATGAATAATCAATCATTGATGCCACAAATGGCGAACCACAATCGTTGAGAAAGTTTTCATGGCGAAAAGATCCCAATTTATGCCATCTTCTACAGTTATTGCAACCGAATATATTCTTCCACTGAGAACATTTTCTTCAATACAAATGTTACAGCAAATGAGTAATTCGAATTAATGCTACAGTTTGGCACCATTTACTGTAGAGGTACATCTTTGCTGTTTCATTAAGGATATTGGAAAAGAGATTCCATTTTAAGGCAATCTCAATTTTACGGCGTAAGAAGTGAACCGAAGAGCAAGCAGAGAAAAACAATCCATATTTACATATCAAACATTGAGAATGATCGAATTGGATGATAAGTAAGTAGAAATTTTCGATATAAATATTCTCCACAATTCTAGTGTGGAAATTCATAGAATGAATTCCTCAGAAATCTCCAAACTTTGTAGAGAGGCGATCGCCTTCATCTCTCTGACTTTTTGTTTTTTTCTCCCATTTTCTCTCTCTATGCATATATCATTGATGCAAATTTCGATTCCAATGATCATTAATTTCAATGAGCAGCATAAATCTTTTCTCTACTGCCTGATCTTTATCGTATTGTGCTGAAGTCTTAAGCACTTCATTCAAATAATTACGTCTCATGTGGAATCATGTCGGAATGGAAGAGCATCGTACATATTTTACTCGACCAATGGGAATGCAAAACCAATGCGAATATATATATATATATATATATATATATATATATATATATATATATATTTGATTTACACTCTTTTCAAATTTTCACAGTCAGCGCAACCTCGTCTGATGTCACTGAAGCCAGCTCTGCCTCTATAATATATGCTGCACTTATAAACTATCTGAATAGCAGATGGTCTGATGGATAGTATTGCTTCCAAACTCCATACTCCTTATCGATGTCATAATTCAGCAATTTTTTGTTGCATTACAGCCAAAGAGGGATGGTGAATAAACCATCATCTGATGGATGTGCTATCAATCGCCACTCAAAATTGGTAGAAAATAGAGCCGAAGAGGTGAATTCGCTTCAGCCGGAAACCGTGAAATCTAAAATAAACAAAAGCGTTGCTATCGGGAATTGCGAAGCACATCTGTTGATTCTTATCGCCCTTAGATGGTACACTATCGTTGCGTATGTTTACTGGAACACCATCACATCCCCTCTTTCCGCCTCGATCTCCCCTACCGTTTCACATCTCTCGTAGGAGTCATTTCTTCCTTCTAAAATTGCTTTGAGATTTCTTGAAAATCTTATGACGTAAAAAGACTTCACTTATCAGAGGTGCTTCCGTTTGCTCATTATAGAAGAACACAAAACATATTGTGCGTAAAGTCAGTCTGAGTCAAGCACGTGGCCCAATTTATAAGGCAGGGTGTAGTGAGTGCAAAGTCCAAATTAACGCATATAAGGTGGAGAATTTTCTCTCATCATATTTTTATTATTTCATGACAATGAGTCGTCTTCATATTTATGCGACTGAAAATTAAATCAGTGCGAAAGATTTGAAAGTTTCTTGCTTGAATTTTCTTTTGAGATCTGCTGCAAACAGTAGATTTTTCAACAAGAAAATTTCTTTCATCAGTACCATCACGTGACCTTTGTACGACCACTTCATGAATGACGTATTGCACTTCGTTTGCCTTCGATCATATGACTATGGTGTTCACTCTTATAATCCTCCACTTGTAGCATCTCGCTGATGATCGAGCATACGTTCAGTGTTGTTATAGCATTGCTTAGCAAGCTTCCTTAAATTCTGGCTTGCGAGCCAGCAAGTTCTGCCTTATAAGCAAAAAATGTGGAATGCTTTATACGATATTTGGCTCACTTCATCATACGTTTAGTTTAGCCTCCTTTATTGCTGTAAGAGGATGCTATAAAGCATTTTATTTGTATTTCATATTTTTTAAGAACAAAGTATATATTATAAGAACATGAAGCATATTATAAAGCATTTCATTTATATTCAGGCATTCAAAATACTTCTTTCAATACAAAATTCTATTCATTTTTCAAAAGCACATCATGCACATTCATTTCTGTGCACATACATGTCTATGTGTTTGTCTGCTTGATATCTTGTAGCGAAGAACCAAGAAAGTTGCGATGATAAATTTAGATGAACATAATTTATGTTTCTTTGCTCGATACTTCGTTAGGTGATTTCTCCATTTGAGATACCCGAAGCAGCTCCAATGAGTTGTAAGATTTTGTGCTAATATTAAGGTTAAATGTGTGAAATTTTATACTGCCGGTTGCTATGGTGATTTTATGAATGCAACTTTTCATAAGTGACTGATTTAGCAGTAAGACATAGTATGAAGCGTTATGACATTTATCGTTGAATTGTTGAGTACTCCAACTGTTATTACTGCGGGGATCGTGAAAATCACATATTTTTTCCAGCTTTTCTTGTTTACTTTCGTAATTCTTTTCTACGGAATTGGGAATCGAAATGATAAAATCAGCAAACGAAGACAACGTGCCAAGTCAATTGGCACGATATGTGCTTTTGCGGTCCAGCTCATGAATTATTAGCCAATAGTAAAACATGCCAATCAGAGTATTTATATTCTAATCGATTCGACTGTTCATATATACCTCCCACGAAAGAACCGTTTTTTTTTTGTAACCTAATAACCTAACCAATATGAAAAGTGCAACCCGAGTCGTTGAAGATTTGCATTTAATTTGTGGGATTTTTGACGTCTATAACTCCCGTCAGTCTCTGTGGATAAATGCCGTATTTGTTTTCGAAAGTAAAGCCATGTTTAATATTATATATCCAATTTTTTGGCTTCAGCTTCATTAGTTTTAAGCTCAAACCATGAGGTGGGTAGGTGGTTTCAAGACATGCGTACAGGCATGTACGGCATCGTAAATTCACAAAGACACATCAAAGAAGCTGTTTTGTAGTAAATGTCATTTAGTGGGCAATGAGTAGTACCATTCACCTGGAAATGGTATGACCTGTTACGCACAGCACCTTAATGTTTTTATAGTAATAGTAATAAAACAAAGAAATAGTGTGCATTTGTGCAACAATAACAAGTAATAAGAAGTAGGGTAGTAGGCAAGATAGAGTGTGAAAAATTAGAAAGATGATTACATGAGGAAAAAACGGAACAAATGAATAGGAAATGTGCACAATGGTCGCAATAAAAAAAGTTGCATATACAGCAAAAAAAAAAACTGTAATAAAATGAACAAAACTACTTTTGGACTAAACTATATTCACCTTTCCGGAGCCGAATGGCGTATTCGCTATTTCTGGAGCCTTGAGAGCTTGGTCATTAGCGGAAAATGCCGAGGGCGCAAAAACACTGAAAGAGATTGCAGCTATTTCCACTTTTCTTATTCAATTAAGTGAACCAGCCGGCTGGAAAATGCTCAAAATGCCTACACAAATAATGTACTAACTTCTCGCATTTTTTTTTTCTTCTGTCGGATTATGAATTCCTTGTTCAGCATTAACATTACAGAGTACTTTAAAATGCCTAAAATTCCTCCAGAATCGAGTGAAATCAACCAAAAAAAAATTTTTTTTTTGCTTGAGAGGAGTACACAACTTTTTTTTTCATCCGATCTTATCTTCATACCTTTCATGGTCGTCATATTAAAATAATCAAACCATTAGATAGAGCGCATATGTGCGCACGCAGGCAGACATGATAATCTCATAATGCGCTTTCATTAGAAACTGGCACAAAGGGCTTAAAGCATATTTCAGCTCATTTCACTTGAATACTTCGCTTATGCAGAGCAAAAATTTTGCTTTTATACAAATTTCAAACCTGTTCTTTTGGGATTTTGCCAGTTATCTAAATTTGGAAGTTTTATGAAATTGTTTTCCGATTCTTCGATCAAAGCTAATTTCAATGTTGCTTGAGACGATAGGATTTTAGATTTTCTTTTTTTTTTTGATTTTATATTCATACCAGCTCGGAGATACATCGCAGAGATTAATTTTTTTAATGAAATTTATATAAGTTCAGAGATTGGAAAGTCATTGCGGCTTGCCTAAAACGTGTTAGACTCGTATTTTTCACTATCGAATACATGAAGTTACCCAAATCCTTGCTTACATTCCCCTTAACCACTCTTTTTCACTCAAAAATTGACGCTGGAATGTGCTGGAAGATAACCGTCATATGGTCAGTGGTATGAAGCTTTTTCATGTAGCCTTCTCCGATCATATAGAAATTATTGTCGGCAAATCAGAATTGAGGAGATAAGGGATGTTCTTATATGAAAAGATAGCAGCCGTCTTCATAGTTCTTTCTTTATGAATGCTCTTGCTAAAGTTTTTACCCTACTATTTTTATGAAGCACTATACGAAAACAGATGCATTATTATTCACACCTTTAAGTCATTAGCTGCACTCAATTAAGAATTCTCTATTTCAAAAAAAAAAAAAAAAATTAACGTGCCATTTGACCAATCAGCCATAGTCGAATTGGCCCATAATAGAAATGCGGATTTTGAGAATCATATATTTTACCCTCCACCATCGGTTTCATCGTTTATTGCAATACCTATAAATCTACCTTAATTAACCTGAATAAATATTAATAAAATATTCTTTATATATATATATATATATATATATATATATATATATATATATAAAGAATATCTTATTAGTTTATTGCAAAACCTTAAAAAAAGAATATATATATATATATATATATATATATATATATATATATATATATATATATATATATATATATATATATATATATATATATATATATATATATGTATATATATATATATATATATATATATATATGGATTTTCAATGTGATTTATTTTGTATTCGCTTGAATGGAACTTTGAAGCGATTTTTTGTTTCGGGACGAAGGCTTATACGCAAATGAATACGATTTATTATTCCAAGAAACAGTAGGGCGCAGCAATCACTTCGACCGATTTTTTACTCATCATTACCTTCTAGAAAAAAGAAAGAAAAAGAAAAAGCAAACGTCCGTCTGTGAAACAACTGTTAGAGATTTTGATGTATTTTAAGCGTATTCACTTTAGAATATTCCAATCCTTAGGCTTTGAAATAAACATTTAAAAGTAAATTGTAAAATATCTGAGTGTTGAAAAAAATCGTTAGTGTTTATTTTAACACTAGACAAGCCTCACAATGAATAGATTAGCAGTAACTGTTTTATTTCTGAAAAAAAAAATCAACAATTTACGTTAACGTTCGCATAAAATGAACGCTTATAGTTTATGAATCTCAATTTCGCTTCAAGAACATTTTGCCGAACAATATGAATTTTCTCATATCGTCAACCGCTTTCTGGAGGGAATTTTTCCTATTCACGTTTATAATGGGAATTGGAGCATAATTGGACCTTGATAGGCTAGGAAGCAGACAGATCCGATCACTTACAGTTGCTTCTCTCGTTGAGTAGTTTTCTTCTGTGGAAGTGCTAGCGAAGGAAGTGCTGAAGACGGAGAATGCTTTCATCACTTTTTGGTGCATAATTTCAAATTTAGCATCTAGAAGAGGAACTTGAAACAACGATCGAAAAATATTAGGAATTCTATCGATATAAATTAGCTAGCGTGAACACTGAGTGATGAAGGTTATCACAAAATTCGTAGTTGAAAATATACTTTTATCTCACCCGCTTTCGCTCATATAATGAATATAAGTGCTTATAATCAAGAGCTTCTAACTACTATTACGTAAAAGTACCTTCATTGAATTTTGATTCTACTAAGGGCTAAAGATTACCTATTGTCTTTTGAAATATCTTATAAAGGTTTCAATGATAGAAATGCCTAATAGGAAGCCAAAATATTTTTTTAGTATACATAGCTAGACAGCATAATGAGAGTGAAAATTGTAATGATGAAATTGTAACAGAAAAGCAGTAAAATGAAATATTTGAAGATCAGGTTTATGTCGGATGTGCTAAATGCAATATGTGCATTATTATGAGTAAATTTTCGCAATTTAGTGAAGCATTTTTTTCACACCAACAGATGTCGAAATAATTTAACCCGCAAATGTGTGCCATATTAGCTTCAATTTGAATGCAGCAAGTGCACTTCCTCTACTTTCCAAACAATGTTCGTTGTTTTTTTTTCACAATTTTATTCACTACGAAATATAAAAAATTGACTGAAATATTTTTAGATTCGTAGCAAAAGTTTAAATTATTGAAGATTAAAAAATAGCGAGTATAATTATATTTAAAATATTGGGTTTATACTTTAAACAGTGATTGAGTGACTCATGTTAGTCATGCAAATGAAGTTTTCATGCAGAATATATAGCAACAAAATTTGAAAATTAACAAAATGTTTGAAAAAATGCAATTATTCGATTATCGGATTCATTTTTAGCTTTCTTTTTACGCAGTACGTTATATAAATCATTCTTATCTTTTATCGCTCACTATAATTCTAGGCTATTATATGAGCGTTTCATGGATGCTTGATTGTTTATTGGAAAATGATGATTTCCTAATCGCTAAGCGTAAACGGTATTGCTACAGATACGTTAGTAGTTCTTCAAATAGTAACATTTAAACTTTGTGCTAAGAAATGAACTGTGAAGTAGGAATAGCTTATTTTAAGTCATTAAATATGCAAAAAAAAAACGAGTGAGAGCAATTGAAATCATAAAGTCAACGAGAACGACCATTTTCTTCGAACTAAAAAACACCGCTGGTAATGAATTACTCGATGATACATAGCTGTGTTTTTTTAATAAATGATCGTCTGTTATATTGATGACTAAATTTTTTTTCGATATATAATGATCGGTGATGTTCGATTAGCTATGAAAAAAGTTTAGCGCATCGCAATGATAAACATTTGCGAGTGCTAAGAAATTGTTATTAATGAATTTTCGTGCAAAACTCGATTATCTGAGGTAGCAAAGGAAGGTTTATAGTCTCGGTTTATTCGGTTACTCGAATAAACATAAATGGCGCATAAAATGTCTGGTGCTAGCGGCGATAACATATACATGCTCATAATATTGTTTCAATTCTGCGCTCCAGATTTCAGTTGCTTTCTTTTGGAGTTTCTTCCCATATGGATTTCATCAAGGTCTTTTTTATTGTTTGCGGACGGTTATCATAGGTAACATTTCCGCTCTACCACCGTAAAAAGCGACCAGTACTCCCTGCTAACTTGCTTGCGTACTTCTGTAATATATTAGATCCGTTATTCTCTTATTTCTTCTGAACTCATAATATATGAGAATTTTATAGCATTAAGTAAATGAAATTTCAACACTAAATTTATGTACTGAATTGATTGATTGTTTTAAAAAATCTAGATAATAAATTAAAAAAGCAGATTTCTTTTTACTTGGCTTAAATGGATGGGCAAATTGGGTGGTCCATGATTTTTGGGGTGATGCTTAGAAATGGGAATCGTTTATTGATTCATGGTAGAGATAATGTTTTCGAAATTATATGAAAAACATATCAATTCGACGATTTCTTTGGTGGAAATGTTTTTTCACGCAATTCTGCTAAAAAAAATCATTGACGAATGGTTTAGCTATAAAGAGCTGCTCAACGTTTCAAGTTATTTTTTTACTATCCTCAATTTTGCTTCATACTACAAGTATCGTTTTTTCCGAACGTTTCCGGGGATAGGTTGCTTCTATATGAAATCTTTTAGGTACTAACGATCTGTTGGTTCTCAATTTATTGAATGCATTTAAAAAGGCACTTTGTTGCGAGCTTGCATATTCGAATTTTTGGTGCTCATTCTGTTCGGCTTTTTCATTTAACTCGTTTTCATGTGCATTTATTCCTCAACGAGTATAGATCCCATTAGTGAATGGCCGACTAAATGGACATCCTCTCAAATTGCGTCCTATGATATGTATGAATTTGCTTGCTGATCGCATGATTAGATGGACGATTGTCGAATGAACTTTTATCAAACATAAAAATTCGACAGACAAAGCATTTGAGAGCAATTTGACTAGGAACTAAGAGGTAGTTGAGTATACAAATATCAACGCACAAACGCAAGGCAAGCACAGGCAACTTTCGCATAGGTTTATGATGAGGCTGCTGATCGCGGAATGTGATAACTATTTCATTGTGATTGATCTGTGATCCATATATTACTATGCGAATAGAATTCGTGAAGCATAGATAGCGTATTGGAGTGGTAAACGCATGGAGGACAGCCGTTTCATATCAAAGCATCCTGATTGATTCGCCGCCACAGCCGTTTCGAATGTAGCAATTTAATGTGGCGGTGTTCGTCATTTGAGGCTCAACTTTTTTTTTAAAGAGCGTTCCAGCATGCAAATCCACTCTTATGCACCAGCCATCCCCTTCATAAAGGCAAACCAATTGCCCATCGTGTGCATATTTGCTCCACAGATTGCTTTTAGTTTACATTCCACAATCCTCTTACTTCGCATTTCTTCTCAATTAGCTGTTATCCTTCCGGATTCAGTTTTTTGCTCACAGATAATGGCTTATTCAGTGCTTTAATATCACGGCGCGGTTAAATTACAATATTACAATTAGAATGCTTTTATAATTCGGTTCATGTTACGAGAAAGCAGTGTTGAATAAGCACTAATATAGAGGTAGAAATCGACGGACTCCATGCATGATCTCAGAGTTACATTGAAAACGAATTTATTGAGCCAGATATGAACGTCCAAAAAGTTGGCTTTTAAGCTCATTTAGGTTGAGGTGTCTCGCGCTGAATATCTTATGAGCTAACGAGATATATCGGAGATAGGGGCAAAAGTCGCTGATAAAATTTAGCTCTTATTAGTGTAGATTTTGTTACGCTATTAGCTTGAAAACGATATAACTCGATTTCAGTGTTGACTTTTTTCCTAAATTGTAACTAATAGCATAGCAATAATTTCATTATTGACATGTAAGAAAACATTTACCCTTATAATAGATGCAATTTCAAAGAGCAAAAGTTTTTTTTATGAGGGAAATTTCCTTTTGCTTTGTCTAATATCAATATAAAACAATTTGTAATATACAGGAGAATTTTTCTTCGTTTCAAAGTGAGGGGATCTCAAATCGAAATGAATAGGCGAACGGCGCTGAAGAGTCTCAGTCTCAAATGATACATAATAAATGTGCTTTGTGATTGCATAACTCGAGACTATCGAATACACGAATACTCAAAAATAATCCATTATCACCTGATGAAACATTTCTTGCTTTTAAGCAATCGCTTTCAAGAATCAGCGATTAAAAATATTAATTTCGAACTCGAATTCGACTATGCTTTGCAAAAATATCAACTTTTCATATGAACCTACTCGCTTGCAAACATTCATATTCAATATTCGCCTAAATGCTTGTTTGAAAAATTAGCCGCATGCAAATTTATTATATTCTCAAGCTTATAAAATGTTATAAAATGGGCGACCATGTAAAGAAAGCTATCCTATTCAGCTGGACATGAAATATAACAGCCAGACACAAGTAGACAACTACATGCATACGCTGGACGTGATATCATGCTTTAAGATAACTGCCAAAAACTGCGCTGAAAACTGCATTTTCAATGTTAATGTCAGTCGTTTTTCATCATTGAATAGATTAACGTGGTAGTTTTTAACGTTCTGAAATTAAAACTATGTTTTTGCTTAAGGTTACTTAAAGTGCAATAGTGCGATCGTTATAATTTGTCATATATTGTAGGTTTTGTGCTCCAACAATAATATCACCAATAATAAGAAGGATGAAAGCATTGCCCAATGAATAATGATTGCTGAGATTATTACTCCTTGTAGAAATACAATCTCCTCGTGTTAATACAGTAGGGGAAGGAGAAGTGCTTTTATTCCTGAGTAAGCTTAGATTACCTAAGGTGAAATATATTAATGTGAGAATTTTTCAAGAAATTCGAAATAAAATTCGGGGATAGCATTTTTTGAATATACTGATTTATAGTTTACCATGCTATTTTATTTCACTATTCGAATAGAGCTTTTCTCAATGAAAGTTGGATGAACCTAATGATAAGTTATATTCATTTATTGCAATTTTAAAATGTGCTTGAATTATGAACAATTCTCATCACGTTCGATAATGTGATATTTGCGCCTCTAACAAATAGGTCATTTTGTAAGTAATTAATCCAATACAAGGCTTATTTTATGGGGCTTAATTATGCACATTAAGATTTAGATTACCTTTTAATAATATAGTTGATTTTTTTTTATCTTTCAGCATTTTAATGCTTTTTCATCTAATATTTTGCTAGCACCTCTTAGGAGCGCTGTTGCTGGTAGCACAATTGTCGATAGCCGTCAAATTCGGCAAATTTTATTGTTTTCACTTTCAAGTGCTTTCAAAATTTGAATTTAAAATGAGCGCAATATTCCTATTGCCCATATAAAACTGCGAACAACTTTAAAGTTTGCATTTCAAATATTTGTAGAATCAAAGAAATACATGGAATGTTCATTTATGCCCTGTATTCATAGAAGAAATCACTTTCACTTATTTATGCAAAATTCAGTTGATTTTTGCTCAAAATATTCGAAGCATGAGTGGCATCTTTCCATTTGACTGAAGGGAACTCATGGAATGGAATATAAATTGGAGGAATTGGAAATGGAGATAGATACTGAATTCGACCTAAAGTGAACAAATGATGTGAAAAATCGATGAGCAATGAAATACATTGGAAAGTTTCATTCTAAACGAAATGAATGTGTTGTTAAACGAGAAAATTTTCTTCCAAATTTATCTTCTTTCAATAGAAAAAAAATTGTATAAAAAATTCAGTAAACTAAGAGATGAGCAAGAAGATCATAAAAATGGGCGACTAACGAAAAAGTGAAACGTGGAATTTTTCGTTGCTGTTCGAATGCAGCCAGGATGAAGTGAAGAGACATTCGACGGTTAGCGTCGCCCACGCATTTCACTCTGCTATTCCACGTTTCATTGATATTATCTTCTTCTATTTCGCCGCTTTCAACAAACTAATATCACGTAGCATATAATACGCAATATTTTTCTTGGTTCCTTTCCTGTTTTCTTAAACAATTCTGCTTATTTTTGGATTAATATATCTCCTTATTTTCGCTCATCTTGAGTTTATCACCATCGGTAACCGACGAGGCGATGGGAATAGCAGTAAGCGCGACGCGAGAGGGAAAAGGCTTTTATTATAAACTAGGATATCCGATCAAGCATAGAGGAAATTCTTTCTCCAAGATCACTGAAGTTTTCAAGAAAAAGGAATTCAACGTTCTTCCTAATGCCAAAGAGAATAACGTTTGGAACCACCCACCCTAAGTTTTTTCCTTTATTCGCCACTACAAATACCTATTTCACTAACATTCGAGGGTTTATTTCTGCAATATTCTTCTCAATTCAGAGTGACTCTAATATATGGTCCTTATTTGTTTTCTGCAATAGCAAGTGAGATAGTCAAATATCATCTAGATTATATTTTGCTCTATGTTTGGTAGAGAAGCTATCACTTTACGATAATACTAGCATAGTAAAATAGGACGCTGCTATTTCCAATGTTTTGTGATACGCGTACATTTAATGCGATGATTTGCTACATCAGCATTGCATATCAAATATAAGCATTTCTTCCCTCATTTCTATAGATTTTAAGGTAACCATTTTTTTCAATTTCAATCCAAATTTAGGAGGGGAAAAGAAAAAGCTTTATCCTCGATCATTTCTTTGCAATCAAGCGATCTAAAGATTCGATTTGTGCTTAATGGAGCCAATGTTTGGAATGCTCAAACTGCAAATCGTAAGTAAGTAGAGCTGCTGCAAATATGCTTTTGTAATTCTGCTCATCACGACAAAAATTTCCATTCATTGCTAATATATAATAAAATACACATGGAAATGCATTCAGATCTTAGGTGACCTATACAAATATCCTGCAAAAGGTTAGTTTTTTTTGGGGGGAGAGGGGGGTTGAGGGAGAAGGAAAATCATTAACACTATTTTCATCTTTTGACAGGTTTCTCGTTATCCTTGATACCATCGAAGCGAAAAGTTTTATTCTTTTTCTTTCTTTTTCTCTTTTGCACCATCTGTCCTTTTTTTCTTCTTTCGAGCGACCTCGCATGTGTTTTGCATAAAAATCCGCCTCTATGAAGTCATTTATTAAACCGTCCAAAACTTCGTAAATGGCACGCATCACACAGCATAGCTTAATCAAAAGCAGCCATCCTGAAGTTGCCTCTTTTTTCAAACTCTTGCATTTCTTTCGTGTAGAAATTAGTCGTGTGTTTTCTCACATCCATGCTTGATTGATTTATACTCTTTATTCTAAGGATCGTTCTAAGAATTATCATTATAAAGAAGTAAATATAAATATGTGTATATATATATATATATATATATATATATATTTATTTATTTATTTGTTTATTTATTTATTCATTTATTTTTATTTATTTGTTTATTTATCTAGCTATTTATTTATTTACTTATTCATTTTATTCATCTATTTATTTATTTATTTATTTATTTATTTACCTGCTGAAAAAAATAAATCAACTCTGCACATGTTGCATACCAATTCAACGCCAGATTCTCCACTTGAACATTTATTCTTGGAGGAAGCTGCACTCAGAAGTATGCGATTGCAAATATTAGTGGACGAGGAGCGTAAGAAATAAACTTAAGTAACCAAAGAGTGACACGGGAGTGCCGAAGTTGCTAGAGTATGAGGAAGGAAGAAATAGAGATCAGATCTCTTCCCAGGACCATATAGAGTTGAAAAGTAGCATTTGAGGTGCTCAATATTTTCAAAGTTTTTGATTCAAAATAATTATCTCAAACATCGCAACCTTTACGAACCCTCAAATCACCAATAGCGTTCAACATTTTAAATCACAATCCGTTCATTTGTTCTGACGCTCCCATTCCTCGTTCCATATTGTGGGATGCTCAGTAGAAGATGCTGCAAATATTCTCTCACAAATCCGATTGTTTGATTGAGTCGATTGTGGCTTAGAGCTGCGCATGTAACTATTATTTATTCTGCTATAGACATGCAACAGAACCATCGCTACGATGTTTCTAATTTCAGTGTGCTTATATGCGAACATATATCGTTATCCTTTGGGGTCGCAACTGCATTTGGAGAGTTCGACTAAACTTGGACTGCCTAGTTTGGTAAACATAATTTCAGTATGTTTGAAGTAAAGTCTCACTAAACTACAAAGTAACGCATATGATTCGGAATGGCTAATGTATAGAGTCCTATCGCAAAACTGTGAGACATTTATTACCCAGGAGTACATAAAAGTGTATAAAACTTTGTTCCTCTTGGAAAAAACCATTCGGTTAGTTCGAAAGAGTGTCGCAATGCGTTGTTTCGTTCGGCTAGCGTACATTCAAATCTATTGTAGTGGAAACTTTCAGGCGGTATCGCTGAGATTGGTAACGTGTGTGGCGAAAGATAACAACCAAAGGGTAATGCCACTACAGAGGGCATTACTTTTCATATTTGTCGCCACATTCGTCGTGGTTTGTTATGCGTCAGCTGCGGTAACAAAATTACCATCAAATTCACATAATAAGAAAACTGCTACAGTACAACGAGATGTTGAAGATCTTATCGTTAATGAGGGTTTCCTATTAACCACTATCAAGCAGAATCAATTCAGTAATCAACCGACCGCACAACCAAGAAAACCACCATCGTTCAGCGGTCCACCTTTGCTAAAACCGCATACCGCATCACTGAATAGAACGAGGCGTCCATTACGGAGGCGAAAAAGAGTTAGGCCCGATGAGGTCACAGTACCTGTCACGAACCTTTCGCGGCCCCCTGTTCGGTTGCCAATGAAACCTTTGGTTAAGGTGGCACCTAGGAAAGTAACGAATGGAACGGATCAGCGAATGCGTCGAAAGGCAAAAGCGCAAAATGAGGAAGAAGGTTCGGATAGTCGTGAACCCATCCCACTGGATCCGGCATTTCTTGAGCAGTACGGTGGAAATGCACAAATTTCCGTTCTTGCACCAAGAGGTGAAGGACCAACGATTGCATCAGCAGAAAACGCTCCAACACACGATGAGATTGAAGAGCCGCATATAGTTGAAGAAGAAGAGAGCGTCTTTCCTATTGCATTCGAAGAGGTTGAAGTGATTGAACCGGAAGGAGGTGACTTCAGTGCTGAATATGATCAAGAAAGTGAATTGGACGAAAATGCACCCACTCAAACTTTTCTTCCAGAGGACCATTTGGTCAGCATTTTTTAATCTTTATTTTTTGCAACACTTTAATTATAGGGTATTTTCCAAGAAATGCGAATATCGGACGATCCAAATGATGCCGCTGTTGCTTGCGACGATGAAAACGTGAGCAGTCATTTTCGATAGCATTTTATAGCAATATAAAGTTGAAATTTTTAATGCAACTCAATTTTCTTCCGCTAGAAAAATCTTTTGCAGACTTTTTTTAAGCATAGTAAGTGGGATTTTTTTGAAACCACAATTCGTAATTTTAAAAATCGCTCCTTATTTTGTATGACCGCATAATAGAATCGCATTTAATTCCCATTTTTCGAAAACTCTATTTGTATTCAACAGCGAAAAAACTGAAAATTTCGACATCACTAAAAAGCATGACAAGTTTTATTAAAAAGGTTGTTTTTTGAAGTATGCAACCGAAACATTTGCCACTGTCAATATTAAAAATATTTCCATGGAGTATTTTTTTCACATTACTACTCTGAGAAAGAATTTATAAGAATTGACCAATTCTCTGCATTTTTTTTTTTTTAATCTCTAAGAGGAATTCTGCATTTCTGCAGTAATTAAGCGTCGTACTCGTGAACAACATTGAGCATTCGATGCAGACAAATTGTTTTCGCCTCATATGTGACCATTTCAACGCAAATGAAATGCCAATTTTTTTTTTTTTTTCTGCGGAACTTCAGGTGGGCTAGACAACAATTTTTATGGCGTGAAAGTTGCAGTTGCTTTATTAACGATCCCAAAATGAATTTTCTCCTTCATCCATCAAATCGTTCTCACCTTTTTCCAACCTTTGCGAAAATGATTCATTTTCGTATTTCATTTTTTTGCGAAAAAAAAGCTGCATAAGAACGATATTTTTTTCATTTATTATTTTGGTCGATCTCTAGCAGTATTGAAATTTTTTATGAGGGTTATTTTTTTTTCAAGTTGTGAAAGAAAATAATCCGTTAAGATGGAACGAAATTCCACTCCCATAGGGATTAATTTTGCAGTTCGTTTGTTTACTGAAACAAAACGGTTAGTCGTAATGTGGTGTGTGCATTGTGAATTCACAACGACTAGACAGCTGCAAGCGTGGACCTTGGAGAGGAGAAAAATGGATGGAAACGTTTTTTAACTGCTTTAACAGCGTCTGTTCATCTCTTTTTTTTTCCACCTCCAAAAGAACTAGCACAGCGTAAGTAAATGCCACATTGAAATATGCTTCATGCCGGAACATACAAAAAAGATGTTGCATATATTCAAAAAACAACAAATAATTTTTCGGCTTTGCTCGTTCTTAGAAATGAATATTCGCGGATATATCGTTCAGCTAATTAGACGATATGTCATAAGAAAATATTATAAGGCAGATTTTAGGATTTAATGATTTTCAAGAATGGTATGTCATAAGACAGATTTAAGGAAGTTTTGAGGACGAAATTCGATTGGTAAAGGAGAAACTGGAGCATTTATGCTGTATATATTGCAATTTTTTTTTCTTGAAAATTACACTAACTCTACAAGTTGATTCTATATTTCTAGAGAAGCTGTAATAATTTATAAAAGTAAATTGCAACACTATGGTTTTCCCTTTTCGAGCAAACTATTTCTACAATGGGCGTAGTAGACCCTTTTCTGTCGACACGTTATTTTTTTTTTTCAATTTCGACATTTTCCACTCGGTCAATATCAGAATTTAATTTTATGGTCACTTCATTGGACATTTTCCGAGGAAAAATTATTGTCCCTTTGAAAGAGTGAAAATTTTATAAGCATCTAATAGTCTGAAGAAAAAAGTAATGCTTCAGCTAAATTACTGTGATGTAACGGAAAAAACTGATTTCGACGTGACTGCGGGAATTCAGATACAACAATTTCGAACATTCCACCATTAAATCAAAATATTTGCTCGCATGGCATTTCTACTAAGAAATAGTATTGCGATTTTGTGAGAGTAATAATTAATTGTAATTAATCGTTTACAATCATAGTGGAGACGACGAAGAGGAAAGTCACGAAAGGTTTGATGGAATTTCGCTGTTAGAAGTGAAGCAAAAGTTTGCTTCATGCATGCAAATTTATTGTGTCTCGTTAAGAGTACCTTAATAGCTCATATCTTCATCGGAATATTTGCATTATTATTTGAAGAGAGAAAATAAAATTGCAAGAAATATTTGCATTTTATTACATTGTAAAAATTTATGTAAAAAAAATTTTCAACACTTTAAAGGTATTCTTCCGCTCTGATGGAATTTTTCATATGGCTACCTATGGCTACACATGGCCATATATGGCCAAGAAAACTTACCTGTTTTTTCTATTTTTATCAAGTAAACTGCTCAACAGATCCGCTGTTGCTAATGATAAGAAACCACTGCATGCTATTGTGAACGATATTATGTTAGTAGAAGGTAAGTTGTTATGCTATTATTGTGTATGGTGGAGCATTTTTAAGCTTTTGTGTATATTTTAGCAATTTCAGTTCTAAGATATTTGCATATTAACCGTCTCGTAAACTCCAAATTTTTCAGGAGGGTAGCGGATTGGAAGAGGAAGCCGAAGCAATAAGTAAGTTAATTGCACAAGAAAATAAATAAGTCCATATAATAAATAACAAAATATTCAGTATTAGGTATAAAGAGTAGACCTTAGATAAGTCGTTGAAAGACCTTACCTTTTAAGCAACTTTCTTCATATTTCAATTCATCTTTAAGATCTGAAGAGTAGTCTTAGCACATAAAGATACGTGAAAATAAGAAGTTTTTGCGCTTTCAGCCATTTTTTCATTTAGGCTATCTCCAATGTGAGTATTGAGATCAAAATTGAGAGAACGGCTTTTTTTAATGTTGAAAAGATGTTTTTGCATTTTTGGCTGAAATTCTCGAGACAGCTAGCTGTCTGTTGATGAACTAATCAATGATCTCGACTGCTCGATGATGCATCAAAAAGAAAATCATTTCTGCATAGCTGGTTCGTCTTCGTTGACTACCATGAGGAAACTTCAGGATAAAAGGCACGCCTTAACCGGCAGCAATTGAGGCGCTAGTGATACCAGTGGGGAAGTGATGACAGTAGGAAATGCTGGAAAAGAATATGAATTCGATTGTCAACCTTTGGCTTCCTCTGTAAAACCGTTTCTTCAAAATAAAAATATTTTTCAGTCGCTTTTTTTCAGCAGTTGGTCACAATTCAGTGACTTTTTTCTGTTCAGTATGAGGAAGGAGCGATCTGTAAAAGTCACTGCCGCTGCTGTTACCTTTTCCAAACTTAATTCGTTGCATTGCTTCGTTTATTGATAGGTTCATTATATCTACCAATTCTGATAAACTTATCAGCAAAGCCCACACAGGTATGATAACAATGATAGGGCAGTTTGATATAGTGGTGTGGTTTAGTTTCGAATTCTCCTTATTACTTCACCCATTTAATTTTTTTATGAGCATTAGCTGAGCAAGTTTGCTTTAGGTAAAGCGGTCGAACCGGAACCTGCGGCACCTTCTGCACAACGCCCACCTTATCCACAAGGTACGTTTCTCTCATCGAGCCAATATTGCATTATCACATTTCAAGTGACGTTTCCCTATCGAAGAAACCAGCAGGTTGCATTTGTGAAGAAGGTTTTAGGACGAACCTTGCAATCCTCTTTGATAAATATGAAGCACAGTGTGGATTTAGTTTTATAAGTGTTCATCGATCTCCTGCTCCATCACTATTTTGGTGGTCATAGTTTGGATAATTGTAGCTTAAGCT
Source organism: Baylisascaris procyonis (assembly GCA_037389465.1). NCBI lineage: Eukaryota > Metazoa > Nematoda > Chromadorea > Rhabditida > Ascarididae > Baylisascaris > Baylisascaris procyonis. Next base: position 896,773 of record JAZARR010000164.1, read on the forward strand.
TGCGATGAACTGAGGTTATTAACGGCAACCTCAGACTATGTTCCGTTACTTTTTGCCGAATTCTAAACGCAGATCCCTGAAAAATACCCACATTTCCCTTTTATGTGGCCTATTGGCAAATGAATATTCTACCACTAAGTCGAATGTCGTATATGTCACATATCAAAAATATGCAAAAATATGAAAATACAATATAGCACTCCGTGTTGTGCTTAAAGCGGCTGTCTTATTCAAATCCATTAACTCGCTGGAGGTAGATTTTTGCATAAATCGTTAATGATTTATTGCACCTCGCCTATTGCCAGCCGTTTAAATTATAAAAAGATCACAAAATCCTGATAACAAATTTGCTCTCTGACTCTTAGGACAGGTAATCACTACATTTGCTTGTATTTTTCACAGTTCTTGAAGGTCACGCTCTTCATATATATATATATATGTATATATATATATATATATATATATATATATATATATATATATATATATATATATATATATATATACCTGCACAGTTGTTACATATGCTATTGGTATAAACTTGCATTGTAGCAATCATTTTCTACCATTTGGATCTTATCATTAATAGTAAAAAGCACTTTTATCAATAAAAAAAACATCGACAATTAATGAAAATATATGAGATACAACAATTAGCAAAGAATTATGTTGATAGAATTTTTTCAGTATTTTGTTTGATTCGTTTTTCACGTGTGTTTGTGAATCACTGTCAAAGTACAAGTATTTAAATTGGTAAAAGTTTTTTGTTCCGAGTGCTTTCATCTATTTCAAGAAATCTTACAACTGAATCTTATCTAGGATTACAGATATTCTACGTTTTAAATGAAAAAAAAAAAGATCTGCGATGAGCTTTTGAATGAATGCCAATTTGTTTAGGGCTTGCGTAAGCGTACCAATATGTGTAAAACTTGACTAAACCTATTCATAGGTATCAGATGTGTCTACTGAGTTGTGCTTGGTTGATATATCTTACATCTATGGTTAGGTTGTGCTTCATTGGTGGTGTATGAGTGGTGGATATATTGCGTTTAGAACGAGAAGTGCATGAAGATGCACGTCGCGCATTGTAGTTTCAGATGGCCGCAAACCGCAGCAGTTGATAGTCACCGGTCACACCGATAGTCTCATACTACCGTTTTATCACGTCGATACCAAAGCCTATAAGCAGTCGCCATCATCAGTGCGCAGCAACTATTTGCCTGAATTCAACGAGCCTCATGGTTCCACTTTTTGTAGGGTTGATGCGGCCGAATGCAACATATGTAGAAAGCAAGTCTGCCTGCTTAGAATGCACATCATCCAATATATGAGGTCATATGTTCTGTCTGAGGCCAAATGCCCTACACCAACCACTCGGAGGGGATCATCTGAGGTTATATCTAAAATAGTAGCACACCCCAGGATCAATGAACATGTCTCCAATTACCTCAATTCTTTTCTCTTCGACCACCAGCAAGCACCTGATTGGACGGAGAAAGGGTAAACAAATAAAAGGGAGGAAAGGTTGAGTATCCTTGTTCAGAACGGGGGCTTTTATAGTTTCACAACTTGTCCGTTAACCATAACGGATGAAGTTTTGCTAACGTGTTCATGGCGAATTGTAGTTGTGCGCTTGTATCCTCTCTCACGTCGCACGCATATTCGTTTTTTTTTTTTAGAATGTGGGAAATTTTTTTACTAGACTCGAGCATGATTTTCACAAGTTTGTATTGTTGTAGATGAGCATGGTCAGCAAGGCGCTGAGTGCATGTATCGCTGAATTTGTGCCAAATTAATTTTGTCATGGACTTTTGTGCTTTTGGGCAAGCAGACTGCTTTGGAATTCGGATCCTGGGCATGCAGACGGGATAATTTATTAGTCCGTCGGAAGCGGGAATTGGAAAGAGGAGGGTTGATGAAAGAGCGAATGACACCCGTGTGGCGTTGCTTTCGTAAGCAAGCAGCCTGAAGTAATACGACAAATAATGTGTAGGCACTATTAGGCACTATTGTGAAATGATACCACATTTTCGCTTTTTTCTAGCTTTAAAAAATTTTTTTCAAGTGGAAAATCACTAAAATTTGCGGTTTTCGCTTCTGATCGTAGAGCGGGAAGAGTTAGACCTTTAGCTTGGTCCTCATCTCCCACAAGCCCTCATCCCCCTACTCTCCTCACGGTCGATTTGCCAGTTCGAGTATGACAGCCGTTACTCGCAGGCTTTTATCTATTTAAAAATTTTTGTTTTCCAGTTAGTGGTCGCGCAAAACGATTCATTTCTAGTTGTAATTCCTAGCCAGAAACGAATCAAAGCAGACATATTTGTCTCTTCGATAAATTCCAAAATTAGGCATGAAATTTCTTTCGCATATAAACCTGCGATTGCATTGGCTGCTAGTGCGCAAATTTTATTCCATTCCTGTAACATATTACGATTATTTAATTTACGTTTGTTTGCGTTGAATAAATTATTCAATGAGTGAAATAGGTTTAGACTGAGTGGAAAAATCACAGCATTTCCGTAATTTCTTGCAAATTGCATTGTCGACTGCAGGAGCCTGCATTGCGATACTCACTTCTGATGAGGAACATGGGCGATAAAGGCCGAATTTTAGTTGCTTTGATAAGTGACGATACATTGAGAAGATTGTACATTGAGAAGGAGGCACATTTAGTTATGACCCGATCTTATTCGTTAATGGACTATAGCGAGTTGTTTTTTTTTTTTGTATATTATCGGAGCGATGTCACTTAGAGCTAAGAGAAGGTGGAAAATTGGCTGATATCTAAGGGTGCATTTCATGATTTATTTATCAGTTGAACTCAACTGTAGTGCTGTCCTATCAAAGTTACGCGTGCTCACCTGTAGCTGCTGGTCATTGCTTCGGTTATCTCTTCAGCCTGGAGGAATGCATGACATCTCAGCAAGCGAAATAGGATTAGTGGTTATGTATCTATTTGTAATCTATAGCATATAACCTTCGGTCATCTAGAGGTTTTGCTCAACAGTAGTGATCAACGTCCATACATTCATAGATCGAAGAAGTGTTTTTCGTTTCTTCGATTTTATCTCTTCGAATCTTCTACTATTTTGCTACTTCCTAATGTTTATTGATCTATTTTATCCACTCCTTAGAGGTCTTTGCGATTATTCATCATTCCATAGTTTCCGAAAAGGTGACAAAGTTTGCCAAATTTCATCCATAGTTTTGATGATCCTAAGACCGATTTCCTTCCTGCTCATAACGTCCTTTAATAAAACTGCTGTGAAATTTGCATATTCGGATGATCGAACGCGATTTAGAAAAAAGGGATTCTGGCCGCAAATAATATTGGCCGCTAAAGACGATTTGCGCACACAGTATTATGCGTTATTTCGACGTTTTTCAATAATTTACACAATTGGTCAGCTTGGTTCATGCAAAAACAAAAAGCACATGCCGTGCTGCTTATTTGATATGCATCCTGATTTGAAATGTGTGAAGAATAAAGCGTATGCCTCAGGTTCGGATGCGTGAGATTTGATAGGTATAATTCATGTCACTCGGTAAGTTCTACAAAGCTCGAAGTCAGCGTTTAAGTCTCTTTCGTATCCTTTTCCAACAATCACACTTGTGGTGTTGCGTTGTTTTTTTATATACTATTGCTTAATCTTATAAGCAACCGAATGCGTACTTTGTTTTTGAAACTCGAAATGATTCGAGAGCAATTTTCGCTGTTTATATGATGCAATATACAATAACTTTTAAATATTCTGGTGCAATTTTGCATTAAGTGGATGTGCAACGATTGCATTGAGTAGTGCTATCGCATGTTAGAGATGGCAAGCTCATTTTTATGTTCATCGGATGCTTTGAACTGTGCACGATGGAATATTAGTATCAGCTTTTAAGATATAGTTCGCTAGTAAAATTACGTCAATACTCAATGCATTCTTTGCAGCAAAAGCAGAAAGAGGTGAAAAAGGTGAAAAAGGTGAAAAAGGTGACAAAGGAGACAAGGGTGAACAGGGAGAGCAAGGCGAACGAGGTGAACCTGGACCACCTGGACCAGTGGGACCACCTGGAGTGGTAAGAAAGTTCATTTTTCTTTCGTAATTTTAAACCTTTAGGGATGGGTAAACTTGCAAACAATGCAAAATGCGAAATCGGCTAGAAAACTTTTCAACTTTTATCGCTTATATTAATACTAGGATGGACTACTGCCCTATCCACATTTAGTGTTAAGTTTTTTTTTTTTTTTTCAAACATTTTCTTTCGTAATTGTGTATCAACCATTAGATGTGCACAGCAAGTTTAATCATTGGTGTTTTTGAAGGGAAAATTTCTCAAGGTAAAGGTTCCGAAAATTCAAAATTTCTCAACCTAACTCCCTCTCCACCATTCCGCTATCCCTCTTCTTTATACAGTTTCGCCTTTTAGAGATCTGAGTTCAAAATTTTCATTTTCCGAGAAAGTTCATTTTTAGAGTCATTGAGTATCTAAACTTGCAAGTACGAAATGTGGCGACAATTTTTGCCTCTTCCAAACGAAGCTATCCATTTATAATCCGGCAAAACACACTTTGAGTTCGAACCATTCCTCATATTTCTCGTAATTTGTGGGTTTCCGCTATCAGCAAACCCAAAGAGTTTGTGGTTGTGAAGGAGACAAGGATGCTCCTCTCTCCCTTCCCCAATCCTCTTCCTTCACCATCTTGCGCTTGACTTTACAGTTGGGCGCCTGTTTGAAGAAGGAACTTCAGAAAGCAAGTTAAAGGAATTCAGTTGAACGGTTATACGACCAATGTACTGAGATAGTGTGGTTGTCACTTATGAGGAGACAATTGCGAATTTCCTCCAACTTACTTATTGCAGTGTATGGCCGAATGTCGTGATGGTCGTGACGGAATGCCTGGTCCGCGTGGTGAGCAAGGGCCTATGGGTCCGCCTGGCCCACCTGGACCACAAGGGCCACCTGGACAGGTCGTTCAGCAAAGCTTCGAGGATTCTGGATATCCAGTAAGGACTGTCGTTGGTCCACCTGGACCTCAAGGACCGCCAGGACCGCAGGGTTTCAGAGCTAAAATAATTTCTTACTCGCCTTTTATTAATGTGCTTGGCATTAGAGAATAGGCTTGAGACGGTGGCAAAGAATGACGAATAAATATCGAGTTGCCGGAAGGAATTTGCATTTGATACGTAAATGAACAGAACGAAAGCAAAGAAGTGTGTGAAATTCAAATGTAACATTAGGCGCAAAGCAAAGGATGAAACTGGATAAGTGAGTATGTAGTTAGTTATACGCTTAGCTGAATACGCTTCAGTTTGTCTTTGAAGTCTGCTTTAGGTGTAAATTGATGGACTTGCCGCTTTATTCACTTATTGCTCGAGGGAACTTTTATGACCCACTTTTGTTATTCAACATGCTTATGGCATCATGCGATATTGCCCGAGCAGGTTTAAACACGGCTTGCTCATAGGTAGGCACTCAAAATTCCGCATCATCGTTTCATAGAAGTGCAATAAGCAAGTACAACTTAGAATTTAGCCTAGAAAGTCGAATTCCTTTCAGAATCATGATTGTTATCAGATATTTGTGTGCACATAAAGCCCGCTTTGGATGAACGCGTAAATTCTTATCGTCCATTTACTTCGCTCTTTCTGCTGCCAGCTGCCGTGCTCGTTTCCTTCCAGCCTGTTGTACAATTATTACTCTAAGATGATCAACTAGTAAGAGAGAAGCTGTGACAGGAAGCGAAAGAACAATACAAAAGTGAGGATCAGTACATGAGTGTTGTTTCCAGGACCGATGGGACCACGTGGCGATCCAGGTGTTGGAATACCAGGCCCACCCGGACCGCCTGGTCGATACATGGGTCTTACCCAGGAAGATATCGACAGAATAGTTTCGGACCCCCGCATAAAGGCATGCTTCACAGTGAACTTGATGTGGAACGCTAGAATGAAACTCGTGGATTTTTGAATCAGCTACCGAACTTACAGGTTACAAGACATGAGTAGTGTTATTATTATCGAACCTGGATTCATGTTGCGTGACATTCATGTCGGGCGTACCATGCAGCAGGCACACACGCATAAACAACCATACCTTTAATGCTTTGTAAAATCTAATTGGTTGAACTTTCTTGACCGTCCCAGTTTGACCATCAGATTTTGAATTCTGACATTGTGAGAGCGGCTAGAATGAGGTGTTGTAATACACGAGGATTTACAGATAAGAGCGACTCTGACGACTGCCACAATTTTTTAGCAAATTTATGATAGAGTTAGGGCTTACAATCTGGAGCGTATGATATTTCTGCGCGGAAGGTTTTTCGGAACGCAAGCTTTTGTTATTGACTACCTTCTTCCTGGTGGCTGAAAATGTTTGTTAAAAATAGCCCGACCAGTTTCCAGGGTGAGAAAGGTGAGTGCTGTGCGAGTCCTGCGAAACAATTTCCGGGAACGGATGCAGGACCTGGCGAGTTGCCAGTTTACAATCCAGCGCTGCATCGTTTCACGACTAAGGGCGAGAAAGGTTGTTGCATAAGAAGTTTAACCCCAACCAATGATCTTTACTTAGTGCAAAGTAAAAGTAAGTAAAGAGCAACTTTAATGAGCAAGTTTTACTTTTTGATGCTATTTAAGGGATAGTGATCTTGCTACGGTACCTAACGTTCATGTTCCGGCGGAATTTCTTTCTGAACACTGGCGATTATTTGTTCACCATTAATTTGCAGTCATAATCCATCATAGTCGTTGGCCGATGTATCCAGATTCAAATGGAGAAGCACAATGGAAGGAAGGGATAGGTGACGAGACGCGCTCTAGTGACGAGTAGGAATTTCATTAGGAGATTCTGAAAAATAGGGGAACTGTTGAACTGCTGCAAGAAGGGGGGCAAATCTTGCATGCGGTTTGTTAAACCGTGACACCTGTGGTTGAGGTCTGTAATTTCATCGATTGGCCGCAGTTTTCCTACCTGAAAAGGTGTAATAGCGGTATAACATAGGAAAGGTGGAAAATACAAGTGTTAAGTAAGTGGTTAACTTCTGAGCAAGGCTTTATTCCGCGGACTAGAAAGACTAATGCGAATCGCAATCGGTTGCGAAATAAAACTTAACACTTATGTGTCTGTTTTCCAATGAACCAGTCTACATGAAGAGTTACAGGACTCCGTGTGCTTACAAACATGCATTCAGCTTCCACTTTCACATCCGTAGTTCCTCATATATATAGAACTCATAGGCAAACCAACAGCATTTCCAAGTGGTCCTAATGCGATTACGAAGTTACTGATAACATCTATGACACAAGGCCGTTATTGTAGGTGAACGAGGAGAGCATGGTCCAATGGGTGCAATGGGACCAATGGGACCGCAAGGACCTATGGGTCCTATGGGTCCAATGGGCTTGCAAGGACCACCAGGGCCGATGGGACCAGCAGGCCCAGCTGGTCCACCTGGTCCTCCAGGACCAGCTGGACCATCTCAGCCAACATCTCCATCTTGCCCACAAACCTCAACTCCAGGATGTGTGAGTTTTTCTGCGATCCGTTGTAATGGGCAATGGCAGCTCGGCGAAAGCCCAATTAAGTCTTTCTCGATTGCTAGCATTTGCGCGGTACTTGCTTGTCTATTCTGTCTGCCTCCAATCACTGCAGGCTCAGTGTGTTATAACAGTTTATTGTAAATCATCATGGTACTGTATATTATTTAGTACGGAATTACGCGAGGGCTGACCGTTTGGCAGTACACCTTTTCGGTCCATTCGTGCCAAGTATCTCCTCTTGTTTCTCGAATCTTCCTCAAACTTTTCCATCCCCGGCTTTTAACAGCATCAAAAGGCCATGAATGCTTCTGATAGATTTGTAGCTGCTATTTTAATTGAACAAATTAATTACAATTAAGTGAACCGGCTAGGAGTCCGATTTGCGATAATGCAACCGACAAAATGCGGCTGTTGCATCCTCACCCCTATCGCAGAGAATACAAGTTTTTAGCATCTCTGTTAATGAGTTAATGAGTTATTAGATCTCTGTATAACGCATTCATGTATTTGTCTTAGATAGATTACTTACTCAAAAATCGTCCATATTGCATTATTATAGGAATCGCAATAAAATATTGCATCGAACACATTGCTGCTTATACTTATCTTTTGTTTTCATTTCCTCATTCATTTGGATCACTTGGCATATAGGCATCTATGCGGAAAAATTTCAAATTTTTTGATGCCATTGTTGTGTCTCTTTCATTTCTATTCATTTCTTACTAACTATATGCAAGAGAGGGAATTGGCTCTTCCCTATACAATTTACTTCGCTCTTATTTGTGACGTTCCTTAGAGAAAAATGCCCTTCGCCTAGTCCTATTTATATTAGCATATTTCATATAATCGTTGAATATGAATATAACTTCGAGGTGTGTTCCTATACTACATAATAGTATCGTTCTTTCATTCATTCGATCTTTTTCGTTTATTTTTTGGAAAATAGATCAAACTCTAATCGGAAGTATCAACTTTTATAAATTCTATGCATTTGAGTTGTGTCAATCCTCGCGAAAATGCATGAAAAGTTCTTGCTTGGATTTTTATAATATTTATAGTTGACCACGCATTCCATTTAGTATGTATAAATTTTGTTCAATGACACGAATTTTGTATCCTAATATTTGCGGGGTAATATTTCAGATTCACTACAAAAGCAATTTCAGGCTTGAAAGAAACCATTTTACTATTGAATAGATTATAATTTCAGGTGCAAGTGTTTCAAACGTCGATTGAACTCTTTTCCTCTGCTAGTGGCATGTCTCTTGGTTCGCTAAGTTTCAGTATCTCTAGTCAACAACTTTTCATTCGCGTGAATGGTGGCTGGAAGGAAGTTCGAGTAAGTGTTTTTGCTTATCTTCTTCTTAGTGTGAACATAGCATTCATTACGAACACACATCTCTTCATATTGCTTCCACCTGCTCTGACCCAATGGCTGTCTGGTCCACTTGGTTCCTGTGGCTTTAGGTCGGCCTCTCCTTCTTGCAGGTCGGTCACGTGAAGGTTAGGGCCCTTCTAAGTGTGAATTAAATGAAATGTCGATGTTAGTAAAAGTATAGTTCGTGCTTTCGATTCTTTCTGAGCGAGAAAAATGGAATTGAAGGAGGGAGGCGGGTGGTAATAAAAAGCAAGGGGACGGTTGGTAATATTGAGGCATTTCAGTGATTTGACTTGGGGTTCTGAAGGAGGATAATTGATAGCGAAAAGAAAAAATGAATTATTAGGGCATGTTATAGAATTTTAGTAGTTAGTGTGCAATTCGTTGAAAATATTCCATGCTAGGTTTTTGAGCCTTTTAAACGAATCCATATAGAGTAAAGTTAAGACTAATTATACTGTGTTGCAGCTGGAGGGATTCCATCCAACTCTTGAGCAACGACCATCATTGGTAAGTGTCTATTATGCACGCTATATTCTTTGAGCATTTACAATTGAGTGTAAAGATTGCTAAGCTTTTCATTCTGGGGTTGTTGGCATGCATCATAGCTGAAAGAAGGCGATTCATTTGGGCGATAGATTTCTTCCGCTGTATACAATTTTTTTTGCAAATTTTACTTCCAATAACATTTGCTTTGAAAAGCGATTTAATTTTCTCTATGATTAATTCGTGTGGTTTTAATGCTATCGCATTTCATTTGCATTAGATAAGTGGTGAGGAGAGGACCAATTAGCCACATAGCACATCATCAAATATCAAAATTCATGCTCACAATGATAATCACTCAATATTGCGATCATTTTTTCAACTTATGCATCTGTTTTTTAAATACATCAATACATCGACGGGAAAAGGAGTATTATACGCGAGATCATCTCGTTCATTGCTCATTTGCATCGTTATGAATCATTCATTCTCTACAGCACTATTTTATTAAAATGAAAAACTTCTAGGAGAACAACTCATTGAAAAAAAATTTTTTAGTAGCTGACGCATTCATTATAAAGGAAAAATTTTGTTTGATATTAATCTCGATTACTTAAGAAAACTTTTCATCTGAAGTGTGCATATTTGCATATTTGGAATGAAACTCAGATTAAAACATAAGAATTACTCAGTGTTGAACATTTTAGTGACTGAGTGTTGTTGTGCTTCTAACAAAGTGTTTGCAGTGATGCTTCGCTTTATTCTGTTCTTCGTTTAATTTCGTTTGAATATTCGTTTTATCGCGAACATAGATAAAATTACTTCTCCCGCTGGCCTTCTTTTTAGGAAATGAAAGAGAAGGGTTAGAGTGTCTAGGCTGATTTTAATGGAAGTTAAAATACAACGCCAAAAAAAATTAAAATGAAAAATTAACGTCACAAGAGGACATTAAGCGAAACATCAGTGGAGTAGTGATCAAAAATTATGACTTTAATTCAATTTTTGCTTAGAAACTTTTGAAAAGTTAACCTTTTCTCAACTATAAGGTGATATGAAATATCAAAATTACGTCTAATCTTAGTCGATTGAACTTTCCAAAGAAGTTTATTTCTTTCACATAGGGTATTTATAAGTGAGGTTATTTGAAATCTTTTTCATAATTTCCCGCTCTTTCCCTTTTCTCCACTGATGTAGATCATGTTTCGAAAATTTACAGTTGAACGAGATGGTGGTCGTAGTTTTATCTGTGGGCGCGAAACGTTTCAAGAGTTCTTTCATCTTTGTGGCAAGCGCTGCTTCACAACATAAACAGCTTAAAATTGTTCGAGTTGCAGCTGCGTTGCAGTGTGTCATGTGTGGGAAATATTTGCATCCACTGCAGCTAGCACCATAGAATCAAGTATTGATTGACGCACTAATAAATGCAGCTTTTATTCAGTCATATATAAGTGATCTATTAGTGAGTTTTACTATTACCGCTGCGGTCTCTTAGAAAGGGAGGTCGTTATGTAAACTATTCGGCAAACCTCATAGCCATTTTTTGAATGAAAAATCAAGTTTAGAAGCGGCTTTTCCGGCTGGTTCCCCGTTCTTCAGTCTTATTTTACCATTAATCGCTCGCCTAGATTTTATTTTCAACCAGTTGATTCATTCCATCGGAAAGTTTCGACATAATATTGTGGGTGCTCATCAAATTGAAGATAGGGCCAAATCCGCCGAGGTTATCAATGCAAGTGCTTGAGGCATTTCGATGCAATGAAGGAAATTGTTTTATTGTTGTGAAAAGTGTTTATCAATGATGAGAGGATTTGCAACGTAGCGATTGAAATCTTGCTTCAGCTATGGATTCTGTGGAAAATCTCCGTTTAATTCACGAAACTTTCTCTCTCAATGCTTCAATAAATTAGCACTTTATTTGAAAAAATTTTTTTAGCTTTCAGTATGAAAAGAAAGTAAGCGTGTATACATAAAACACACCGACGACGGTGCGATTGCCCTCAATTTCGTATTGTTTAGCATTATAGCGCTTCATATAGTGGCATTAGGTGTTATAGGTGGGCGCTATATTCCCTAATATCGGCGTCGGTTTAGGTACACGCTTATTGTGCATGCCTGCTTTGCCATGTATTGACGAATGTTGCCGTTTAGGAGATAAATGTTGATTCACAAAACGAGAATTACATTCCATATTGGGTAAGTTCGATGTTGTGGAGTAGTTGTCAAACGTGTCATCGGTAGCGTGTCACAGCCATCCTGCACGAAATCTTCGGTATCACTGTATTTCCCATTAGAATTCCTAGGTTATAGATATCAAATGCGTGTGCTGTCAGGACATTTTCCCTAGTGATTATGGAAGTTGAATGGTAGGAAGGTTCAGCACGCTCAAGATGCAATAGCATGTAGGTTAGCATATTAGAACTGTTAGAAACGCCCGTCGAGACTCTATGAGATCACTGGTGACGTTGAGGCATAATGCCTTTCTCGAAGCAAAGCATAGCTGCCATTTTGAAGTATGGTTTCAGTCGAAAACGACATAGCAATGCAAAACCTGACAGAGGTCGATGAGGTGATCCTGTATTCTCTAAGTTGAAATCTTGCATCTTCACGGAATTCGCGAATCAGAAGCTATTAGAAGTTAAACATTGCAGAATGATCTGAACTTTCCGTCCCACTTCCTGATTCAGGATAACTTTGCTCAAACTTGTTGTATAGTAATGGACGTGCAAGTCAAACATAGAGTCTCATTAGCCCCGATAGTCGCATTCTCTAGAGAGTTCCTCCGTTGTGATTAAACGCTTAGAAAGCATCACACTTGAGGTCACCCCATCTAGTGTTATCATGACGCATGACAAGAGAGCATGCACGGATTTTTTAAAAGTAGGATGAGGTAGAATCAACAACGAATGGAACATATAATATCGGAAATGTGGGGCATCTCCTATACTGTTAAATGAGATTCGAGGGTTTGCGTCGGTATTACTTTCTCCTCTTCCCTAGATGGTGCTGGGGAAAAAGACGGGAAGGTGGAAGATTGGGTGGGTTATCGCCTTGGAATTTCGTTGCTTCTTGAAAACACAGGCAAGATGCGTCTTCATTGCAAGAAATCTGAGGATGCGTTAGTATATACGATGTTTGCTTCAGCATACATGCATACATCAGTGTTGCTGGCGATGAACTTGAGAATGCGATTAGGCAACCAGAAAATTAACTTGACATTTAGATATCCGCCAGATGCTATGGACCACTACATTTATACATCGAAAAATTGTCAGATTTTTCAAAAGAAAAAGAAATAATCCGGTTTCAAAATTATGGCGTTTTGCTTCAAACTAGGATCGATCTGTTGCCCGAGAGAGGCTTGCCTTTTGTCTCTCATATTACCAAATATAAGTTCACCAGCAATGCTGCATTTCAATCGGAACTAGGACGAGGTTGCAAAAAGGTTGCCAAAGTTCTCTAGCAAACATGCCAGCACTACTACCAAAACTTATTCTTACGATTATTTACTATACTGTTAGGAGTGTTTCGCTTTCGTAGTTGCTTCAACGTTCGAATGCGTTTCTTTAATTTACAAAGAAAAAATATATTTTCAAGTAAATTCGTAAGTATCACAGAAATTACGCAGCTCTTTCTGTGGATTAATATCGCTAATGGGACGGGAATAATATTGTGCTCATTTTTCTTGCAATTTAAGTTCCAAGAAGCAATCGCGCAGATTGCACAACTTTAAAATTTTCGCAGCTATCGTCTTCTGAATGGGCTGATTGTTTGAGAGCATTTTGTATTCCTAACATAGCTGAAACACCTCTTAAGTAATTAGTTCCTATTTCTAGATCCATTTTTAAATCTGCTAACTATAATTGAAAAACGCTCGCAGCAAAAAAAGAAATTTTTTTGTAGTTCACTAGTCAAACGGCTGATTTATGAATGCTTAGAATGAGCGAAAATACGAAGATTGTTGAATGAAGCTTGCCTAATTGTATGTTGTTAAGCTATCGGACGAAGCGGCCGTAAGTGTGCATGCGCCGTGTGTAAGGCGGTCTGTCCCTGTGGTGAATATCCATCGCTTTTGTCTCAGTCTTTGTCTAGTGGATTTGTGTTGCTCTACTCTTTCCATATGCAGCAAAAAATTTTCATCACTTTCTCTCTCTTTTTCCGTATATTTCAACTTACAACGTTCTATTCAGTTCGTTTTTATATTAGCAATGAAAGATTTCTGATATATATATATATATATATATATATATATATATATATATATATATATATATTTATTTATTTATTTATTTATTTATTTATTTATTGATGAGCGGAGGTGCGGGGGAGGGAGTATGGATGAATTAAGGCTCATTTTTATTGCTAAATTTTTGGTCGAGCGCAACAAATTGTAGATCATTTCCGAGTGAAAATATATCGTTTATTTTTAAACGTTATGGGGGAAGGTGCTGACATAGAGGAAAAAGTGAGATTTTATCCGAAGCTTATGGTATACATTTTCTTCTACCGGAAAGGCAATAGAAACACCTGACTAAAGTTTTATAAACGTAAGATAGGTGCATCCAGAGCTATCAAGGTTTTGCGACTGACAATGTACTGTTCGTTCTTTAATCGAACTAAGACCAACAGTATTCTGGTAATGAGTGCTCTACTATGGATTAACGCGTGCAGTAGATTGCTTCTTTCTTTCAAATGTATCTTGAAATGCGTCCTGTCACAAATATGTCCACTACGTTGACGTCGTTTCCTCGTTCGTTCGCATATTCTCCTGTTGAAACTTCCCAGCAATGTGGATGCCATCGCTTCTTGCCGATTCGTTGCCACAGACGTTGTCGACTCAAGGATACGCCAATACTCCAAAGGGGATGGTCTTGCTAATAAATACTGCAACCCTTGGCGAGCATGTGTGTTGCGCCAAATAAAGCGACACGTTTAACAATTTTGGAAGCAATCGTCGAGTACTTTGCAACAAGATTGAAGTGAATTCCTATCTCGCTTTTTTCAGGAGGTTGATGTACATCCGCACCCATATCACCCACCCAGACAACCTGAGGTGCATCCCCAAGAGCATCCTCACTATCGACCGGAGTATTGGCCTGACCGTCGGCCTGAACATCGCCCTGACCAACGTCCTGACTACAGACCTGAGCACAGACTTGAATATCAGCCTCAGCAAAGGCCTGATTATGGCGTTACAATAAGGCCACACCCTCGGATAGAATACCGTCCTGAGCACAGACCTCATCATAGACCCGGACAACGTCCAGAAATTACGATTGAGCGGCACCCTCAGCATCCTCACCTGAAACCCTCTGATGTGCAGCCCGAGACCCGACCCGTATACCATCCTGAGCGTAGGCCGGGACAACGCCCACAGCAACATCTACAGCCACGTCCAGAACTGGTCACGGAGCAACGGCCAGAATCACAAGAACCCCATGCACCTGAATATAGAACTGAACAGTATCCAGAAGCACCAGCTGTAGAGCAGGAACGGCCTGAACATGTCCTTGAGCAGCACCCTGAAACACGGACGAGGCAGCGTCCCGAAGAGTCTCACGTCGTTCAGCAGCCTCAGCAAGTGCCGTATGATGAACGTCCAGAGCTTCAGCCTGATCGAGCACCTGAACAGCAACCTCAGCCCGAGTTTCAAACTGAACAACAACTTCAACAAGTAGCATCTCAAGGACAGGATCAAGCTGTTGACTACCCTCTTCAACAAGGTCCTTATGAGGTACGGATGCCTCAAAGGAGTCGAGCGAGATTGGAACATTTTCTACAACTTCGAGCTCATTGATGATGAGTCACGGGCTCATAATGCTATCACTTCAGGAAAATTTACATAAAACACTGATAGAAGAGCGAAAGATCGGATAAGGCAAAAATTATTGAAAAGAAGAGCGAAAAAAAAAGATCTTTAAACTGGAATGATATCTCCATTGATCAAACGTGACAATTTCAATTCTTATATTACCCAGATAGTTTGATTTCTAGCTGCTCTAATTTGTTGAAATTTTCAATATTAAATACGCCACTAATATTCTCGTCTGTCATCTACTTATCCCTGACCCCTTTGCGCTGGGTTTTCATCTTCTTTGAATTTACTGCTCCCCCCCCCCCCCTCCTGTATTTCTAGTTGATTATCTTTCCTCCTAAAATTGAAGGAGTCTAGTTATTTGAACGGAAAGTCTTGACTTTTTCATCGTTTGAACACTTCTTTGATGCTAATGTTTGGCTATCATTATGAATTAGTTGAAAATCCCAAATAACTTAGCCAAATTCAGGTTTTTGACCTAATTTATTCCTCCCTCTTCCCATCCCCCTCCTCCTTGCATTAGCTGATAACAATTCACTCTAATAAACAAGCACTTCATTAAGTTGCCTCTAGAAAAAGATCATGAAGGCAAGCAATCGGGAGAGAACGTTTATACATTTCGCTTTCGAATTTGCACGTTGAGATTTTTTTCATCAATTTTGCATGTAAATCTCATTCGATATATCACGGTTATTGTGGCATTTTCTCACCTTTTTTTCAAAATAATTTCATTTTACCGTATTTTTTGGCTAAATACAAAGAAATTGGTTCTTATATGGACGCATTTTCTTTTTTTGAAAAAGATTGGTTTGTCAACAAACAAGCTTTATTTATCCGCTTTAGTTGGCTTTATTTCAAGTACATTTAAATTTTGCGTTGGATAGATATGTTAGAAAGAATCTGTTTTTAAGCATCCTGCACCAACGCCATATCCACCTTATCCAGAAAGACCTCGACATCCGGAGCCGGAACAGCAACCGCACTATCGAGAGAGGCCTACACCTGAAGCGCAACATCCACGTCATCCGCCAACACGCAGACCGTACACCTTAGGCGAAAAGGATCACGTTGTAAGTTGACTGATTTCACATAACTTCAACATCCTATGCAAATCGACCAGATCGGACCTGCTCGACCTACCGCTTTTTTATCATTGATCACTCAACTGATCGGTGAGTGGAAATCATTTAGCGCAATCGGTGGCTAAACAAATTTTTCAGCACTCAGCATGTCTATGTGTAAACAGACGAATGTTTATGCAAATTCTCAAAAGAACTTTTTTCCAACTTTATCCCCTCATGGAATTCGTTTGCATATCACGAATTCCATATTAATATTTGCGTTGCTTTGCAGCTTCATCTTATTGCGCTGAATGCGCCAATGTCTGGCAATATGCGAGGAGTGCGAGGTGCTGATTTGGCTTGCTATCAACAGGCTCGTCAAGCCGGTTTTAGAACCACTTTCAGAGCGTTCCTTTCATCTCATGTACAGGTAGGTCGTGCATTTATAGTCATTTAGTTGTTTAAACTGCACAATGATGAAGCTGTTTATTCTCAATGATCTTACTCTCTTCCTTAGAATCTAAGCATTTCGAGCAAAATGACTCGAGCACATACAATGATGGGCTAATTTAAATGTTGAAAAAAATTAGAACTAATCGAGAAACGACCTTCGATTTTTTTCAATCCAATCACAACAATCGTCTAGTGAGGACAATAGCAGCACATAACTATATCTGTTCGCTCATTTGTTGCACTGTAATGTTTTAAAGTGTTGTCTGCCTTGACAACACTTCTGTCAAGATCTCAGAAAAAATGAACCCTTCTCCGCCATTTAAATTTTCCTAAGTTTTTCTTTTTCGGTGAAAAGGTGAAGAAAAAATTTATTCTACTTTTATCTGGAAGGCTCGCCTAATTTGACCGTAATATTTTACTTTTGTCGAATTTCGTACCAGTGTGATGTAAATCTCCTCTTTTAATCCGATTGGAAAATGCATTTCCTAGTCATCTAATGTAAAACGAAGTCTCCAGAGATTCTGTTTGAGGTAACATGATATTTTATTCATGGTGGCATATTTCAAAAGTGCTAAAATTTACTGATAACCTCTGACTAACTTAGTGAAGTAACTGACTTCAAAATGCTTCAGGGATATTTAAAATGTAGAGAGGGAGAGAGAGAGAAAGAGAGAAAGAGAAAGGGTTGGTTGGAGTATGAAAACCGTTTTCATCATTAAGACATTCTGTTATTATGACATAATATCATATAGAGAAAAGCGAATAGCAGCGATGGAATATCCTTATAATACAACCCAATGCTTTATGCTCTAATTATTGTCAATTTTTCAGACTTTACTATGTGTTTCTATTCTATTTTTACAATAAGATAGTGAAAAGGAAAGTTGTGTTTTTTAGCTTTTTTTTTCTTTACAAAATAGAGATTAATTGGAGACGGGGAAATTAGTCTCATTGAGAGGTTTTCTTCTGTAAAAACGATTCCTTTCAGTGGTCATTTTTCGGCTTTCCACTCATTATTCATCCTTTCTTCTCAGTCCTTGTAATAAATTTGTTTTTTTTATTGCTTCCCTTATTAATCATCATTCTCTCAAAGCATCTATCAAATGCAAAATTCGGGCATTTTTTATGGAATACTCTGCAAAAGTTGTACATCGTTTCTTCAAGTAGCGTAATTTTTCTTTGTTTTTTTGAGGATTTGAATAAAGTGGTGCACTATGGTGATCGTGATACGCCTGTGGTGAATTTACGTGGTGAGAGGCTATTCAATTCATGGGGTGATATATTCCGAGAACGGCCAATGCTTGACGCACCATTATATTCATTCAATCGACGAAACGTCTTCGAAGATAACATATGGTCGGCTTATTGTTATGCATTTACTATTCGTGGGATTTTCCTATTGATTCGAAATTGTTGCGGATGCTGTCCGAAAAGTGTGTGCCAAGCGTTTCTTTTCGTGCTGGTTGTTGAGTACAGAGAGACAATCTCTATGAGATTAATCAATTTTTATGTCTATCCTTAGAGTTTCTTAGTTATTTGTGCTCTGGAATGGAAGACCTCAAATTGAAAGCTACATTTCTCTCACATTTATCGAAATATTCAGGTGCGTCGCATCGAACCTTTCTACATCGACTGAAAAATAATAATTTACTCTAAACTCATAAATTTAACCTTTAGAGCTCATAAGACTTCATCTCATAACTAATGTGGACTGAATTCTAAAATAATATGAAACTGATGCGACCTCTAGGAAGTGGCATCTCATGCTGAGAGCAGCGGTGAAGGGGAAACGAGTTTCAAATGTTCTGCAAAAATGCTCGCACAAAATGAGCAATATCTATGGACTGAATTTGAGGAGTTTCGCTTAGATGGAGTTCCTTCGTCACAGAAAGATAGAGTGAATTTGAGAGGCTGGCAACAATTTGAGAGCAATATATTTCAAAAACGAGAATTAAATCATTCACTGTTTAAGGCGTGAGAAGAGAGTATGGCATGGTTCAGACTCGAGTGGTACTCGTAGTGAATCAGGCTATTGCAATGCATGGCGCTCATCGGATCGTTCACAAGTCGGCAGTTCTTCACCGATTGGTCCACGACTTCCTCTTTTGGATGGATGCCAAAATGTTGAATGTTCACACGAATTTGTTGTGCTTTGTGTTGAGGTTAGAGAAATTTGAAAAAAAAATTTATACTATACAACTAATCCTTTCAATTTATTATTTACTTTTTTGAAATTGTCATCAAATAGGAAGATAATTATTCTGCGAGATGTGTTTTTGGTTCTTTATTTGATATTTTATACTCATCAAGTCTAATGTCTTTTATGCAAATATGCTAAATTTACATAAAAATAACGACGAAGAAAGACAAGCGAAAATGCCATCAATGATTTAGTTGTTTAATGCATTTAATGAGCGACATAAGCTGATAAATTTTTCATCCACCACTAAAAATAAGCAGTGCATTTTAATGAAACATGAAGCGGTTGCTTGCCCGAAAAGTCCGGTTGCCCTGCTTACTTCCGGAAACTGAAAAGTACTTCCGGAAAAGTTTTTGTTCATCGGTTTCCTTCTAGTAACCGAAGAATCATCCAGTGTTTCTAAAGCAAAATTCAACTAGATAAATAGCGGCAGTGTCTGGAAGCACGTATACTAGTATTCTGTTGCCCTGCTTGTATTTTCCTGCCGGCGGATCCACTAAATTCTCAACACTGAGCTTAGCAACGTTACGGTCGGACTTTATCCTGGAAAGTTCCTAGCGTAATCCTGAATTTTTGCCTGATATATTCCTTTAAAAAATTATACTTGATTGCATTCACTTCAGAATTATGTTCCGCAGTGCATCTGAATAGCGCTTCCGATCTTTGCATGAACAGCGAACTTTCGTTGTATAACTGATTCTTTCAAATCGTTTCGATGAGTTTTTATTTATAGTGAAAAGCTAATTTTTGAATTTCTCTTACGGTTAACTTTTTTATTTCTATATATTGAGCGGAATCAGTCGTAAATTTTATTGAGTGAAAATGTTCGAATTGGTCTGATCTTACTGTTGTTAAGTTTCTCCAGCTTCCTTCATCATGCCTGGAAAACTTCCTATTCCTCGAGACGAGGAGGGGCTGGGAAGTAATGGTTGTGCCGCAAACCATGGCATAATTTGGGCCAAAGTTACAGCCAGTTGAAAAAGATACTAAGAATTAGGTCAAGAGAGGTATCTCGAAGAGGAAACTTTGCATAAAATGAGGTCGTAAACAGAATTTTTAATTGAACGTTGAGGCAGAATGTTTAGAATTTCGTATCGCAGGTTACTTTTTCTGTTACTTGATGAACTGTGGATTTCAAAAGTGATCCGTTCATACTGTACGATAGGTATCCGAGTATTCCGCTGAATGAATCCCATATTCGATCGTTAGCTGAGGTTTGAGCCGATTTCAGGATATTCGAAGAAGCAAACAGGCTCGTCTATATCTTTCATAGATGCCGCCAACAGATCTGTTTACATTTAAAAAGCTTGAAATTTTGACTGCATTCTTTCTAGAGGTAAACATGCTTTTAATTTCAAAATAAAAAATGTAATTTTTAGAACATGAGCAAATACAGCGTCGACAAGCGTCTAGGCAAGAAGCGAATGCACTACGAGGAGTAAACGAAATAATACAACGATACGAAGAGGAGCAATCGGGATACTCAATTGAGCGATGAACGAATCATCAAAACGGCAGTATGAACTGCAAACAATCTTAATTTCTTCTTTATTTTTCACTATAACTGCCATTCGTCCAATATGCATTTATATGGTCATCAATATGCATTTGCAATCACAATATATACGACTCCCTTCTGTTCGGCTATATTTCATTTCTTTTATTTCTATAATTTCACTGCTAATTTTTTCTTTAATTACGTTAATCTTCTCGTTATTTGCATAGTTCGACATTTTGCGTACTGCACTCGGCCATTTGCACAACATTTGTTATTTCATAAGTTTTGTTGCAATATTTTCTTTTTCGTTTGAATCAAGGGATTTATTAAGATTATTAAACGATATCGAGCGAATGTGTTCGTTATTTCATCAAAAACAGTAATGAAATATTTGCTGAAAGATTGCAAATGTGGATATTTTTGCTTCATAGTAACATTGTTCCACAATTTGAACAAACATAAGAGGTTCACTTTAACTTCAGTGATGTGCACCTTATAAGATATAGCTCAGTATATGAGGTGCATTTAAGGTATGGATTAATGCATAAATTTTAGTCAGCGTATCTTGGCATATCAGATATAGGCTACGTTTTCTTTGTTATTTCTGGGAAATGAATTCACATCTTTATTATTACTGTTAATTAAATACTCAATTTCTCAATATAATTGGAATTGAGTTATTGTGAATATTGAAGTATTTACCTTTTAACAATTCTCATCTCAAATAAGTCTGCTTTAGCGGTGAGCAAATATATTATCAGTTGATCGAATAAATTTCAATACTCAAATACTTCAAAAACTTAACTGAAAATTTGATCAACGTAATTAAAATTTGCTCTTATATTTGCTCTATTCGTTATGTTAGGCTACTTACTGCTAACGTTATAAAAGAGCGCATCGTAGAGCGTCTTTATCATTGTGCAGTTGTTATGCGTCGTTTCACGCTTACTGTATAGGCATTCCTCTCATCATAACTGCTGTCTTTACTTTCTTTTTTTGTTTGTTTTTTTTCATTTTTGCTGTTAATTCTCTCGGTGCTAGTAATGAATATAATGAGCTGCTCCACTTGCGCCCGTTTTGCTTTCCACATTTCTTCTAGAAGCTCTTCTAATTTATGTTGGAAAAGATATAATTTTGCAAAAAAAAAAAATAATAATAATAATAATTCCGAAAAATTTCAGATTTATTATATCGAAAAGACATGTCGGAAAAATCAAATTTTTAAGAAATTGCTTCATGCTAATTCCTTTCCATATATGCTTTCATAGTTTCTAAACATATATTATCATTGGCTTTAATTTATCGATTTCTGTTATTTGTGCAAATGACGCAACTATGCTGAAGTACCGTTTGCCAGGCGGCCTGAATCAGGGGAATTATCGATTGGAGTATTAAATTCGACTCCCTTCAACGTTTGGAAAAACGATAGGACTTTTTCGCGTTAACGAGCCTTTTTGTCACAAAAATCCTTTTTTCTTCTTGCAATTCTTGGGATTTTTTTTTTTTTTTTTTTTTTTTTGAGAATATGATGCGCAAGTCGATGTGACGATGTCACCATGGATTTTCCTTCATAAAAGTAACTTTCCACCTATCTACATATCCGAAAATACGCTATTAAAACCCGACCCACCTTTACTTACATATGTACGTAAATGTATACGTATATATGTTCGACCAAAACATCCAGAGAACCCATCGAT
The DNA here is from genome assembly GCA_037389465.1 of Baylisascaris procyonis. Lineage (NCBI taxonomy): Eukaryota > Metazoa > Nematoda > Chromadorea > Rhabditida > Ascarididae > Baylisascaris > Baylisascaris procyonis. The sequence continues at coordinate 918,890 of JAZARR010000164.1, forward strand.
CATGGGACATGTGGTCTTCTAAATGGGACTTAACACCCTTACAAAACGCATTCGTAGAGGATCGCCGATGAGTTTACATTGCATGGTAACGGCTCAGCATAGTGTTGATATGGTGTACGCTTTCCGGCATTTTTCTTGCTGATGGATTTCTGTTGAAACACAGAATATAAATCGTTTTGCATTCACAAAACATTTCCTTGGTTAGCCGCGTGATTCTATGGTATTGCAATAATGTGAAGTGTGTGTGTGTGTGTGTGTGTGTGTGTGTGTGTGTCTGTGTGACAAATATATGCAATAATACATTTTCTTTAACTGCCAGTAATTTACTCTTTTTGCAAACTTTTTTCTTTGCTCCATGCAATAAACCTTTGTTTTGTTTATGGTACCGTCTCAGATCATTGAAGACAATCGAATATTTCCATGAGGAGGTGGTGTGTGCATTTACTTTCCTTTCAGTCGTCACGTTCAACTCCTTCATAATTACTGCTATAGACTAGTGTTCGAAGTTCATCACCATCTTTCGCGGGGCTCCGTGAGCAAAAGTCTCATGCCTCAGGGAGTGTTTTCTGGAATCAAGTTTCCCGAAGAAACTCTTATTGGTTTCTTTATCTCTGTGAGGGATGTTAGGAGATCGTATTTTGCTTTCACAAGCTGAAAAAAGTTCTCCACTGAGTCACAGAACATGAAAAAATTGCGTGAGCAATATGTTGCAATGAGAAACGCTGAAGGTAAACGTGGCGCAGAGGTGTTACCAGAGAAACAACTCTTAATTAGGATGACATTGGGATATAAAGGATATATTCAAAGAGCATAACGGAAATCGAGACATGTTTCAGTTCTACAAGCTTAGCACCTACTATGAAGGATACTTTCACCCTATATGCGGTCAAAAAAGCACAGCGGCTGTTTTTAAAAAATTTCCCAAAAAAAAAAAAAAAACGCCAATGATTAAAAGTACAATGAGGAATTTTATTTACAAATTTCTATAATATCGATCTGCTTCGATATGACTTTTGAAATTTCGAAGGCAACTGAACGCACAGAGAGAAATTTTTTTAAACAAAGTTTAAAGTATCGTTATAACTGAGAAAATGGTAAAGTGTCAATGCGATCATCGTTTCTTCATCTTCTCTTCTTTGCGCTGAAGGTTTTTTATCGTCACATTTCTTAAAGAACTTCAAAAAAACTTCTCATTGAAGAACTGCTCAAAGTGGTTGTTGTTGTTTTTTTTTGTTTCGAAGAAAGTTCTATCGAATGTTTTCATGAAACAATATACAATAAAATTTCATTTCATTTCATCGAGCATCTTCTGTGTTGTTTATATTCGACTCAGATATGTTGAAAATTTTGCAACTGATTAAACTTCAGGACGGAATCTAGTGGGCGTGATTTGTTATCGAAGTCAAAAAAGTAAACAAGTAAATGAGGAAATAAAGAAATAAAATGAAACTACAAAAATGGAAGACAGCGAGAGTAAAATGAGGCAAATTGAAACCATCGCTCCTTTGTAACACGCAGAAATACCACAATTCCCACCTTTTCTTCACTTGAATATCATTTAAACAAGGTCTCACTTTAACTGCCCGGTTAATTGTACAAACTGCCCCATTCTTTCATGAACAGGCCACTACCTTCACGTTCTATGCTGACATGCGTTAAATATCCCAAAATGCCACGAGCCGGGATCGAACCGGCGACCTTTAGATCTTCAGTCTAACGCTCTCCCTACTGAGCTATCATGGCACGATCATCCACCCCTACGTCTTCTCTATCAGCTTTAGCACCAGGAAGTTTCCAACCAGATTCATGTTATGTTGACAAAAATCAAGTTTAATCGTTCCAAAGTGCGAATGTTGAAGAAAGAGGAGGGAAGGGAAGGGGCATGGAATACTATTCAAATATCCGTGATTAAACAGAACTTTTTTTGAAATTTTTATCAGACAAAAACGTGTCACCTCTACTTCGCGGATTTAAGAATCCTTATTTTCCAAGAAAGTAACTTGAAAGATTTAAATAAATGGTCATACTTACACAATTTTAGCCATAAATATTTTTTCATGGATGCAAATTTACCAAGAATGAATGAGAGCGCTGCGCTTCTTTAAATTTCAATTTGCGCGCACTCTATCTATTTTCTCTCTCTGAAATAAGCGTTATGTTTAGATTTTTTATTTTCTGTCTAATGATTGAAATATTCATATGTATTATATCACAACACAGGATCAAATATGCTGCAATATTCGCATGCAAATCACGTGAAATCGATGATTAAAGAAAGAGCACTTGCAATTAGTGGTTGATTAATGAACGAACGATATTTTATTATCATCACGTGATAACATCGTGTTTATTCACCATGCCGCCATGGTGAATAAGAGTGCTATAGGGGGAATGAGATTGCGCGATCCATCGACAAATAAGACGCAACGTATTGACGATATACGGAAGTGAACTGGACTGGACAGCACTGAACGAACACAACTCTTATATAGCGAATTACACAACGATATTGAAACCGGTGCAACACTTTAACATTCAATGCAAATGAAGGTTGCTCACATTCGAGCATCAACTCAATAGGAATTAAAAGTGCAAGCTTTTCAATTTTTGGCATCTTTTCACGCGAGGTCCCATTCATCGGTTGCAGCCATTGATCCGTCCATTCACTTGAAGGCTTGAATCGATGCCCTTTCATCGTTACGTTGCCCTTTTGCCGACCGCGGCGAGTAACCTTTTTTAGCTAAATAGCTTTTTCCATCGCTTTCGCGACATCGTGATTTGCATTCGATGACCGTAATCGGAACAGCAAAAAACACATTGCCTTATTAAGAGGATGCACGAATGAATTTAGAGAGTCATATCAACACAATTGTGTGAAAGGAGAAAATATGGTCCAGAGTTATGTGTATAGCATTGATCTAAATCCGGCTGCGTATGTGAAAGGGAGTAGCCAAGTGAGCTCGAGCTGAGGATTCGGATAATTTGACTCAATCCTCCATCTTCGCGACTGCGTTCTCCGCCTCATTACGCACTCAACTCCGTCCAGTCGCTTGTTTCGCTCTTCTCAGCTGGGAATAGCCGCTCTTTTCTATGTGTATTTTCTCTCGCCTACTGCGACATCGAATGTCATTTCATTTCTTTTTTCCTTGCTCAATTGAAGTGTTTGAAATTTCAAGCATTTTTACATCATCTTGAGAAATTATTTATTGAAATGAAGCTCGAATTATTTGAAAAATGAAGCTCTTTCAAGTTTTAAACAAGAAGAACCAACGAAAGAAAAACTTTACCAGCTTAAAAAGAAAAGTTTTTATCATATCGGTCATCAACATTGAAAAACGACTGTAAATTTCCTCACGAAATACTGATTACCCTTGTGAAACTTAAGAACTTGTCAGAAGTTATAGGTTTTTCCGCAATTTAATTCACCAACATTCACCGCAGTTGTTTTGCTGTTGCAGTTTAGTGGAGTTGGCCTAATGCCTAAACCTAAAGGGCGTGGTTTCGTCCATATGGAACGCGTCACTTCTCGCTAGTGGCGTTAGCCAGCCAGGGTTTGGCTCTAATCCAGTCTTCATTCTTTACCACACATACCAGTTGCAATATTAAAAGAT